>QEYC01000050.1:0-537061 GCA_009935795.1 Pholiota adiposa
TGGCCACTAATGACACCAGATTTTGCTTTTTCCTGCCAGGATCTCGACTAAGGTGGTCTTTCCAGCACCGCGAATAAATTAATATTCTTGTTATGATTTATGGCATCAACAAAGCATCTTACCGCTCGGACCCAGGATAGCCATCATCTGTCCGGGTATCACTATTCCACTAACATTGTCCAAGATGAATTTGTCGCTGTTCGTGTTTCCATCTTGATTGGAAACTCGGGGAACCCAAAGAACGAGGTCGTCAAGCTTTTTATCTTGTAGCTAAGGTCTGACCATTCCACGAAGGCCCTGCTTCTTTGGAATCGGCCCCGCTCTTTCTTGCAGCGCGTTGGCTTCTGAGCCCGAGGAAGAGAAGAACGAAGGCGAAGAGGACGAGAGCGCCGATGACGGCCAATCCAGCGATCACACCGCCGCTGAGAGATTTGGAGGTGCTGCCGCTGGCCGAAGTGTTGCCGCCGCCGCCATCTATCACATTTTGCCGAACACATTCCCCGAATGTACAGCCGTTCAAAGTCAATCCTGTGCTGCCAAAGAGCTCCTGCAAGGTTTGTTGCACAAAATTACATGTAGCGGAATTAGTGGAGGCGTCGACTGCAGCGCAATTGATGGCTAATGTTCCACCAAGCTTGTTGATTGTCGCTGTGAGGTCAGACGTTTTCACACCACCGCAAAAGGTTGTCCCAGGTCTACAAGTGCATCGTAAATTCGAACACGCCCAATTGGCGATTCGATCGTTGGCGCTTCCGAGATCTTGAGTACATGCATCGGCTTCGCAGAAGAATTGCTCGACGCCATCGTAAAATAGTTGAGCAATAGTCGTATTAGCGTCGCCGAAAGAGGTAGCATTTGGTAGAGGACTCAGAGCAGGCCGAAATGTGCGCATGATATTTAAAGTCGAAGAAAGGGGATATATTGCTTGGAGAGTTGGGTTCTGAATAACAGAAATTATTTAAAGGTAGGCGATTGAAAGGAAATTCTACGCACTTCTACGCGACAACTCATTTGACCAGCAGCCCAAACGCGTGTTTCCCTGTTGCATACCATGGTATCATTGCCCTGGGAATTCACCGACGAAGCAGTGGAAGCTGATACACTCCCAACAGCAGCGAAGGCACTCTGGCACGCGTTCGCAGTTTGGCAGACGTTACATCCTGTACCAGTCCATCCATCCTCGCATGCGCAATTCGACGCAGTCAAATTCGCAGACTCGGACGTTCCAGATAATGAAGCCAATGGGCGCTGGGCACCCTGGAAAATTGTGCCGCCACAGCCAGGTTGTGCGCAAGTTGGCCCGCCAAAACCTGTAGGACAAGCACAACTCGAACCGTTCTGCATGCCATAGTTGTCGCAGGTCTGAGCACAGGCGCGTAGCGCTGCCAAAAGAAGAAAGCAACACAGCTTCTTGATGATCATGTTGGTATCGAATAGGGGTATCACTGACCTCCTCTTGTTACGGGGCTGTTTTCAAGAGGTGGTCATGCGGCTGGCAGAACAGAACAAGTCGGCGTCGAGATGACTTCACGCCCTGAACCGCGCAGGGATGGTGGTGCCACAAACATAAATTCTTTGCGGGGTAAGTACGGCCCGACCGACACCGGTCGGCCAACGGAGACACGTGCGCTGCGGCATTTATATCCACTCCGACCCGCTCAATTTCAAAGCAAAGTCGCTCTTGCTCTTCCACTCTTTTGTTACTACACTAATTTTTGTCGGGCGGAAATGTTTGGAAAGGTGCGTGAAAGTACGTTCTTGTCGTATGTTTGTTGCTTATAGTCTGATGCAGATATCTGCCTGGTGGTCGCCGTCTCCAGTTGCGGATGACAAACCATATAATCCCTCAGATCCAAAGCAAAACCCTCTGAACCCCAAAGGCCTGAAACCGTACGTTCTAACTATGCCTATCTAGGAGGGAAATTATTCATTCAGCAAGCTTTATCTAGATGCTGCGCCTGCCCAGAGACCAAGTCAGCGCGAGATGACTGCTTCATCAAGTACGACCCGGCCGAGGCCGAGGGAAAGTGCGCGCAAGAGCTAGCAAACCATATTGCCTGCATGCGGGGATTAGGATTCAAAGTATAATAGCTAGAGGGGACACCAATACCTACCCGACATATGGAATCTGGAATTACCACCATTCGATATCACCACACAACTCAGCTAGAAAGTAATGTAAAACCAAGTTAACCTCATCGTAACTAATACATAGACGTTTGTATATGCCTGCTCAGACTTCATGCCAACTTCAATCGTCGGCTTGAACAGTTGTCTTGTTATGCAATTCCCGGTTAGCGCCTTTGAAAATCCATCTCAGCTTTCAACACTACGCCCCGTTCTTCTGCGAAGCCAAGTAGGAGAGGAATCATCCATTGACTTGCCAGCTGCGTTTTCTATAGTCGACTTCGCTCTCTCTCCTATATGCACTTGTCTTGTTTCTGTCAGGCAGTTTGGGAGCTGGAACTTTTTAACCACCTAATAATCTGACGAACTATGACGCCATTATGATGGGTAACAATCGCTCGAAGCTAAAGATTGTTGAAAGAAACGTTGAAAGCTCTGGCTCTTTTCAACAAACTACATAATTATAAATTCAAGACTATAGCATGTCTGTGCTTTTGAATTACTGTTACAACGAGCGACTATTAATCAATAACGAGAATAGCAAATTGTATGTGCCAAAATTAAGAGCGGTGCAAAATGTCCGACCCAGCCGACAAGATTCTCCGAAATAAGTAGTCAAGAACTAAGCTACACGAGCGGTAGATGCACGACGCCTTGATACACGAATAGACTTGAAGATTCGCAATACTGCAGCGAAGGTAGACCGCTAGATAAATATTGAGCGCTGAGCCTTGGCCGTAAATAGGTGAAGCCGTAAACATCCTGACTCACGAAGTAAGCCTTCAGTCTGTGGCCTTTGCTGGGTGTAATTGTCGTCGTTGACACGCCTTCGGATGGAGTGCCAATATTAAGATCGGCTGAAGGCTGCTGTATTTTCTCGTAAACGTTGCGTCGCGAATCCATGGTAAATGACGCATGCTAACCTGATGTGGCCCATTCATCCAACTCTGCGACTCTCTATATCTCGAATCTTGGGTGTTCTAACGAGGGAAAGGATCGTCAACATCAACGAAGCCTTGAAAAGTAGAAACTGCGCAAACCGACCGAGTATTTAATCCCTGTCCCCTCCAACTTGCCCAATATCTCGTGTATCGACCGCGAAGGATATCTAAAATCGCAAGCGACCGTTACAAATCGCTCAGGCCCGACCACTATGCCATCGGAAGAAGATAGAGAGGGCGAGGTAGACATCGAAAGACGCGATGCCCGTATTTATAGCACAAAAAGAGGAGGAAGGGGCCTGCGAGCGTCCGGAGGCCGATGGAAATGAGTGTTGGCGGCGGGAAAGAATGGTGTCGGCGGGAGGAGAGGCCTGGGGAGCGCGCGTCGAGGAGGGGGTAGAGAAGGACAGAGAATGGAGAGAAAGAGAAAGGGCGCCAAGGCCCTGGCCTGGTTGATATACCCTAATTTTAAGTTTCGGGAAGGAGAACGAAAGTCCGCCCCCGCAGTGTTTCGAGCTTTTGCATTCATCGATTTGACACACTATTTTCTCATGCAGTCCTTGTGCTCTTGGGGCTTTTGCCTTTCTTTTCCTTCGCGTTTGCTTCGCTCTGCACGGTTACTCGTTTTCCAGCATAAAATCGCGTGTAGAAGACGTGTGCTCGAACGTCGATTCCCTCGCGTATCAGGACAGGACGCTCGAGCTGTGGCGCTAGTTCTGCCTAAACTTCACGACGACTGGTTCCGACGACAATCAGGATGGTGCTGCCACCGAGGAAGATGACTTCCTGAGAGCAGCTCCAAGATGCTCTGTTTAGTCTAGTTGAGTCAACATGTTTCGGCTGTCCAGCAACCGGCGATACTACGGAAGAGGAGCTTGATGCTTGCGTTTTTGAACGACCGCCTCAGCGGCTACTGATAGTGCGTACATTCATTCGGGTTCAGCAATTGCACCCAGAAATCCTGTAATGAATAATTAATTAACAGAATCATTAACATTGGCAATATGAATTTACAAGGCTGGCGGAGCCGGACTGGGTCAACGGCGATGTCTTCAACGATATCCATGGACACTCGTCCACAATCAAGGATCCGAAATGGGACATTCATTATCCATCGAAGTCTCCTCGTCATCCTCGAACGATTTCTGTTCAGCGCTGAATGTCCCAAATGTTGCATCGGGATGGCAGAACCGTCGCTGGAGTTGTACGATGACCAGGACAGTCAACACGTGAGTCGTTGACGTTCTTCGAGTAGGATGATCAATATCTCATAACCATGAATAGAATCACCAATATCATAGACAGGCTTCCAGATTCGAGACCAAAAGTAACAGTCAAGCAGGGACCAGGACAAATTTAAGACGTCGACAGGCTTGGAAAACTGCCCCAGAGCAGAAGGCTCTGAGAATTACACATGAACGGTCGTCGCAGCGCTTGGACTTTTTTAAAACTAGACAATGGAGCCTTCAGCAACGGTCCAGGAGCCAACGTCTGCAAAAAAATTCCTGACCTGGAAATTTTGTCTAGCTTAAGCCGCTGGAAATCTGTTCGTCCTATTCGTTGGTCGCATTCCCTATTGTTCAATGTAATCGCAGAGGACTGACAGCATGATAGGCGTCGAAGAATCGTAGAAACCCCAAAGGAGAAATAGGATTTGCGCAGATTTCTTCAAAGCCGTAGGATGTCGATCTCCACCAACCGCGCCTTTTTATCGAGGATATTCCGTCTTTATGACTGGCCGAGGTTTGAGTCCACAAACACCATAGCGTCGCAGGTATCTGAGATAAACTGCCTGGCTAACACAACGCCGTCGGAGCGTATATTTGGCAGGCATAGCATGTTCCTTCGATTTGCATCCGAATCGATCTTGCTGTTGAATCGAAATTACGCCGAATTGGTCACTGGCCTTGGTTTCAGGGGTGCAATATCCACAGCGTCCTAGATTTAACGGTGGCTCACACGTCGCATCGTGGTCGGAAGGTGCGAGTCTTGGGCAGCAGGCTTAGATCTTGAGACTGGCCATGGTTCTGAGTTCGTAGAGCAAGACAAAGGGTCGATCTTTTGCCTTCAACCACTTGTTCTTGATTTCTTCATCCTCGAGACAGGTGAAAAAGTGCGATGGTTAGAGCATGGGCTTCAGTTAGAGGCTTAAAAGTCCGCAAAAGTTGGCTAGGACTTCCGAATTCGAGACCGCATAGGAAAGACGGCGGCTGCTGGGCGAATGGCGAGCATTATAGTCCCTTTCATTAGGCCTTCGTTGAGGTGACGATACAGGAAGGAGAGGGTCTGCACGGCAGGGTCCCGGTCGGCGTCCGATCAACTTCAGCCACAGGAGTAGCGGCTCGTAGCGGCTCGCGTACGCTTCTTCAATAATTAGTTCGTGATGCACGCTGGAGATTGGAACCGTTCTAGACTTGATTCTTTCGTTGACCTCGTACTTACCACCCAACGAATACGCCTTAAAACTCCAAGACTCATGACTTGGAAGTGGTGTATCCGAGGTGGCGCATACGTGAGTTCTCTCATTTTGTCCTCTTTGTTGACTCCACTTCTCACAACAGCCTTAGAAAGTGGAGGTCAAGTCAGCCTGAGACGCAATGGTAGTCTAAAATGACGGGTATCACAGCAAATCAAAGGCTCTATTCGAGTATTCTGCAAGACGAGGATAGGATCATGCAGTGGCTTCATTCAACTTCCATCCTTGATTGGCTTACACACCCCGGATCCGGGACTTCGCGTTGGCCAGCAGACCTCTGCATTACCTTAAAGTGAGCAGGTAGCCTCTTGCTAGTATTCTGCTATTCTAACGCGGTACTGTATTTCGCAGAGCTTGTTTCTGCCAATTCCTTACCTCGACCACCCTAATTAACTTCAACTCTGAGCTATTTAAGATGAAGAATCGGGGAAGTTTGTACGGCATCTGCGCGCTGAATTACCATAGGCTTTGCGGCACATATACCTACGGTCTGCCATACTCCCATCTCATTCAATGACCATTGTGGAATTTGGATTGCAAGTGAATGATATGCGCTTCATTTTAAATTCGATTCAGACTCATCCACCGAAGTTCTAGGACCGAAGTGAAGTACATTACTAGCGCTGGCAGCGTCTTATTTAGAAGAGATTTTTGTCTACCGATGGTGCGTAAAAACAATCTGTATCATCCCCTGCCTCATCGCTCACGCTCACTTGGTCGCTTTTACGATGACAGTCGCACCGAATTCGCACGCCTGAAAAGACAACCTTTACGCAGGAGGGAGAAAAAATATCCGGAAAATGGTTGCAAACGACTCAGATTTAGCACGATGCCAATTGTCACTGATAAAATAGTGGTTGACGAAGAGACCAATCTAGTAAGCGCTCGATCAAATGTTATTAACTCCCGAAATAACGCGAGTGGATTAATCAAGCGTCTATTCAAAGTACTATGACAGCATTGTCAGCCTCTATCTCATCCGATTCTGGGTATGGCAAAATTTAACATGAGTTGAAAAATGCTATTTTGAAGCAGGGTTGAGTAGACAAGTGCATATACATTTCATTGACATCTGTGTCTGACATGCGGATAAATACTTTACAGGCATAAGAAAATATAAGCCAATACGTGCTATGCATCGCGTTAAATTAAAGAACGGTCTTGTATGAAAGTGACAGATGCATTAAGGTGTAGACTTATGCGTACTGATCCAGGTCCATAAACACTATCAACTCGTTATTGGATAGTGCGAGCTTCACTTCGCTAAATCAATCGCGAGGGGGCCACATCCAAAATGTAGGTGGGGTATGATATGCACCTATCCGGGGAATAAGATGTTCTTTGTAAGTTGGATGCTGTACCCCGTGTCTGTTTCGATTCAGATGAAGTCAATATTCTGTAAGTCAGTCGAAGATCTTAAAGACTTACACTCCAACATGTGCCAGCAGGTCATTTGTTGAGCAGTAAGATTTTGCGGCAGGGAACTTACAATATGCGCATTGTGACAGGGTGTTGCGATGAGTTTCCCCAGCTCTTGTTCGCTCCATGATCTCGGTTATCCGTTTGCGAGCTATATCTGCATCTTCTCCATCTAGGCGCACAATCACTCCATCTGTTATTCCTTCAAGATGCTTTGGATACGATTCTTCAAAGTGAGCAACCTGTATTCGCAACGGCGGTTAAGGATCATGATGCAGAAACTGGAAGTGACAGCCTACCACGCCTGACCAGGTCATCGTTGGCCGCCCTTTTTGCCAACTACCGCATGCAAGACATTCAAAGATGGGGTTCAGTTCGTCCATCATTTGAGCGGTCGTGGTGCTGGGATCAAGTCCGCAGAGCTCCACGAGAGCGTGGACAAGCTTCACAGCCTTCTCCGACATTTTCATATTAGTTTTGTGTGATCGGTATCCTTCCTCGAGGTATTTCGAAACACACTGATAGTCCGCGATTTCTACTGGAATCCCAAAAGTACGAGTACAGGGATGTATGAGAGCATCGCTGTACCGGAGGAGGCACTTGCCCCTGGAAACATAATTACCACAGGAAGTACATTCAAAGATTGTGGTAGCCAGGTCGAATACGGTTTCGCGGTTGATCTCCTGATTCGGGTTCCGTGCGACAATATGTGCCAGGAGTTGGTCGTCGATGCGTTTGCGTAATCGTGTGATGACGCCGGGCAGTATAGTTGGAATTACAAGCTCCAGCTGAATCTTCATGGACTCCAATGTCAACGAAGCATCATTGACGATGGTCCGAATTTCGGGTTCACGGAAGAGTTCGCTGGCCATTGGAAACCACAAGCTTTCTCTCAGCGAAATATCCTCGATGAGCTTGTTGTGTACCTGCTGTAAAATAGGAAGACGCTCTGCGAGGAATTGAGTCCTCTCGCGATCGAGACGGCGTTGTTTGACCCTCGACATAAACTCGTTGATCTTCGGATCGAGTTCCAACAATACTTGATGTTACATTAGAGATAGATTCAAGCCTATACGAATAGGAAACATACTGCGCTCGGTAATTTCTTTTTTGCTGCATAGCTTAGCTATCTCTGCTGAGGTGTGAAATTGCGAGGCATCCTCACGCATTTTCTCGACTTCGTCGCCCCATCCTAGCTTAATTACGTAGCTGGCAACTCTAAAGGTATGTCGGATGCAGAAATACAGAGATCGGGATGATGGGACGTACTTTGAAATCCTTTTCTCTATCATCTTCTGTTTTTTGGCTTCCTGGTGTTTGGCGCACTCTTCGACCCACTCTTCGCAAAGCGCGGCATGCTGCAGGAATGTTAGATACAATGAAACATAACTTAAGACCCCAACGCACCATCTTTATTTCTTGAAGCTTCGTAATTTCGGATTTTATCCATCCTCCCTTCGCTTTCGAACGATTGTAGGCACTCCGCCAAAGCTCGACGATTTCTGTAAAATAATAATAATACATGTGCGACCATCTGCCTTTTTCCACTGCATAGGTATTAGCAAGATGTTGACTCAAATTGACTGACAGAAATTTACCTCCTATTTCAGGCACGTATTCATCTAGATCTGACAGTTTATCTAACGCCCCTATACCTGTACTGTCGCCCCAACTTAAATACGATTATCAGCGTGATATAACAAGAAAATGAACAGTCTCTAAACTCACTGATTGGTTAGGCATGGATTGCAAATCCTTCTTCTGGCAGTCCAAGAAGTATGAATCACAACCAACTTTCTGTCACAATACTGAGAATGGTGTCAATACTGAAACCCATGATTTTTGACTATATTTGACACGTACATAGCAGCCTTTACCGAACAGCAATTCAACGTACTGGGGCTCGTTTAGATCTGTAGGGCAAGGAGGCACAGACGGAACAGCATTGAAAAGAGCTGTCTTCCATAAAGACTGACCCCCTTTTTTGGTAAGCAGCGTAGCGTTGAAGAACTTGCTGGTTCGGGAGAGATTCATTAAATCAGCGGGCCCCAACCGAGAACAAATCTAAACGCAAGATTAATCATGAAGAGCAAGACATTACCATAGAATATTACCTCAAATATGATATCGAAAGGCATCTCTTCGATAACGCCAACTTCTTTGGGACTAACTTTAGCTTTCTTGACAGTGGCCTGGCGAGTGTCAGTGGCAATCTTTCGCTTCTTTCCTCTGGGTATGTTTTCGGCCTCAGGGTTCTCCTCAACATCTAGTTCATAGACACCTGCAGAGATAGACTCAGACGCTGTTCCTTCTAGGCGCTTTGAGCGTCGAGTGGCGACTAGAAATGTGGACAAAGGTCAACAAAAGAACAGGCTATTCAAGACTTATGAGTTGGAACCGTATTGATACATACCTCCGTCTGTCATAGCGCAGTCAGACAGTAGTTTGATTACAAAATAGAGGGCGACTGCGTAGATGGTTGGGCTGAACGCGAAATGGGGGTGATGGATAACGACAAGACGCGTCTCGAGTCGCGTGAATTTAAATTATACGCGGTCACGTGCATTGCATCAGATCCCATTGTTTCTGACCGGCGGCCGGCCGAGCATTCATCATAGACTCCTATAGACTCGGAGAATATCTTCAACGTCTCTTCGTCCGTCCTCAGCTCCGAGAATACGCCTGCAAAACCCGCTTGCTATTGAACAGTTACATAAATTAACACGGCTGTCATGCAGGTCACATGCAGCCAGGATAGAGCTCACCAAAGACCCATTATTATGCTTTCACAACAGTGGTCCAACTTTTCAGCATTTCCGACCACACAAAGTCACGGTATGCAGGGTACATACCGTTCTCAAGAGTATCTCATAATACAAGTGGCTTTTGCAGGTGATTTTTGTAGCCGGGACATGTAGCTCGCAGCCTCCCACATAGCTTTCCCAACGTCAATGCAAGATCAACTTCGTGGCGACGAAAGCGTAGTTCTTTCGATATGGCAGCCCTGAGACCTGACCTAACCAAATTGCCAAACCGCCATGTTGTGTGACAAGACGGTGTAATTGTGCTCCTGAAACAAGTCGACAGACGGTGATAATTTGAAAGTTCAACCCCTTTCTTCAGCTTCAATCCAGGACCGTTCCAAACTTCGAAATATTTGCCCATGTGCTAGCGCCTATCATGACCATGCTCTGCAATCTTGACCAGATCTTGCCCGCTTCTTGTGACCAGCCTTCTGAAGGCGATCTGTCGGACACGAGCTCTGCCAACCGAAATATCGTTATGGTCCACCCTTGTCTGTAATTACTATATAATCTGCACACGACGCAGAAATTCATCAGACGACCCCTGGTCCGATGATCCTCTCCAGCCTCTTTTTTGCTGGTTTTCTTGCCTTTGAAGCCAATGGCTTTGTAACTCGTATGTGTTACGAGATTTGACTCCGACCATGCTGGCTGACACAGTCGACATCCAGGCACTTGGGATGCCTCCTACGCTCTCGCGAATAGCACGACGGCCCAGCTGACCTTGGACGAAAAGCTCGGGATACTCATTGGAACAGGACAACTTAGCTCAAAGCGTGAATAATACTTTCTCTTAAACTTCTTCGTTAGCCATCAAACCCCGACATTTTAACTTTATTGGTGCAGGTCGCTGCGTAGGAGATACTACTGCAGTTACGCGTTTAGGCATACCATCAATCTGCTTTCAAGACGGCCCTGCTGGCATGCGCTTGGTGAAGAATGTTACTGGGTTCCCATCTGGGATCAACGCAGCCTCCACCTTCAGCCGCCGATTGATACGAGCGCGAGGAGTTGCACTGGGCGAAGAGTTCCGAGGAAAAGGTGCACAGTAAGTACATAACTTCTCAGTAGATGCCCAAATCCTGATATGTTCACTCTTTCTGCAGTGTATTTCTAGGACCTGCGATGGATATTGTGGGTAAATCAACCGATTTCACTTTTATTTACTCTGACATCTTCTATTCTACGTCAAGATGCGAAACCCCAAAGCCGGTCGTGCATGGGAAAGGTATGCATCAGGCCTCTTCTATCTGATTGATCTTGTGTCATTAAATAATTCCGCGAAGTTTCGGTCCGGATCCATATCTCAACGGCGAAGGTGCCTACGAAACCATCATCGGTGTTCAGAGCGTGGGCGTTCAAGCTTGCGCCAAACATTTCCTCGCCAATAATCAAGAGCATTGGCGCTACGGCCTGAGCGCCAATATAGACGACCGCACAATCAACGAGATATATTTCTATCCTTTCCTGCGAAGCATCGAGGTATGTGCTGCGCAAATGAGTGTCGGAAAGTTAATCATGTTTTCCCTGTTTACCAGGCCGATGTTGCTTCGGTGATGTGCGCATACAACCGGTTTAATGGCACTTCATCCTGCCACAATGCGGGGCTAATTGGTCCTAATGGTTTTGCGTAAGAACGGGTTCAAAGGTATGCATATATTTATCGGTTTTGCCGGCTTGGCATTTACGTATTCTCCCAATAGGGTACGTCGTTAGCGACTGGGGTGCTACTCATGACTCTGCAACGGATAATGCAAATGCTGGATTGGACATGGAACAACCTGGAGATTACATTGTGATTGGTGGCATTCAATTAATGTAGCTGTATTTTTTTCTTGTCCTCATATATCCTTCTAGGCGGTGGTGTCTTCGGTGGAAATGCATTGAAGAATGCGGTTAATGGTGGCTCCGTCTCCCTGGATCGCCTGAATCAAATGGTTTCTAGGATTCTAGCGTCATGGTATCACCTCGGTCAAGACTCTGTGCGTCATCTCTTCTTTCAAAGGCAACTTGTGATATTCACTCAAGCGCAATCCTTTCATCAAAACATGTAAAGGGATACCCCGCAGTGAACTTCGACGCGCAGCACCCCAATGGTTCAGGTGCCTTGAACCTGAACGTCAACGTGCGGACAGCTGCGCATACAGCACTCGTTCGTGAAATCGCAGCAGCTTCCGCCGTCCTTCTGAAGAATAATAGGACCGTCAATGCTGCAGGTTCGACTATAAGAGGTCTTCCTGCTGCTCGGGGCATGGCGAAGACTGTCGCAATCATTGGCAAAGATGCGCTGTTACCCAATCTGGAATGCAATGACTTGAATGAATGTAACGATGGAACTATGTCTGTTGGGTGCGTGAAACTTCGTTAGCGTGCCAAAAAAAAAAAAAAGAATGCTTATCTTATTTCGTAGCTGGGGCTCAGGATCCAACATTCTAGCCTTCATCGTTCCGCCAATTGACGCATTGACTTCTTACATTGGTAGTTCTGCAACAATTACAACGTCGTTGTCAAACGATCTCAATTCCGGCGCGAAAGCCGCAAAGGGGAAGGATATGGCTATCGTATTCGCCAATGCGTAAGGCGCCACTTTTTTTAACGACCATAGCTCACATGAAGTTTAGCATGAGCGGTGAACTAGGCGCCTACGACATTGTCGTTGGCAATCAGGGTGACCGAAACGATCTCGACCTCTGGTTGAAAGGCGGCAGCCTGATTGAGAGGGTCGCTGCGCAATGCAGCAACACCATTGTGGTCATTCACTCTGTTGGTCCAGTATCGTTTAGCTGGAGCAATCATCCCAATATCACTGGCATATTTTCTATGCCGGTGCACCCGGAGAACAAACAGGCCCAGCCATTGTGGATGTAATTTATGGGGCATTTAACCCCCGTGGAAGGTTACCTTTCTCCATTGCGGATGTACGTGTCCTTGCAGTGGTTTCAGAATCTATGTCTTTCTAATCACTTGTGAACTGACTTTCAGGACGAAAGCTCATATGGAACTTCGATCGTATACGATAGCTTGGGTTTCCCTCAAGTCAGTGTTATTTTTCTCTCGTCGTACTTATTGTTCGCCCGATGCTCATAGAATATATATATATATATAGATTGACTATACAGAAAAACTTCTCCTCGACTATCGGTACATGGACTCTAAAAGCATCACCCCTCGTTTCGAATTTGGTTTTGGACTATCCTATACCACCTTTACCTACTCCTCGCTTGCGATAACTGCTTCTCCAGCAATCTCTTACACTGTTTCATTTGAAGTCGCCAACAGTGGATCGTTCACCGGTACGGAGATACCTCAATTGTATATTGCGTACCCGGCGGTAGCGGGAGAGCCTAAGAAGGTGCTGAGGGGGTTTGAAGAGATCGCTTTGAGCGTTGGGGCGAGTCAGACTGTCTCAATCGCACTCGATAAGAGGGCCATGAGGTTCGACCTTCAGCACTTTTCTCTCTTCCAATAGAACTGACATTTATGCTATTTTAGCGTATGGGATACCCCCAGCCAAAGTTATATCCGCCCAACGGGAACGTTCACAATCTATGTTGGCGCCTCCATCAAAGACATCAGATTGACTGGAACCATCACAGTTTAAACTCCAAAAACAGTGCTTATTCTGCTGTATAATATGGGTCCTCTGACTAGTAATATTGCGCATGCTTGATCATGAACGTCCAATGAAGGTTGGCGGCTTAGATCTGGGAAATAAGGTAACTTGAGTCTTGCCTTTCATTCGCGCCCTGCCATTCGGTGATTTCGGCGGCACTGCGTGCCGGGCCGTGTCGCGTCCTCACAAGCTTCATCGCGATGATCCCGGCAAGCTGTAACTTCGTTGTAACTCCATGATAACATCCAAGCGATTTTCCTCCCTCGATTCGTTCTCATGGGGCTTTACAGTCGAACATCAGCAAGTGCTATCTTTGTCTAGGTCCATACTGCCGCTTGCATGACACAGCATGCCGGCGGGCGCAGTTCACAAAGGTTGACAATCATCACTTGTTTATGCAAAAAGAGGATGGTTCTCAGGTTGTCGTCTGCAAAGTCGTCTTTCTCTCTTCTGCGAACTTCTATCTCACGTCGGTCTACTATGAACTACCAAGGACTGGCCCTATATTTCTCGGGATCCCTGGTGATCTATGCTCTTTACAAGTTTGTCAAACTCTTGTATGGAGAATGGGCTTCGCCTCTACGAACACTGCCTGGTCCCCCAAGTCCTAGTTTTATATATGGAAATATGAAGCAATTGCTGAAAGACCCTGTATGTGTCATATTTTCTATGATTTTTGCAGCCATCTTATTCACCTTTCCAGGAGATTATCAGAGAACAGTGGATCGAGCAATATGGCCGGACAATTAATTTTAGAGTCTTCTTTGGGGGTAAGCTTTCGCCTTGGTTAATAATGCTGCTAGCTTCGAACTGATATGTTTGGCTCTTGCAGTTCAACCGGCTTTACTCTATTGATCCAAAGGCGTTGAACCATGTAGTAATGAACTATTACATCTATCAGAGACCTGAAGCACCTCGTCACGGCTTGCGAGAGATTTTAGGAGACGGTGTTTTGGTCGTTGAAGAGGATAAGCATAAGCAGCAGGTGTGATCCTAGTCGCAGGATATATGTGTCAGGACTCAAATATTAAACTTTTATTAGCGAAGAATTATGGTGAGATTGCTGTTGCTGCAGTCTTGAGATATCTGACGCACCACATAGAACCCTGCCTTTGGTGCATCGCAAATACGAGAATTGACAGAAATATTTGTCGAAAAATCAATAGAGGTACTTTCTATATTACCCGTGGGTAAAAGAATGGAAACTAACTTATATCTAATTTGTAGCTGCGGGATGTATGGACACGCGAGATCAACCTACCCGGAGCCAATGGCCATGTCGAGGTCCTCTCTTGGCTCAGTAAGATGACCTTGGACGTTATTGGTCAAGCTGGTACGCTAATTTCGATTCTCATGAAGAGATATGTGTGGTCTCACAAGATGGTCTGTAGGATTCAACTATAAATTCGATGCATTGTCAGGGAAGACAAGCGAGCTCAGCCAGGCGTTCTCTGCGATCTTTGAATCTGCTACAAGTTCTTCAATGGTTTCGGTAGCCCGACAATTTTTTCCTATCCTTCGGTTTGTTGTGAGTATTTTCGTCTACCCATACCTTACTATTTATCTAATCATACAATCTTATAGCCCGATCCTAAGGATGGAACGATCAAGGTCTCCCGGGAAACCATGGATCGAATTGGAAACCAACTTTTGAACGAAAGTAAAGCTGACATCGCAAACCAAAAGACATCTTGGACTCGGAGGGATCTTCTATCGCTGCTTCTTCGGGCGAATCTATCAACAGATTTACCAGCCAGCCAACGCATGTCGGATAAAGATGTTTTAGCTCGTGAGTATATTTATTTGCCTATCAGGCCGACATAAATTCATACAGAAATACAGAGGTTCCAACTTTCTTAGTAGCTGGACACGAAACGACAAGGTGAGTGCAATGAAGTACTCCATAAAATTGTCATAAAATTGACCACTCACTATAGTACTGCGACGACATGGGCATTGTTTGCATTGACCGGGAATCTCCCAGCGCAGGCGAAACTTCGTCAAGAACTCCTATCCGTAGGGACAGACAATCCGACGATGGATGAACTGAACGCCCTCCCCTACTTGGATGCAGTGGTTCGCGAGACATTGCGTGTTCATCCACCGTTGAAGGGACTTCGCGTCAGGCTGTACAGGATGACTTCCTGCCTTTTAGCAAGCCGATTGTGGATAAGAATGGAAGATGATAGATGGAATATTGTAAGAACTTGTTTTCGTGACTATGCTCGATTTCTAACCTTCGGATCATAGGGTCAAGAAGGGTCAGATTCTGGTCATCCCGATCAAAACGATCAACCGGGATAAGTCAATATGGGGAGAAGATGCAAAGGAGTTTAAGTGCGTACTTGTCCTTTATTTTACCTTGACATGGGATATTGATAATTTTCTTTTTTGCATGATAGACCGGAGAGGTGGGAAAAGATTCCAGAGGTGCAACTACGATTCCAGGGATTTGGGGGAACATGATGACCTTCATCGGAGTCCTCGTGCGTGCATTGGTTACCGATTCTCACTTGTGGAGTATGTGCTATTCAATCTTTTTATGTAAAGAAGTGACTAAGAATATTCACAAAATCCTTCAGAATGAAAGCTTTGCTGTTTACCCTTATAAGGGCCTTTGAATTCGAACTGGCTGTTCCTTCCACCGACATTGGGACGAAATCATTCATTGTCCAGCGACCTTTCTTAAAATCCAATCCGAACGCTGGCAACCAGATGCCTTTGATACTGAAGCCAGTTGCGCAGACTTAGGACTTAGTCACAATTATTGTAAGTACTCTACTTATACCTAAGTGCCATATAGACCCCTTCCTGATGCTTTTGTAACTTGTTCAATCCGTATGTACCCTTCTTTGTAATTTTACATGATCTCAGTGCAACGTGTTACTACTTATACATCTTGACCTTACTTACTGTCTTGCTACTTTGTATTGTCTGATTTTTCTACATAAGTTGAAATGAATGGCAAGTTTTGAAGTTTACAATTCTGAGAATCAGAATCTTCCATTGTCTTGTAGGCTAGTTGTAGCCTGTAGGTCGACAATCATAAAATGTTGCAATTCACAGCAAAAAGTGGACGCTGTGAGGTTTGAACTCACGACAAATTGCGACAGAAGTGCAAAGCAGGCGCGCTACCACTGTGCCAAGCGCCCATATGTCTTGGCATGAATAAAAGATTAGAATAAGCGCCCGGATTAAGCGCCCAAAAATCACCTGACGTAAGTCATTATTATTATATCCGTCCTGATTTACCGCGCCAAGTGTAAATCCAGGGGGTTAGTGCAGGGTTAGCGTAAATCAAGCCCCGCCGTCGCTTACCGGCAAGCGTCGGGCGTTGAATTGGTTGATGCGCGTTGATGCGCGCGTGCGAGGTGGGGTTCGAGGGCGGTGGAAGGGCGTCGAAGGCGGGTCCTTGCCTCAAAATGTATTTTAAAAATTTAAAATAAATGATTAGCTAGAACTGTGCTCCTCAAGTAGGTTTTCTCAAGAACTGTGGGCTTATAGGCACAAAAGAGCGGGAAAAAGGGGTAAAGAGTACAGAATACTATTGAAAGGCTGCCCATTGATGTTTCCGTACTTATTTCAAATTCAAATTCATATTCTTGTGACCGGTAATAGAGCAACAGAAGTGGGACACCGTCATAATACGTGCAGTGCATGTAGACATTATATGCCAAAACAATAAATAGATGACTGCAGTACACTGTGTCAATGATATACTACTTCAAGCTTCATTGACCATTTATACATTCAACGTCAATGAACTCGTCGTTATGTGTTGGTCATAAAAATACTCGGAATATTAGCCATAGTGGTACATTAAGCCCTAGTGTCGTGAACCACGCGAACGCATACTAATTGTTCTCATTGTTGGGACTGATTTGGAAAGCATCAGGCATATGTTTACATTCAGAATAACTCCAAAACTTACACATCATGAGGCCCTTGATATCTTTGACTTTCATGTGCTCCACCGACTTTCTCAGGAGAACTACCCTTAGAGTTGCCCATGCCAAAAGGAGGATTCCGAATGCCATGGGTATGAGCCAGTATAGAGGAGAGAGGCGGAAGCTCCCCCCAAATACGACGTGTAGAGGCGGCGTATAAACAATAAACATGCCCAGACAGGCGCCTGCCAAAATACCTGCAAAGTTCCATTTATTTGCAATGACGCGACGACCGAAGGGATAAGACAGACGAGCTTTTACGGCGAACACCTGTTAAGATCACTGAATAACAAAGAAAAGAAGAGATGCAAGGGAAGGGCCCTTACGTTGAAGCACTGCACAATAAAAATGGAGAGATATACAACAGATTGCGCTTGACCTAAAGCATCAACCTGGTCATGGCCGTTGATCACTTTCCCGCGCGAATTTACGAAGTCTGGGCTATTCTTTGTGAAGAAGCCTGTCAAAGAGTAGGGGTTGACCTTGTTAGAGAGAAGGAACAAGGAACAATATCCACACATACCTCCATCCTTTTGCGCTACACGAAGATCTACTGGCGTGAAGTCATTCTCGAAAAATACCACAAAGTAGGCGACTAGGCTGAACGTTCGGTGAATTTGTCAATATCGAGAACAATTCGAAGAGTGATGGCCAAAACATACCATGCCAACGTTTCAATCATGCCGGCTTCCAGATATGCATAACTCAGGAGTTTAGTGTCTACAAGAGTTTCGTTGTCGGTAGGCTCCAAGACCTCTTCCCAGTAGGATCGTGTAAATGGCCGCTTCAATTTCTCTAGCCAAACGGAAATTTTGCTTGGATGGAGGATTTCCAGAGTCTCCTCATCGCGATGTAATGTTCTCGCCCGAATGAGGGCGCGACGCTTCAGAGCACGGATCGAGCGTTCATTTACTGAAAACCTTGATAAGTCGAATAGAGTGGCAGTTTATTGGACGCACCATACCTGGTTTGCGAGGCTTCAACCGCATGAGTCCATCGGCTGTCTCTGGTTCGTCCCATGCGAAGGATAGCTAAGGGTGTGTAGGGTAAATAACGCAAACCGATCATTCCTAGCGAATGGACGTACAGCGACGCATAATTCGAAGCCAAGATCTGAAATATTGCCTGATCAGACCTGAAAAAGCGGTAAAGGCATGAGAAACCCCACTTACCGATGACCAAAATAAGGATAGCAGATAGTGGCAATGGAATCGGCACTACGACGTCTGCGAAATATTTTACTTCCGCTGACAGTCGTTGATTTTTCGAATACACTTACAAAGGAGTTGAGGGATAACTTCAGGACTGCTATGCGAAAGAGTATACCTAAAATCATTGATTAGACCGCATAGATGGAACAAATTTTCAAATTTGACTCACTGGATGGAGCGCTTCAAGTTAACAAAAATTTGACGACCTTCTGCGACACCCACTATAACAGAAATATTAGCGCTCAAATTTTTTGGATAAATACGACCTCATCTACTCACTGACTGTTGATGCAAAGTTGTCATCTATATTTTTATTCATTTGACATCTCTTTAATATTCAGATTCTTGCTCACGAGCAGAATCATGTTAGCTGCTTCCTTTGACACGTCGGAACCGGAAATATTCATAGCGATTCCGAGGTCGGCCTTAAACAGAAAATGTGGCGATGAATAGGGTATCAGCAGATTGATAGGGGAATGTACATACCTTCTTCAAGGCGGGAGAGTCGTTAACGCCATCGCCGGTTCTATTTGAGACTTAGCATCTGCGAGCTACAGAAATACAAGTTAACTGACACTCCAACGATATGACCAAGAGCCTGTGCACGCTTGACTGGAAATAAGTCAGTAAAGAACTTTTTTTGCATCCAAGCTTTGACTGACCAATCTCGAGTTTATGTTTCGGCGAAGTCCTAGCAAACACGATTTCGTCCTTGCTGAAAACTACAGGAAGCAAATTCAGCATCTTGCTGTTCTTGAAGTTGAAAAGCACATACTTTGATCCCATTGCCAGCCTTGAAGACTATCAATATCATCTCCGTGGACGACGACAGCAGAGACTTCGTCCTCGTAGATGTCCTCAATAGTACGCGCTGTCTTCTTCGCGAGGGTCTCACGCGTGTCTCCAAGAATAAGGTTGATCTTGCGGGCAATGGCTTCTGCGGTCTTGGGGTGGTCGCCTATACGCACGTTCGAAGATCAATCAGCCGAAAGTGAAGTTTCGAAAGTGAACTTCCACACCGGGATACGTACCGGTGACCATCATTACTTTGATACCTGCGAGGCGCAGTGTACCAATGGCCTCACGTACACCGTGTTTGGGCGGATCCTCCAGCGAAACCAGACCAACGAAGCAATATTCAGAAGAAGGGTAGTGATCGTCTGTCCTCGAAAAGGGATAGGTCGCTGGAAATTCGCCTCCTGGAAGAAGATACTGAGCGCAGGCAATAACTCGATGTCCTCGTGAGGCCATATACTGTCAGTAGAATAATCGATGAGATTCAAGGACCATTGATTGTTGCAGAGATGGATATACTCACATCGTACGCCTCGTCATAATCCTCTCTGAATTTCGCCGTAATTGGAACCATTTCGCCATCCCTAAGGTAAGTTGTACATTTTGCCAGAACGCGCTCAGGGGCTCCTTTGATATAGGCAGTCAAGTTGCCAGAAGCATGGGGTTTGTTGAGCTGAAATTTGGGCTTTGATTAGGGTATATGCGGCAACCAATTAGATCCAAAATGCTCACGATTACCAGTGCCCATTTGTTCGTTGAATTGAAAGGAACTGAACAGAACAAAGTCGTTAGCAGCGAGAAGATTTTTAAGCACACTACTTACCTTCGAACACTTTGGCGTGGTTTTTGACGTGGGCATCATAACCTGTCGCAAGATGACGCTCAGCAAATCGCGTCAAACCAGTTTCGGTAGCATCTCCAAGAATGGTTCTTTGGTCGAACGGCACATCTGTCCTGTCGAACTTGACCCGTGAATTGAGAGCAGCAATATCAATCATCTCCGTCATCCCAGAAATTTTGACGGAGAATGCCTCTGTGCTCTCATCATCGTTGTTTGACTGGAAAGCGGACACCATTTTCTCCCCGCTCCAAACGTTAGTAACCTGCGATTGGCATGTTATATATCATCCAGAATGCGTTCTAGAGGTTACTGACCGTCATTTGATTACGCGTGAGTGTTCCAGTTTTATCCGTCGCCAAAAGGGTGAGCTAGCAAAGCATATCTAAATAAGCACCGGGCAGTGTCAAGAAGTAATTTTTTTTTTCAAATCTTACAGAGCCTGTCAAAGAAATACGTTGAACAAATCGCCTATAATGAAACGACGAAACGGGATTGCATACCAAGTGTTTCTACGCCCTGCAAATCCTTGACAAGCACATTCTGCTTGGCCATACGCTTCGCTGCAATGGATAGCAAGAGAGTAACAACAGAAGGCAGACCTTCAGGCACGAAGGCGACCAAGATGGACACAGCGAAAGTGACAGTTAAAGCCGGCTGGCCTCTATAAACTGTGCTGATACCAACGGCGAAGAATACCAGTGCGAAAATAATGGCGATGCACGAGACGATGACGACGAAGCGAGAACTACATTGGACAGAATAATCACAATCAGAAAACAGAGCTCACAGGATGAAGATGGCCTACATTTCCACAGCGAGTGGGCTTTCATTGCCGCTTTCTCCTCCTGTGAGGCTGGCAATCTGACCTGAAGGTAGAGGCAATAGTTTTAGACATTGCCAAATGTTAAGATTGAAGGAATATACCAATGAAAGTATGATCACCCGTGCGTACAACAACTAGGCATACATACTGTAGTTAGCATATAATCTAGGCAACCGACTATTTGTTGCCACTTACTGCCCCATCCTTCCCCATTAACGACCAAGGTAGAGTTGAACACCTATTTCAGATGTCGAACATATTAGAGAATCCCTCTAAATTCATATCTGTACCTTTACACACCAAATTATCAGCTTCAACAGGGCGTTTCTTGCATCCATCACGGAGAGCATATCGTTCTTGTGGCTCAGACTCCCCTGTGAGACTACTGTTGTCGACCTTCATATCCGTCGCCGAAAAAAGGACAAGATCCGCTGGAGTCTTATCACCACTGCGCTGAAATCCATTCCAGATATCATTAGCGCGCAATGCCTGCACCGAATAAAAAAATACCAACCAAGAGAACGACGTCGCCTTGACGAGATGTGCAGCAGGGATAGTGGCGATTGTTCCGTCGCGCAAGACACGACATGCCGGGGGTATCATAGCCAGGAAAGAGGCAAGAATAGCTTCGGACTTTTGGATCTGGTAAAAGTCAATCCCGGCGTTGACGAAAGCGACCAAGATGAGAATGCCACCAAGATATGTATTTTGAAAGTTGCCCTATTTTTGTCGACGTCATTCAGCACATCGATCTTCGACATTGCGCAAAATGAGATCGGTACTGACATGGAACTCAATACCCAAGAGGATGTATTCCAAGATACCGGCGCAGATGAGCAAAATGTTGAACATGGTGAGCAGGCGCTCCAGAAACTAGAACGATGATGAGGGCGATCCTGATCATACGTCAAAAAAAAAAAAGTTAGAAACATACCTTCCTGAGTGCGCTCTTCTTTTTGGGAGGCGTAAGGACATTGGGGCCATCGTGCTGAAGACGTAGCTTCGCTTCATCAGACAAGAGTCCACGCGATTGATCGGGTATCTTCGTGTCGAAATGAGTTTTCAGCTCGTTCGCCAGTGCCTCAAAATCGAGCGAGTGCTCAGTGATATCAGCAGCTTCAGCCTCTTTGGAATCAGACTCATCCTTGGGCTTGAGGTGGTCGTAGCCAGCCGCGGCGAGGTCCTTCTCTTCCTGTGTCAGTGTGCGCTTCATTTCGACGCCCTTGGGATGCAGAGCAGCTGTCGCAGTTATTTTTTCCTCGCGAATGCCTTCCTCTGGGAAGGCGACAGCGCGCATACTGGCATGAAGGTCGCCAGTTGCCATATGTGCGAGGGGAGAAGGCAGAGAGAGCACAGCAGCGGGATTATCGCTAGGAGAGATATTTCGCTGGGCATGACGGCCTGGGGAAGCGGGGTGCAGAAAGGGCACACTGATGGTACCGGCAGGAAGGATGGGTAGCCAGGAAATTATTTAAACCCCAGGGCCCAAAAGGAAGAATTGAGTCTTCTGTGATGAGGGATGCGTATGTTATCTCTCCGAATGGAGAGAAGGCCAATGCACGGACACTCCTATGTACCGGGTGATTGGTTGGATCTGCGAGCCGTGACAAGTGGCGATTACTAGAAAACGCGAAGGATCCCAGCGAACAGCCAAAAGCCCTCATCGTCGCCACCTCTCTATTTTGGGTTTGCACAATGTGGCATCCGCTTTAGGGGCGACAATGCTGCTGCTACTGTCAACCAAGTACCAACAAAACGAAGACCTGGGACTTGGTTAAGCGAGAGATGCATGATGGCTTCATATATAGCTGCTCAGAGGTCAAGACGCCATGTCGAGGGGGCGCGAGGAAGCCATTGAGCCCTGTTACGTCGGTGCCCCTGGCGCCAAAGCACACGTCGTCTCGCTGAAGTGAGGTCGAGATCTCTTGAAGGATAGTATGTATATCCATAGTCAGAATGTATGCGCAAGTTCTAGAGCAACGAAGAATCATCATGCCGAGCGCCGCAACCTGTAGAACTTGAATAAGTAGCAAGACAATTGAATCTGAAAGGCCCTATCACATCGCATGATTTGTCGAAACACACCCAAAGTTAATCCAGCGGGTCAGTTGGCGCAACCCGCTACCGTGTGATCCAGCAACCGCCAAAAGCCTTTGAGATTTGGGGTTTTCCCAAGCTTTTCCAGGCCAAAATCGCGCATATATTTGGTATATATTGGCGCAGATGTACGTTAGGAACATTGAGTCCTAATGCACGCAAGTTGCGAAGCATAGACATGATGGTAGGAAAGAGGAACGGTGGCATTGCTCAACTTATCGGTCCGCGGCCGTGCGAGGCCGATTTCGATCCTCGGTCACACTCAAGTCACACTTGGAACCAACTTGGAACCAACTTCGACTCTTCGAGCAACAAAAAACCTCAAAAAAAAGTGTAAAATCGCCCCAGGCTGGCGGCCAACAGGTGAATTGTTCGCACAGACGACGTTGAAGCTTCATATGTATATGCATGCATATGATATCATTGGGTGCTGCACAATGAAACTCACAAACGGAACCTCAAGCAAGACAGAAACTTCAACTTGGCCTCGGAATCGTCCTGTCACCATGACCTGGCATTACCTGGGGACTCGATCTCGCCGGAGAAGCCACAAAATGGATGCGAGCTTTGCGTGAATTAGGGGAGAAAGGAATTGTAAATCGAGGGAGATACCATGCTCAATCCTGCCTTGGGAGTTGGGATCGTCACAGCTGCTAACTGCCAATGCTAATTACGCCTTGCGTGCCGATGTAGATGGGTCGCCTCGTCGCGGAAATCTTCCACCGATGTGAAAGAAAACTCAGCGCTAATAAACGAATTAGAGTTAGCATTTCATCAGAGTCCGTTGCAGCCGCCGACGCTTGCTAACAAATACGAACTCTAAATGGCAAATATGCCTCTCCAAAAACTGTTCATCTCCTGTAAGTTATCCCTATCTCTCTGCCCTGCTATTAAAAATGGTGTATACATGGGGATGAGCAGAGGCTTATAACGGCTTGATCATGATTGAAAGGTCTGTGTTCGTATAATAACAGAGCATATAATAGCGCGTATTTACACCCACTGTCCTCATCACGAAGCTAGTTTGTGCTACGCAATGCCAACTTCATTGACATGATTGCTTCGACCGCTGGCTCTACTAAAACCCTACTAAGTAACCAAAAAATATCTGCCTGCTATAATATGAGAGAAACAGATAAAATGAACAGACGACAATAAACAAACATTTTGCAACGGACAAGTGAACACTCGACACTCGACAACATACCCACAGACACACCAGTAACCCAATAAAAAGAAAGGAAAAGGCAAACTTTGAGCCCACGAAGAAAATATCATAACTAGACAAGCATTGTAAACTCACAGCGTGGAGAACAAGAATGTGAGAAATTTTACGCGTACAGACAATAGGATAAATATGGTTCGGGGATAGCGATAGTGTCTGGATAAGACGTACGAGTGAAGCTTTACAGGAGGAGATACGTCACATAGAGTATATAGAATAGTCATGGTGGTAGGTAGACAGACAGATGCGAAATAAGATAGGACAGTCAACGAATAAATATGACGAGGGGGATGCGAATACAAAAAATACAACGCAAGTGGGTTTTCTGGAGTGGAGCTGATAAATGGATGTGGATGGGATGAGATAAATTTATAAAAAGTCAAAGCCAAATGGCAAAAGATGGTGTTGGTGGTGGTATTGATTGATTGAATGCTGAATACTGGACGTTGAACACCGAGCATGATGATGATGATGATGATGAATGAGAGTGTGTAAGTGGAACAGGAGAGTGCAGCGCGAACGCTGACTGGCGCGCATATAAATATAGTCGTTGGCAGATATGGTGTGAAAGAGGCGGGGACGTGTTTCGCTTTCTTCTAAACTTGTCCTGGCCGCAATTCCATAAATCCATCTTCTTGATAGTCGTCTTTTCGGCGAGAGGTCATATAACTTCCTGGCGGTGATGCTGTCGATCCTTCCTTGTCGAACAAATATCCGTCTTCCTCTTCATCCTCTTCAAGCTCCGCTTCAAGTTCTTCCTCCTCAAGTTCTTCTTCTCCCTCCTCTCCCTCCTCCATCTTCTTCTCCTCATGTACAGCAGCGTCTTCGCTGAGCCCATCGACCCCAGTTGCCGCATCATAGAAGCCCGCGTCAACCGAGTCCTTCCAGAACTCAGGCGCGTCCCCGTCCCAAGTCGCATCCTCGCCACTATGCCCAGATAGCATCTCCACATCGCGCTCCGACTCTATCTTCTCTCCGCGGCCTCTCCACCAAACGCCCTCCTCATCTTCTCCACCCCGCATCCATACATCGTCCCACAGATCGGCAATGCGTGCGCGTTTACGCGTGTTGCGTACAAGCAAGCGTTCCACAATCCTCCGCGCACCGCGACTCTTCACCAAATTGGCACCGACAAGCTCCTCGCCTGCTGGCGGCTTGTTGTCCGAAGTCACCACTTGCTGCTGTTGGTCCAGATCGTGCGAGCCAGGCCATTCCCACTCGCCCCTTGCAATGCGCATAAGCCAATGTCTTCTCTCCGCCGGTGTTGCTCCCTTCCTTTGCTCCTCCCCACCTCTCTCCCCGCCAATCTTGGAATGACCCTGCTGTAAATGCAGAGCATGCTGTCCTGCTGGTCCAGCGCCCTCCCCGAACGGCAGCACCCGCCCAACCAGCGCGTATAGCACAACCCCACACGCCCAAGCATCTGTTTTGCGCGCATCATACACTCCACCTCCGGTGACAAGCTCCGGCGGCATATGCCTCGCTGCCGCAGCGTGTGGAAAGCGGTTCCGCGTCACCGTGCGCATCGAGCTCGACAAAGCGCGAGAGGCCGAAGTCGGTCAGCTTAATGAAAGGGGCAGGGGGCGCCGGAGGGAATCAAGTGTGGGTGGTGAGGAGGCGGGGTCAAGAGCACTGAAGGTGGGAGTGGTGAGGAGATATCTAAGATGCATAAATGGTTGAGTATATGCGCTCAAAGGAACTGAATGCGAGTGGGACTGACTCTCAAGCTTGATATCGCGATGCACGAGGCCAACGCCATGCATCCAACCGACGGCTTTACACAGCTCAATCCATATCCTGCGTAAAACAGACTCGCCTATCAAACGATATCGATAAGCGACAACGTCAAAACAAACGAAGAAGGCGCGATGCAACATACTTAACTTCCCCCATGCAACATCGTTATTCACCAACCCAAGCAGGTCGCCACCTGGCAGGTAAGGCAAGACAAGGATATGATGCGTGCGGTCGATAAATGCGCCAGGAGCGGAGTGATATTCGGATGCGAGATGTGCTGTAAAGTAAATTCAATCGTCAGTCAACATGGCGCAACACAACAAGAACACGAACAAAGACGCGGAATGAAGAAGAAAGAGAGTAAGAGCCGATATCAAGAACACGAAGCATACATTATCAACGAAAGCACCCATATCGAGTAACAAACGGAAAGCCAAGTGCGCATACATCCACTTCAAGACTCAGGGTATACCAAACCCGCTGACTACCACCCACTCGGCCCACATATGAATACTATATGAACCAACAAACAGGAAAAGCACAAGAAAAGTAGAGCGCAAGCCACGCGCCCAGGGATGCCCTTCCTATTCTGATCCGTGCTCGCGTAGATAGCGAACCTGCTTCTTAAAGGCACGCATCGTCCTGCACGCGTCCTCAAAAGCCGCAGCAGCAAGCAGTCGGCCAAGAATCCCCACCAAAAACGCCAAAAAAATAACACATCGACAAGATCAAGGGAAAAGTCCTACCCACCTTGAGGACTTCCACCTCTCTCACAAAACGCACCCTCGTCCGCTCTTCTTCCTCTCGTCTGCGCTGGCGTTCAAGCACCCTTATCTCTCTCTTCCTTTTCCCTCCGACTCCCAACTCCAACAGCATGTGCATTAGCACTCGCTGCTGCTGTACCCGCAGCCTCGGCGCGCGCCTCGCAGTCATCTTCACAGCAACCAACCTCCCCGCAGTCTTCCCACTCGGCCTGCGCGTCAAGCTCGCCCTCAATAGCCCACCCTCGTTGTCCTCGCTCCATCCCCATCCTCATCCCCGTCTGCTCCACCTTTTTGTCTCGCCTTTACACGCACGCCCATCTCTCCATCGCGCTCGTCTAACCACACCCGCCCTTGCGCAAGCCTCAGTGCAGGCCTCGTCCCCTCACACGCGCGCGGAACTTACGCAGCGACGCGTCGCGAAGTAAAGCAGCGTTTGCTTCCGCGTCGGCGTCCGCAGAGTCAGGATGATGGCCAACAAGGCGTATGCTAACGTTCGAGGCCCGTGAGGGCGATGGGGAACAGTAGAGGCTGTACTCCTTACGGAGTGTATGCTTGAGGTGTGGGAGACGGCGAGACGGGCGAAATAGAGTGCATCGGTGTCCATGTCCAAGTCTGCTTTCGTATGCACACGATGCACTTGCTCTGGATGTGTACCATCAATATCCATAGCCATTGAATGGTTGGCCGACGCCGTCGACGCCACGCTCAACGAGCCTTCGCTGGAATGTGGTGAATGTATAATCAACCGGCGCAGTATTCCACCCTCATCGGCATGTCCATTCAAGTGAGGAGAATTCATAGCAGCACCAACGATTGTAGTCGTGTCGTTCGTGTGTGCTTGAGGATGCGAACCACCACTTGCAAGAGCCGCACCTGCACCCCGCGAGAACGCCAGCATACTCCTTAATCCTTCACGTAGGCGATTTGATTGGCGATGTGGTGACTTGTTCGGTGTTGCAGGCGGTGGCGTTGCTGTTGGCACTATCGTCGACACTACCGACACTTGCGATGCTGACGCAGATGATAGAGGAGTAGGCAGCGGTACGGGCTCACAAGACCGCGTATTGACGCAGGTGCCCGTGCAGCCGGCGGACGAGGTATCATCCAACGCAGGTGGATGTTGCTCCAGCTCATTGCGCGGTGTATCCGCGGGTTCTGGCGTGATCGTCATTTCCCTATCCCTCGCTCTCTTTGTCCTCTCCTTTCCTCTCAATGTATCTCTCTCCCTTTCCCTTTCACCTGCATCTCTTCCACTTGCCCTTCTCCTGAGATCCCTCACGCTCTTTCTCGATACCAGTGTCAACGGTAGCCGACTTAGATCCTCTGCGAGCCATACTGTTGAAAACGCGCCATGCCCTAGTGGGCGCAGGAGACGTAACTGTGATGCTGGCCCTGCAACTGGGACGACCCGAGCGATGAAGTCGGTGATTGTGTGTACATCTGTCCGTGGAGCCCGGACATCGACGAGGATGAAGACGAGGTGGATAGCGCGAGCGCTGCGCCTGATGTGGATCGCGACAACGGCAAAGGCGAGGGCAATGAAGACGTGTTGGCGGGCGGGTGAGATCCGGAATCGGATAGCGGATGCAAATATTGTGAGAAGACGGCGGCTCCAGGCGAGTCGGGCCCTGTGAAAGCGCGTCAGCAATCCTCGCGGGCAATCCGCCTCCTCAAGTGAAAAATAAAAATAGCAGGGCAACACAGAAAAGAGGCATGAACATACCTGAATGACAAGTGTTTAAATTTTCCGAAGGGTCACCCATGGAAGTCGGCGTCGGCGTTCCGCGATCAGGTGGGGACCGCGATGTAGAATCCGGACCTAGCGTGAACGCCAGTGCCAGTGGTGAGATAGGGAGCGGCGCAGGGCGCAGAACCGGCGGCGACAAACCCGACCCCGTTGAACCACCATACGCGAACGACGTCATCACAGCACTGGGCGGGAGAGTGATGATACTTCCTTCCTTGAGCTCCTCCCCCTCCTCCTCCTCTTCCCCTTCAATGTTGGCAATCCCATGTGGATGATCTGAAGGATGTGAACGCTTATGTGTTTCTGCCTGTGCCTCTGCTTGGCGAGCGAGTAGGAGGCTTCGTTCGAAATGCAGTAGGCCGGGTTCTTTGGATGGAGGACGAGGTGTCAGTTCGTCGAGTGGCTGCGAAAGAGGTGGAACAATGGTGTCTTCGCGGTGGAGTATTACTGGGCGGCGCTGTGCCGGAGTGGGTGGGGGTGGGGGTGTAGGAAGGCGAGGACGACTGAAGATGGACGACGTGGGCGAAGCGAGTGCTATTGAGTCCTCGGATCCATCGGAGGGTGTCCGCGCATGCGCATGATATGATGTGGGTGGGGGATGGTAGGCATGCGGGGCGGGTTCATCAAGGTTCACAAGAGAGAACTCGGGGCTACGTGTGGATTCCGCTGTTGATGTGTAGCGTGAGGGGAAAATGCGAGAGGCGTGGATCTGGGAATGGTGGATGTGCTTGTGGGGCGATGTCGAGGCAGATGCGGGAGGTGATGGTGGTTTTACTGGTGTGGCAAAGAAGTCTGCGGTCATAGAATGGGGGGGAGACGGAGCGGGTTGCTCATAATGGTGGTGGGCGGGGGATGGGGGACGGGTGCTGAATGGAGAAGCGAAGAAGGCGTTCGTCTTTGCTCCGGGCGGCGACGATGAGGCCGATATGTCCGTGGCGCAAGTGATATCTGAGAACGTGGATGATAGCGACGAGGCTGACGAGCCCGACGAGCGGGAACGCAGCGACACTGGAGGCGCAGCGGACGCCATAGGACGTGGTCAATGGAAAACACCCAGTTCCACCGGAGTCACACAACATATCATCACGCTTTTGCACCCCACGTGTCTTGCCTATCGCATCATAAGAGGATCACAAATATCTTTCTTATCCACTTATCTTCTATCTAACCCGTATCAAACCATTCACAGCGACGATATCGCAGGATTGAAAGACTTGGAATAGCTCGCCGTGTATTTTTTCGAAGCCGTCACTGACTCTGCTCCGAATTTGATGCGTACCGCGTGACGAGCGCGTTTGAGGTGACAAACTCGCACCTCTCCTCCTCCACGGCCCGCCATGCTGGGACTCAACTGGACGTCCTTTCGCGCCCGCGCGCTGCCAGTACTGACGATGACGGCTCACGCGACTGCGCCCTTCCTAACCATCTTCCTCCTTGTCCACCTCAGCGCCCCGGCCCTCGCCAACATCGGTGGATCCCCACTCGCCTCACAGACCCTGGTGCGCACTATCCACATTGCATTCCCTTCAAGTTACTAACCTCTCCTAGCTCCTCGGACGTGAATACTATCAAACAGCCCTGGGTGAACCACTCCTTCTCTTCGTCCCACTCACCCTGCACGTCGTCTCCGGCGCCCTCAAACGTCTTCTCTCACTCATTCCTTCTTCCAAACCTGCTCCAAAACCCCGCCCTGTTACCTCCCCACTCACTCTGAGTGCTATCACTTTAGCGCTCCTCCTCCCAATTCACATCCTCACCCACCGGATCTATCCTACCATACCCACCCCTCCAATCCTCGGCGTAGGTCCCGCAGAACTCGACTTCGCCTTCGTGCAGACAGGTCTCGAGACATGGCCGTGGCGCAACACGCTCATGTACACTGCCCTCGTATGCGCAGGCGTCGTGCACGCCGTCGAAGGCGCAGCGCTTTTACAGAGACTATATTGGAAAGCGCCCGCCAAAGCTGAAATACAGCTTCCAACCAAAAATGAGGCGCCTCCACAGAGTAGCAGGAGCCTACACCCCCGGACGAAGAGGATTGCACTTGCGCTTACCCTCGGCGCCCTGCCTGTCCTTACAGGCCTGTACGCTCTCACTACCGAGTCTACGTTTATCTTCAGGGACCTCGCGGCGCGCTACCGCGCAGCTTTCCTCGAATCCTGGGTATACAGGATACTTTAAACGCCTCCATCTGCAATTCTTAACCTTGTGACTCCCTTCCCTCTCACCATCCTTGTGCTCACCATTGAATTGAGGCCGTTTAGGACTTGCTGCATTGTCTGCCTTCTAGGGTTTTGGATTGAATTAGAGCAAGCGAAGAAGAAAGAAAGAAACTGAGAAGGCTTGATGCTAGACATCTCCACAGATTAAATTACTGTGGATGTTTGCGCAGATGCCAGTTGCGACACGTTAACGATACGTGGAAGTGCCTCCTTCAATACGTTCAACGTGTTCCGATTCCACGTATTCGATATCGTCTTTCGAGTGAATGTATTGCACAATAAATGGTTTCCTAATAACTGCCTTTGTAAGATTCCACTAATCCGGCATTGTATAGTTGTTGAGGCATGTACTCGAGTATAGAATGCAGGAATGAAAAAGATGGGTATGAATCTACGGGCCACGGCACATTGCATATCAGCGAAAGTGAGTACGTGGTCTTCCACGTCTTAGAAAAATAAGCAAAAGGTTTGCAGGCACCGCGAGCCACTGCGCGACAGCGAGTTCCAAGGCGTATCTCGTGAGACTAACTCGGCGAGTCCAGCAGGTTGCGGAATTGCTTCCCTGGCCTGACAAGGACATATTATTCCGAGTCCAAGTCACTCCTTACGGAGCGAGGGACTGCGGTAACCAAGTTTTCTTGAGGGCTTGGACTCGAACACGCGCGCTGGAGGCTTTGGTCGCTGAAAGGAGACACCCACATTCCCGGTTTGCGGCCATTACAACCGTTGCGCCATGGGACCATTTATAATTCTGCAGTTTTTATTAATTACGACACTGTAATGCTGGCGAATTCCCGGATCCGGGCTTACTGATACGTCGAAGCGAACCGCGTTCTTATACCTGGCACGTCGCCCTCAGCGTCCCAACTTCGTCTACCTCCCCAATCATGTCGTTGGTGCTCGCCCCGCTGGTAGAGATATTCCGCTACGCCCTGCAGCCCATCGCGCCTTTCACCTGGCTCGGATGGGGCATCAGCACCCTCGACGTTGTGGCCACGGTCCGGCTGTGCGTCGTGCTCCGCCAGCTTCGCGAGCTGACGCTCAAGCAGCATTTGTCGGCGAAGGGGTCTGCAGCGGCAGCGCAGGTAGAGGCGCCGTCGTTTGTGAAGAAGAGCGCTACGACGCTGCTGGTTGTCTATGGTGGCGAAGCGGTTATCTGTACGTCGATCGATTCCGTGAATTTGAACTGGCACTCATGAACGTGCGTTATCGTCGGCAGCGCCTTGGTTGGGCGTCCCCCCGTCGTTCATGGTCTCTGGTGTTGTTCCAGGGCTATATACTGTCATTCAAGCCCTTGTGGAATATTTACCTGCCGTCCCGTCCTTCTCCGCTGAAACCGAGCTGCCCCTAGCCGTCCTCGACGGATTCACGCGCGCATATCTGCTGTGCAACCTTATACCCCCAGCAGTGACTACGAACGCGTCTCAAGCCATCGCGTCCTCTCCATGGACTTTGCTAGTCAGCTCTCTCGTAAGTCGTCCCTTTCAACCTCGTCACGCCCATCATCCAACAAGCGGCTCACCCATCATATGCGCATAGCTAATCGCAAACGGCGGCTTCTTCATGATCAACCTCTTCTCCTTCCTTAACCCTACTTCTCTCTCCCTGCAAACACCTCCAGAGCTCCAAGCCTACGGATGGACCACCACCGATCTCTGGTGCGCGCCCACCATCACGGGCCTCTACGCGCTCCTCACGCACGCGCAGCCCTTCTGGGGCGAGTTGCACGCGGTGCTGGCGCAGGTTCTCGGGGGCGCAGCGGCGCTTGATGGCGGAAACGCACCTACGAAGCCCCTGGACGAGGAGAGCGCACGAGCGGTGTGTGCGCTGCTGCTTGCGACATTGTTCGTGGGCAGGGCGGCGAAGAATTACGGGCTTTGGAAGCCTTTTGAGAAGAAGATTGGTATGTGTTTTCGTTATTGGATTATACCCACTGGGTCTGACTTGTTGTTGCAGAACCCAAGACCAAGACACAATAGATTTATTAACGCTTAGAGTTATTGCTACGCTGACTCGAGGAACGATATATTGGCTACCCATCTACCTATTCCCATTCAAGACTAGATCTTGTACATGCTATCTGCTATGTCATAACGCAAGCTACACTCGCCTTATTGTGATGCTTTTCATCTTGGACCATGAATGCGATGATTTTGTAGATATATATCCACATCGCTGAGATTTGTACACGACATTTCAATAACATTTTGTTACTACCTAGGAGATCGCAGCGAATGCATAAGATCAACTCAAAATTCAGGTTGAATTCCGAGCAAAGTTGCCGTCCCGTGCCAAATATTGGTGGAAGAAAAACATGCGTCCGGAGCAAGAGTGCCAAAATTCAATTCACAAATTTTTTGAATGAATCATAGCAAAGCAGAAATGTGTTCCTATTTCCTAGTGGCTTCATACTTTCAATCCATCGATGATGAGAAGCAGGAAGGTGTGCATAGACAATAGTCGGCGTCTCGGGATACACCCCGCCACCGACAGCGGTCACAAGTTCTGCAGTAACATTTATTTTGTAGAAGACGGGCGCAGTGCCCGTCAGAGGAATTCCAGCCACGAGTTCGACGCCTGGGAAGGCAGGCCCAACATCCCCGCGCGGTTGCGATTGCTTAGACTGAACGCAGCGATGGCCTCTGCGATGAGCGGCGGCTCAGGATCCTTATCCGTTACCATGCCTTGCACAATGAGCGAAACATCGTGGTTCTCGTCAATTAAGCACACATCGGGATTGGCGCGCCTGTTCTCGCCGCCTATAACAAAGGGTAAGCCTTTCCTCGTCCGCAAAGTCCTGCCTCTCCTTTCATAGCCCAGCGCACGCAGCAGCACCACCGCGAAGTCGACAACACCAGAATCATCCTCAGTCGCCGGCGCCATAGCGAGGTCTATGTACCTGATGAGACGCCAGGCATCGTCGTCTGGGGCATCGTTGCATTCTAGCGAGGACACGAAGTGCGGGTTTATATTCTTGGGGAAGGGGAGTGTCGGCTCTTCAAAGAAGGTGGGAGAGTCTTGGTAGATAACTGTGACGTTGTAGGCAGCGAGCTAGTTGGCTGTCCAGTCGTTGGCTGATTTGGCGCTGCGAATGAGCTGAGCCGTGTAGCTCCGTTTCTGAAAATGGTGAAAATGAGTGACGAATAACGAGTAGCGCGCTTCCTCTGTTGAGATGTCGACTATACAAGGCAAAAAATTGCTGGGCTAAGAATCATCGCGTCCGTACTGTGGTATGTCAAAGCGGTTTGGAGTCGATTGACATGATGGGCGTCGGTGTTGGAGGGAAAGGAACAAATCACCCGCGGGAATTTATCTGGTTCCTTCTCAACGTCCATCATCGTCCCAACCATGTTTCGTCCTAGTACATATTCTTGGAGTTGTGGACATACGGGCTCAAGAAAGTCGCCCCTAATTCAGATGCCGCCGACTTCTTGTTTAGTTTCTGATCCAAGGTCCAACAAAAGACTCCATCGTTACTGGCAACCATAACCTGAACTTGTTTGTTTTTCTCATCGACATATTTCCAACCAATTTCTGTTATCGATGTTCTCCTGGATCACTTACCTTCGACCTTGTTATCCTGTCGCTCGGAGGCGACAAAGTGTAACTATATTCCATATGCCTTCGTTTTGCTGTTACTCATGAGTCATACGTTCACGAATCGTGTGCAGGACTTCGTTAGGACTGCCCAGCACTGGCCTGAATTTTTTGGCGCGACCTCTAGACGCCATTTTTATTGTGGCAGACGCTCGTTGGCTGTACTTGGACTACAATAAAGTTCTGATCTGACTCTACTGGAAAACAAAAGAAATATGGAATTCGAGCGTCATAATAACATGATCCCTTTTAGGGCGATGCCACTCGTCGCGAACGCGTCGCGCTATGTTATAACCTGCAGTTTGCATCGGCCTTTGAAAATCCATCTCAACCTTCCTATCTCTTACACCGCTAAACTCAGGATATTACCATGACGAACAATGGTATGTTCGCGGTCTACCAAGAAGGGTCCAAACTCCGTTGACTTTTCCAAAAGCTGTAGTTGCCACTCGGCGCTCCAAACGCTTGCAAGAGAGATCGGCCGATGCAAGCGCCTCGCCAGGAACTCCTATGCTCAGAGAAGCCACAGCGCCCCCCGCGAAAAGGCGCAAAATTTCCCGTGAAGTCACTCCGGTCAACCACCCGGAGAACGAAGTCAGAGAACGCCAACTCAGCAAAATTGAAGAAATGCCGATGGAGATGTTGGCCGAGGTATTATTTCGATATTTATGTCATGCCCTTTTAGATTCAGGATTGACGTCGCGTTTAGATTTTCTCTCATCTGGAACCTGCTGATATGCTCCGTTTCGGGAGAACGAACAAATACTTCGACAGTATATTTCTCAGCAACACCTCTGGCATCATATGGAGGGCAGCTCGCTCCAATGTTGTTCCCCTCTTGCCTAACTGTCCTGACGACTTGAATGAGCCCCAATATGCCGAGTTAGTCTTCGAAGAAAGCTGCCATGTATGTGACAATTTATGTGAAAAATCTCTCTGAACGAGAAACTAAGCCTTTTTTGAAGTATTGCGAAAGAAATAATATAGAGCTTGGGATGTACATCTCCTGGGATGCTAGACGAAGGATCTGCGATCATTGTCTCCAGACCAAGTGAGTTCGCAATAACATTTGTTTCTCACTTACCGCATACTGATAAGCAAATCAGATGCAGCCTCAAGCATCCGACCTCTCTTAAACTAAAAGACTTACGCGAGCTTTGCACCTTCTTGCCCAAAATCGAAGGTCAGTTAATTCCTATTGATTACATCGCGTCTTCATTGCCAACGTCGATATTATAGCACCCACTTCGGAGTTCGATGATACGTTGCGCGATTACTTTTTCAGGGACATTGCCAAAAAATGGCGGGAGTCCTACAACTGCTCTGAAGACAAACAAGAATGGAAATTGTCCAAAATTAAGGAACTCGAGGCGATAAGAGAAGTGGGCTGCACCTTCATATCGATTTTCACTTTTGTTTTAACATCCTAATTAGCATGCTCGACTCTGCGAATGCTGGTCAGAGGCTCGACACGATCTAGAGAGAGCAGAAGTAGAAAATCGACAAAATGAGTACGTCGTATTGTCCTTATTTATATATTTATAAATCTCATGACCTTTCAGAATTGCACAGCATATAATTCAGCTTGGATGGGGTGATGAGGTGGATAAGATGCAACCCCACGATCTGAAGTTCCAGGACTTGCCTGCGATGAGGAGGTTGTGTCGCAAAGACCTTACGGAGAGCAGTAAGTCTTCAGCTCATATTATCAGTGCAAATTTCGTCTCTGAAAAGTAGTCTAAGTTCTTGAAAGTTTAAATACTAAAATCGACGAATTTATGTCGGACGTGAAGCGGACGCGAATTCTCCTAGAGCGGAACGAATTTCTGTCGACGCGTCTTCCCATTTTGCAGCTGGTATACGACACTCAGCTCCTATCCATTCCACTCCGAGATAGATATTGGTATCCTACGGCAGGCGAACTCTTCCGCGAGCCTGAAATTCGGAATATCGTCAACGATGCTTCTTTAACGCGCCAGTCTATGCAGGAGAAACTGGAGTTCGCAATTCCTAGGGTATTGCCGGATGTCATCAAGCAAGTATGTGAACGCATGGACGACCAACTCATGACTCATTTTGTCGATGGGAAGCCAGAGGACGAGACTGAACGCGACGTTGTTCTCAACCTTGCCAGCACGATCTTCGAATGTGTCAATTGCCCTGTTCTTGACCGTTTAGTGAAGAAATGCTTCTTGCGGTATAGTGAAGTTCTGGTCCATGCCTGCACACGGAGATACAAGTGTCCAGAACATATCGAGGACCATAAATTTATTGATGTATACCTCCCTGGTGAAGGATATCGATCACATGAACGCAACCTGAGCTTGTCAGAGACGGCTGCGAAGGTTGTTCCTTTCCTCGTCAAGCTCTGCGGGCTTGATCCCAGCACCACAACCACTCAAATGATGGACGACCTGGATCCTATCTTTGAATGTACTGCATGCGGAAATCTAGAGCAGGGTAGGGCAACTATGACTTGGCTACGTGTGGTACGTCATCCCTTTGTTTTCTAAAAGCAGGATCTGACATCATCGTATAATATATACAGGTAGCTCACATGGACGAAGATCCTGACCATCTAGAGTCTATCGAGCTTTTGAACGAAGAAGACTCTGAAGTCGCTAGAAACCGAATTTTGGAGGAACATGAACGCGCTAGTGCTTTGGTGCATTCTGATAACAAGCTCATGCAATGCGCCTACTGCAAATTTCCGCCGAGGCGTGAATATTCTACGTTGGTTAACAACAAGCAAATCTTGCGCCATGTCCGGAAGGAGTAAGTTTCCAAAACTTCATGTATATGGACATGATTCTCATTTATTGATTCTCACTTCTGCCCTCGATGTAGGCATGGCGTAGCTTCTCCCACTTTCAAGAAAGACCTCATACGAGACCTAAATGGAGGTCATATTCCTCCGGTTTTCTTCATGTGGCCTCCTCGCGGACTGTAGGGCTGCATTTGTTTACAGCCTGAATTGAGGGTATCGTAATAGCACCCAGATTAATGTCTATTCTATTTCCACCCTCCTTAACATCCCTACCGCATGTCCGCGCTGGGTAGAGCAAATGGTCGCTGTATTTTATAATATTAATTTTATGCCACTTTATATATATGTAACTCTTCAATATATAATCATCGTACCTATGGCAAAATCTGCAGGGTGTCGTGGCTGTCGAAGAGCCAGTAAGTGATGGGTGGGACCGCACCACCTCGCGACGTCGCTGATAAGGCACGCAGTGAACAGCCGTTCAAGGGCCGTTCTTTTGAGTGCACGATATTGAATATTGACGGCACCCGAATGAACTGACTTTGCATAGAAGTTCAGCATATTATAAAATTACAAGCTGTTACAGAAAAAAGTTAGTTGAAAAAAGTGAAACCCATAAATAGCAGTAATAAATAGAATGAAATGAATCCCATCATCCGCGGTGAATGCGCTTTCCAAAAATCCCTCCTTCCGTAGTATCTACTCGAGCATCACTCAAGCGCGAACAACAGGCTTCAGCCGGAGAGGCATCTGATTGCCAGCGCTCGGGTTGGATTTCAACAGAGGTCGCTGAACAATAAAAGACTTCTTGATGATGTCGTCCGCGGGAACGGCGAGCTCAAACTCGAAGGCCCTGACAAGTGTGAACAGCAATGCTTTCATCCTGTGAGGCAGTATTTTTTCAGTAATGGTAACAAAAATAAGCATAAATGTAGTTCTTACTCGACAAGCGAGAACCGATATCCAATGCACGCACGGGGGCCACCAAGGAATGTCATCATGTTCCCCCATACACCAGGGAGGGATTGAGCGGCCTCTGGGACCTTCTCCCATCTTTCCGGCCTTTAACAAAATGTTCAGAAACTGAATACAAGCAAGAGGATAGAAGCTTACTTGAACTCTAATGAATCTTCACCCCAAATATATTTAGCTCGATTCAGAGGAAGTATTGGGATGAGCAAGGTTTGTCCCTTGACCACCCTATACAGAAATCAGAGCGTATCCTTGAAAAATCCTATACGACGGTCACATACTTGATACTGTCGACCATCTTGCCATTCTTATCCTTGAAGGGAGTTCCGAGAGGTACAATATCGTCCTGCACTGCGACGCGCGTAGTGGCCGGAACAGGCGCATGTACGCGTAAAGTCTCTCGTACGACGGCATCGAGATAATGCAATGCATTCAGTTCATCCATGGTGGGATTATCCGTTCCAACAGTTAGCAATTCTTCTCGGAGCTTGGCCTGCGCTTTGAGGTTTTGAGTCAATGCAAACAAAGCCCATGTCGTTGCAGTACTACAGGTCACTAGATTAAATGACTGGGAACCTGACATTCTTTAATTCGATCCACTGACCTTGTTGTCTCGTGTCCAGCAACCAGAAAAGTGGGTACCTCTATCGCATTGCTCAGTGAGAATTTGAAGATTGGCAATATAGTAAAAGGAGCACTTACGAGCTAGAACATCGGCATCAGACATACGCTGAGTGGGTGGCAAATCTGTTGCCAAATTCGCGCGGAGAAGTAGAGAAAGAAGATCGCGTCTTGTCCAGGAAGCCTTATCGTTCATAACAGCAGCTTTGCTGTCGCGCAAGAGCTGGTCGCCAATACGTCCCATATTCTGCATTGCTCGCTTCCTCTCCGGATCTCTTTCGTCTGGCTGGAATGCGAAAATGATTTAAAACACAGATGAATCACTTTAATAACCGGCTTACGATGAAATGGAGAGCTGGGAAAATTCCTCTCAGCATTTGCATCAACGTCAACCTTGCTCCAGAACGGAAGATGACAGAAAACGCGTCGTTTAATTCGTTCGTTTTGCCCGCAAGCGCGTCGAAGGCGTAGTTGAATCCTAGATGAAAGATCAGGCTGCGGTAAACATTCAGAGGTGGAGGAAACACGCACCAGCGAGCCCAATTACATCTAAAGTCGTCTTACTGAGCCAACTAAGAACTTCGACTTGACCATTGCCTCCCTCTTTTGTGCTCTCGGCCATCCAGATATCGCGAAGCTGATCATAGAAAATATATCAATTCTGAAAATAAGCATAGAGCGAAAAAATGGGTACTTGAATAGCCTTGTCCACGAAAATCTCTGTTAATTCTCGGATTTGCGAGGCACCGAAGGCAGGATTCTGAAATATCTCAGATTTTGCAGAGCCACAAAAGATCATAACCAATCACCATGATTCTTCGCTGGATAAATTATCAACGAGTTGGTCATTGGATTCCGAGACTCGGTTGAAGCATATGGTATATATGCGCACCTGTTGCTTGTGCTTGTCCCCTTCAACAATCAACACTCCGTCACCCAAAAGCCTCTTGAGAGTGTAGCGAGCAGCCTCCGGCTTTTGATAAATGTAGTTGTTCATGAGCACATGGTTCAAAGCTTTGGTGTCCAAAGTGTAAAGTCGTTTAACCTGCCATCCCGGAGAGTAGTTTAGTAAAACGCCTCAAGACATAACGAACAGACTATGTACTCACCCCGAACAATACGTCATAGGTGATAGTGGGACCATATTCCTCCACCCATTTCTCATGAAGCACTGAGTTCTCCTGTACTCACAGATAAGCAAAGCCCAGAGGGTCGTTATCCAACAAAAGTGAGACTAACAGCTTCCCAGATCATCTTCATGTTCCCAAAGATAAAGCTTGGACTTGTCGGTCCAGGGAAAGCGCGCAAAGGAGAGGTCCATTGTGCATAGAAGAACTTAACTAGCTTGTAGAATCCATAGACACCTCCCGCCGCGAGCAGCGAGAAGAGGACCTGTTGGAAAGCCATAACTCGGAGAGCCTGATCGCGTGTATCAGAATTGTTGTGGCACGCTGTGCGTCACTGGTTCCCTTTGACGAGAACTTTGACTTGTCAGACTGGCGTATAGTCCTGGGGGAGTGGGCAAGGTTTCAGACAGGATGTCCTGCCATTTAAGAACGGCCTCAGACGGGACATGAGAATCGAGTTGTGCAGCGAATCAGAGCGGCATCATTTGCCGTAGCAGCATCATCGACCCGGCCGGATGACGAACCGCGCGCCGAGCGTCAGTGAACTAAGACGTTTTACCTGACCTGTTTTTAAGTCAGCTTCGGGGTTTACACTGGTAAGCTAAAGTTCAAACTAAAGTCAAGCTCAAGTAATCTCGCAAAGAGCATTGAATCCAAAGAATAATACAATAAGTACGTAGGTCGTGTCGTTACATATCTGGGTTGAGGTTACAACTTGAATGGATATTGGAGTAGTGGTATCAGCGTGAGTTGATATATAAAGACCCATAAGAAACTACAGAACTTGAAGCCAGCGTGGGGGTGGGTGTAGGGGGATCTGGGGGTGTGCATGATGTTGTCAAAGAGGAACCAAAATAAAATATATGACAGCAAAGAAAATGATAGCGCTGATGAACAAAAACAAGGAAAGAAAAAGAAAGTTTCAACGACCGACAGGCCCCTTGGGCCTTGGGGGACCTCATCGATCGACATCACCATCATCAGAATCGCGAGAAGTAGTACTCGGCGGCTGCACCGTAATCCTCGCATTCGAGTTCGCTCTTGACCGCGGAGGCGGGCCGCGCGACGTACTCCTCGAAGTAGACGTCGTCGTCGTAGTAGTAGTCTGCGAAGTTTTGCTAGAATTTCCCCCCGCCGCTGCGTTCCGCATCATCATCTCTTGCTCCTGGACATCCTTCGGCGACATGTACCGCTCTCTACACCTCAGCACAAATACGCACGGCAGCTCACTCCCGCACAGGCGCCTAACAGTACGGTCGTCCACCTCAATTCCCGCGAAGGTCGTGAACATGCGGAGGAAGTCCAACCTTTTCATTCCATTTCCCAACGCCCCGCCGGGAACGCCTGGCTTGGGAGAACGATTGTGCTTGTATGCCTGGGTGAGCGCGACCTGATCTCGTTGGGGCAGATTGTCGAAGTCTTGCTTGTACGTGAGCTTGTCGAGGTCGTGCCCAATCGTTTCGATAATTTCACCACAAGTAACACCGCGATCCTTGTCTTTCGCTTTTACCTCAATCATCCAGGGGATTTGAGTCGACACAATCCTCAATGAGCTCAGGCGGGGGAAGGTCGCGGGGTCGTTCCGACCATCTATCCATGACTGATGCGCTTGGTCAGTGCGCCGCACAGTCGACGTTGGGAAGAGCATGTCCCACTTCAGATGCGGTCGGTCCGGACCATCATCCGGGAGTGGTGAGAGTAGTGGGTTCAAGCGCACTGACGCCTTCACTACCTTGATCAAGAAAGGGTCGAGGACGGGTCCATCTACACAGTCTTGAGCATATCTCAGAGGCGAAAGGATGCTACATCACCTACAATGTAAGCCTGGCGTGAATGGATCCATGCGATCGTACACCTGCGCCGGCGGTTCTGGCGCTGGACGTCCATACGTCGGACCCATTGGCGGACCCATTGGTGGCTGCTGCGGGCCCCATCCATGAGTGGGGTTCATAGGCGGTGGTTGCGGTGGTGCATATCCATATGGCTGCGGCGGAGGGCCCCACCCCTGTGGTGGAAGTTGCGGAGTATACGGTGTATACGGTGTAAAATGACCAGGAGGCGGGCCTTGAGGCGGTATGCGAATATTTGGAAGTGCATAAGGTGAAGGACCGTAGGGCGAAGGGTACGGGGCAGCAGCCCCTGGCCAAGGGGCGGCAGCTGGCGGTGCGAAGTTGGGAAAATTCGCTGGGGCGGATGTTGGCCATCCAGGGAGCGGCCCCGGGGCCGGAAAATACGGCGTCTGCATATGCGCTGGTGAAGCCATGGGTGGGGTAAAAGGGGCACCTTGTGGATAACCAGTATAATCAGCTGAGATACCTCCGTTATTGCCTTGTCGTGAGTGTGAAGGTGGTAGATTATTGCCTATTCCAGATGGGCTGGGTGGGATGAAGGGAGACTGGTTAGCGTACGGCGAGTGCGGGTAGACGGGGTAGTTTGAAGGAGGGTATGCAGGAGTATATCCAGGAATGACAGGAGAGGGTTGTGCTGAGGGACGGTGTCCAGGAGTATATCCAGGAATGACAGGAGAGGGCTGGGCTGAGGGAGACGGATGCGGGCTTAGCAATGGGGGTATAAATGGCGTAGTCGGCGTGCGCGACATCTTGATGGATTATAAAGGGAACGGCGGGACGTGCGTGCGGTTTGCGATTGCGCTGAGCGGAGTCATCAGAAATGGACAACATGAATGGAGGACGACAACTATGAGCCCGACTCAGGAGGAAGTGTGCGTGTGTGACTCACAAATCAGGCCTTCCAACCTCGTGCGCAGGAGTATATTGACTTGCAAAAATTATCTATGGCAGCGCTCCCTGAGTTTCCTGATAACGATGTAGACCCGCAGGTGATGGATTGGCAGTCAGAGTGAGTCATAGGGGTAGCCCAAGACGGAAGCATACCAGAGAAAATAAGAGTTGGTACACGGAGAGGGTAATACGTTGATTATCCGAGGAGCCACACTAGTTTCCTCGCAGTTAAATGGAGCGGCTTGTACTAGCGCTTTGCAGACGCCTCACAACCGGCACGATAACGGAGTAATTCAAAGCCCACAAAGAGTCTGGAAACATAACGGGTAACATCATAAGAGGGTTTCTCAACGGGACATGTAAAGTATGCAAATGACTCACGGTAAACGAACGCGCGTGCACCTCGACGGTGACACGCCCTCTCCACTGCCCTGCCGCACAGAGAAAGCACAGTAAATGGAAAGTGCGGATGTAATAGGATGGCAACACACCGAATTCCTGGCGATGTATGTTCCGTGCACGCTCCCGTATAGAGGACAATGAGCGCCTTTTAGGATAGAAAGTAGCAATCCGTTAATCCGTTTGCATTCCACGAGCCGTCCTTCGCGATCAAGAGAAGCCAATCCTTGTGAATCCTGGTAGTCAATGTCCTGCTGGTTAGACGACGTTGAAGAAGATGGGGATGTCCGACTTGGGAGTCTGAAATCAAGAGGCCTGCCAGTTGAACGAACACCGGCCGATCGCGTCAGTGATTATCGACTGCGATCGGGCCGCTGATATTATATTATGAACGGTGGCCGTGCGTCCATAGCCTAAAATCTGAGGAGAGGCGTATATGTATAGGTAACATAAAAATATGCAAACGCGTGGCAGGGCACCGGGCATTCTCTTCGGAGAGTTCTCCATGTTTCTCTAAATTTTCATTTTGCACCAGATGATTTCCGAGTTCATCGCCTCATATACAACAGGTAAATTGATACTACATCCACCTCATGGCCAATATACATAGTTACATTAATCCGTGTACTTGTTCGAAAGAAAGGGGGGAAAAGCATGGAGATACAAGAAAGCAGAGTAATTTATGACGTCAAATCCATGATGAAAACATTAGGTGCCCTGAACCCAAGCCGCGCTTTGGCGTAGTTGTCGTCCTTTGACAACCCTTCAAAATATACCCTTTCTCGTAGCCAGTCTATTAAAAGTAAAAGTTTTGAGTTCTTCTGTGAATGTAATGCTCTGCAAGGGCGACATACCAACGCGACGGATCCTGTCAGGAGCAGTTTGAGGCGTAAAGTAGCCCCAGTTGGTGCTTTGGGGCTGCAGATGGTTACTGTTATTAGCGGCTGTTCTCTTCAGTTGTTCCTGCCCTCTGGGGTTCAGGGAGTTGAATTCGGCGGTCGCTACATCGTGTTCGATGTAACTGAAATCTAAATCAGTATCTTCTAAGTGGACTTGAGGCTTGGGGGAAAGCTCACTCCTTATAGATAGCAGAACATAGGTCTCCGATCGTCACTCCGGTATCCTTCTTGACGATGGTACACCATGGAGAATATCGAGAGATGACGATGAGCTGAGAGACCCTCGGAAGTGTTGCGGGCTCGTCCTTTCCGTAAACGCCATTATCCCCTGGGTTTCGATTATTCGTGGAGAAACCTACGCACCAATGAGCCAGATGTAAACGATGAGAAGATCTTGGTGCTACTCACCAGTGACGAGATGGAACTGCAACGGGTAGTCTGGTACTTCCCCCTTCAGAAGAGGGTTGATCTCCAGCTCGGTGTTGAGCAAGTACAGGTCGGTCTGAGAGAGAATGGGACCATCTGTCGACACGTATTCAGCGTATGTCATCCATTCAAGCCGCTATCGACGTACAAGATGTCCCCGGCGCCCATCTGCTAACGACTTTATCCATTCTTTGCGATGCTTCGTCTGCCCTCAATAGAACGTGAGCGTACAAGTCCAAAAACTTGATCAAAGGAAGGTGTAGAGTTGGAGAAGGGGGCTAGCTAGCGCGATTTAAAATCGGAATGGGGAGTCGTCGTGAGTCAAGGAATCAGGCTTTTGCCTTGGAGGCTCTACCTCGGATCCAGTTCAACATGTTACATGAGTGCATGATCTGTGCTATATTTGGAACAAAGTGATCATAAAGTGAAAAGGGAACCCGAAATACGATCGGGTACAAGTTTCAGGTCACGGTGGAGGGGTTGGCAAGGAAGCTTGAGCCTTGTATATTTGACCTCCTACGAGGCTCAAGATGTACGGCTTTTCTTCTAAAAGAAATATACCTACATTTGGGTTCGATAAAACAAGCTTTCACCGCCACGGTAGCGCTACCTTGAACCATTTGCGCGCAGCCTTTCTCCGTTGCCGAAGATATGGTGTGCACGATCCGAGCATATTAAAACCATGCTTCACATCGTTACTAATACCAATCCCGGTCTGAAAAATACAGTCCATCCCATTACAGTCACCGATGCGTAATCCCCGCTGATCCGCTTCATGATTCCAACCGCCGAGGCAGCCGCGAAGCCAGCCATATCCCACCTGCAGTGAGTACAACGAGCATCGCATACGCAGCGAAGCCCCAAAGGATGTGGTGCTCTATAGATAGCGATAGAAGGCTAGTTGCCATGACTGGAGTAAGTATACGCCCGATGGACACGAGAGTTTGCGCCAGGCCGTTGGTAGCGCCCAACGAGCGTTTATTGGGCGCTGCGGCGGTGATGAACATGTACACACAGCCTAGAAGCAGCCCAAATCCATCAGCTTCGGTATCCTTGCAGCGATACGCAGACAAAGGAGGATTATCTAAACCAAAAACGCACCGTACGATAGTTCCATGACGAGCGAGCAGCAAAGCTGGCATCCCAGCATGATCCATACAACGGAAGAGAAGCCCTCACTGCACACCACCAGGTTCATCAGCGGCGAGAACGTGAACATGGGTACAAACATCGACACGCCCGCCACAAACACCGTCTTCACCCCGAAGCGACGTACAAAGCGCCCGAGCATGAACGTCTGAAAGAGGCTGTTCACGATCCCGTACACGCCGAGAATGAACCCGACGTCCCGGGGCGGCAGGCCCAGACCGCCGATGGGTATGGGCATGGCGAGGAAGAGTGGCTGGATGGCGTTGGAGGAGGCGTGCAGTGCAGCGAGGCAGACATAGTTCAGAATGGGTATGAGTACTTTCGGATGGAAGAGAGCGTGCAAGGAACGGGCTCATCGGTCTGCTTCTGCTTGGGTTGAGTATCTTCGATGCCATCATCGTATGCAGGAGGTCTCCGAGAGGAAGACGATCCCGATGGGGCGAGCAGGGGCTGCGAGGCACCTTCGTCTATATCGGATGCAGTCTTTTGTAGCAGGGACCTGATTTTAATGTCTGTCCGAAATGCTGGTCAGCATAATTATAGCTCCTTATATTTCTGTGAAATGGACACTGACCTCGTCAAGGTAGACGCTTATTAGCCAACATGCAAAAAGAGCGAGCAGCGACATCACAAAGCAGGGTAGAAAGTAGGGGTATTTAATCCAAAACTCGCTTTTGAAGGTATCAGAGAAGTGATCGTGAGGGCGAGCTAACCAGCCTCCCGTAAGGGCCCTGTCAGGGCATGTATTCAGTCAACGAATCATTTAAAATAAGAAATTATATTCTCACCCAAAAGAACTTCCAGCCCAAGGGACATGGAGCAATGCAAAGGCATCTGCGCTGTTGGTATGGTCGGTAATTTCCCCACCATGCTCTTAATGACACCTAAATCTTATCAGTAAAGTTTCTGGAGCTTATCGTTATTGTATTTACCAGCATTGCTATTCAACGCGGTGAATATGCAGCGACTGATAAGGAAACATACAAGGTGAGAAACGACGTTACTCCTAGAGAGTAGGCTCGCACCTTACAACAAGCCCCCAGAACACTTTGGAGAGGCCGAATGAGGTCGTAGAAATAGCCAGCGCAAACGTCCCCAGTAAGAGCACTGGTTTCCTACCAATATGGTCAGAGAGCCGACTCCAATACATGACACTGATAAGGGACAGAAATTGGCGTATGGATTCCTAATGTTCAACAAAGATGAGCACATTCCACTAGGATCTGGTGATTAGTTGAACGTTGAACACTAACCATGAGCCCTGCATAGTACCCAACCTTCGCGCTATCTCCTCCCGCCACAGATGCCAACAACTACATAATACACCGCGAACATTCAGCGACGCGTAAGAAATAGAACTGGTATCGCACCTCGCTTAAGAAAGGAAATATGACAAACGTAGACGCCGATTCCGTGAAGCGGAGAAACATGAGTATCGCGAGTTGTCCAACGGGCAAAGGCGTCCGTTTCTGCTGAGGTTCCATCTCTTCTCCTGCTTCTGCAGAAGAACATTGGACTGTGTATGTCATGTCGCGCTAGATAAACTGCCTGAAAGATTTCGAGAGAGGTGAGGTATCCGAGAAATGGGGTATAAGAAGGCGTCAATGAACAGCGTAAGCCAGAGAGCTTTAAGGTCGTAGCGAGTCGTAAGGGTAACTAGATCAAGGGGTATGCAGTTCGGGGGTATACAAGAGTAGAATAGACCCTAAGCCAGAAACTGACAACCCAGGACTCTAGCTGAGGACCTGTTAGATATCGCTCATGGGAAGCTAGTGTTGGGTCGAATGGCAGTTGGAGCTCAACCGATGAAATTGATTAGCGGCAACAGAGTATCGGCCGTATTTGGTCCGGGCGCTGATCACACGCTAAAGATTTATCAGATAAGATTGTAGAGAGTGACTTTAGCCGCCGATTTAGCAGGCCACCTCTCCTTCTCCACTACCGCCACCATCCATCTAACTCGGTCGAGGTATGTATCTGAGTATAAGGATCTGCGGTGTCCTTACGTTCTCATTTCACCCCCATCGATCGTGTGCTGCGTAGAACGCAGATCCTACACCAACCTTATTCTCCACCGACAATCACCATCTGATCAAGCATGGCTCCCAAGGGAGGAAACGCGAAGAAGGAGGGAGGACGGGCGAAGAAGGCGGAGAATGAATCAAAGAAGCAGGAGCAAGCAGCTCTAGACAAGGTGCCTGCCTCTCCCTCACACTTGCACTGATGCCCTGCTGATTCCATCCTTACTCACCCAATCCCCGTCCTATAGGAACGCAAAGAGGCCGAAAAGTGGACCGACAAAGACGTGAAGGGCGCCAAAGCTAAAGCTGAAGACAAGGAGGAGAAGCGCAAGGCCGATCTCGCACGCAAAGCCGAGAACGCGCGCCTCCTCGCCGAGGAAGAGGCCGCCGTCAGCGCCGCTAAGCCCAAAGCCGCCGCACCCAAGAAGGGCAAGGCCGCTGCTAAGGACGTCAAGCCCGCTGGACCAGGCGCCATCGCCGCTGGAGGCTTGGCCGCAGCGGCTGAGCCTGCAAATCCGAAGGCGCAGGAGCCAGAGGAGGTGGAGAGCTTCGCGGCGACGGGTATCGATAATGCGCTCGATCTGCTGGAGATTGTGACCGCGAAGATGGACAAGGCGAGTGTTGGGCAGAAGGCTGCTGATATTGAGAGACATCCCGAGGTGCGATCTTCTTATTTTTGCCGCCGTTGGATCAAGACTCACCCTCAATCCTCCCCTTAGCGTCGTTTCAAGGTATTTTAGCACAGGCTTCCCCGAGTCATGTACTCGCTGACTCGTATATCCAGGCCGCGTACGAAGCATACACAGAACGCGAACTTCCAATACTTAGGAAGGAGGTAAGTAATTATCTTTGGGAACGACGCCGGCATTAACCTGCGATTCCAGCATCCCGGGCTGCGGCTGCAACAATACAAGGCGCGTCCAATCACTCTCCTTACAGTATTGTCCTAATTAACCATTTCCTTTAGGATCTGCTCTACAAACAATTCCAGAAGTCACCGGAGAATCCGTAAGTGTCAACTAGATATCCCGATAACGTCAAACTAACCTGCATGCGCCGCAGATTCAACCAAGTCACCGTCTCATACGACGCCAGCAAGGAGGAGAAGCTCGGCGCTCTAAAGGGCAAGAAGGCCGAGGTCGAGGAACGCCTGCGCGAAAAGTAAATATAGAGCTTCGTACATATTCGTTGACGTTCTGTCTCCATCTCCATCTAGTTCCTTATTTCACAATCCCTCCCTTCGTTTCCTTATGCACAGTGACGGCGATCATCTTCATAGATTCTGCGCGCAGCGTACCTGGTCTGGACTGTCTCGTTAAGACATTGCTAGACACATTGAATTGAAAACGTGCAGGCAGAAAACAGCTTCGCCATTCCCAGTCAACGGAGCCTTCGAACTGTAACGTTAACGTCCAAGTGCCAGTGCATATTTTTATTCTACGAAACGACGCAAACCCATGGGTAATACAGCGCCTTGAGGCACAAGTACAACGAAGGCCGTCTTAATTATATCCACGCTTACGTGCACGTCGAGGATGTGATTACAGGAAGGGGCTTCCATCGCTATCGATGGACAGAACAAATTTATATTACAGTAAAGCTAGAAATGTGCAAGGAGAGCGTACGGAACGAACGAAAGACATGGGGTTACAAAAGATAAAATGGAGTCGACAAATGCAAAAAATGTATAATGTCCAGGGTGTGTGATGTTTGATAGTAAAGTTTACAGATATGGATGCCGCACGAAGACGATAATTATAGAAGGACCTGAAGAAAAGGAGAAAAGGTATTGATCAGTCACCACGTTCGGTGAGAACGCAATCAAGCAAGAAGGCCATCGAAAAAAGATCAGAAATAAAAGGCAATATTCGGTTTGTCTCCATAAGTGTCAGAACAGGTCTGAATAGTATTCATCCGGGAAAAAGATGGCCTTGACATCGAAGAAAAAACTCACAGTTGAGTAGGATTTAAGCAATACAGATCATCATCAAGATGTGCGGGTATCTGAGGTGAAATAAAATTAGCGAAATGAACTCAAGGGCTTCATAAAGATAAGATAAGAAGTGAAAGGTCAGAATAAAAAGGCAATATCGGTTTGTCTTCAAAAAATATTCGGAACAGGTCTGATAGGTGTTCATCACATAAAAGCGGAAAAATAAAATGTATGAGGTAGGAAAAGGAAGGTGACTCACAAGATAAAATAGAAGGTGAAGAGAGATAATCAAGACATGGCAGGAGGCATAGCTGTGGCGAATGTCCTCCACTTATCTCTGGCAGGGGCAGTTTCGCCGTGAACCCAATCGTCCTCCGATATTTCAAAGTTGGGATCGCCTGCGTCGAAATCCTCGACGAAGACACTCACCCCGCCAGAATCGCGGTGGTCCACCAGCTGCTCATACGCAGGCCGCTCCTCGAAGGTCTGCAGTTTGCGTAGAGCATGAATAAGATCGTCGGCCAGAGGCGTGGCATTAGGAGGTTCCTCCTTGATGTGTTCCCAGCCAACCGGAGGCGAGCCAGGCGGCGAGATGAGAAAGTTCTTCTCGATGGCAGGGGGCTTGAGATATGTCGTGTGTGGGATCCACGAGTGTTCCCCCCTCGTGATGAGGGGGTTCGGATCTGCACGATACACACGGAGGGTAATTTGAGTTCTGTGGGAGAAAAACGGGGCCTATCAGGATTTCGCCCATCGAACGTGGACGACTGGGCTGGCTCACCCGTCGTTGTGGTCGACGACGATGGGATCGCAGGTCTGCTTTGCGACCTCGGCGCAGTGCTCGAATTCGTAGACGATGATGATGCGGCCGAAGCCCTGCAGCGGCACCCACTGGTTGATGTCTCCAAAGGAGGAGAAGTGCTCCCGCAGCATGGAGAGGATGAGCGGGTCGAAAAAGGCCTTGGGGAGGGAAGTCACCGCCAGGGTGTTCGTGGCGACGGAGGCAGGCGGTGAGGGCGGAGGGGACGACTCGTCCTGAGGAGGTGTGATGAGGCGGGCCATTGGTGTTTCGGTGAAGAGATCTGTGGTCTCTCCCGGTACACCGCCGTTGCGTTTTAAGGAAGTTTTTCTCCACCTATTTATCCTTATGTAAGCATTGGCTATGTTTGGCACTAGCCTTCGCCTTCGTACTCCGCGTTGATGTGGCTGTACCCTCAACATAGCCATTCTCTCTGCCTTCCAACATCGAGTACTCTATTCACGGTAGGTAGTAAGAGCACAGGTCTCTCCGTCTCGAAGGTTCCAACAAAATGAAATTCAGGCGTAAATGTGCGGTGTCCTCCCTTCAGATCGCTCGCGGGAGGCTGAAGTACCGACAGTAGCCCTGCCAAAACTACGGAATCTGCAGTGGGCGCAGGCATTGACTGGTTCACGATCGACTCGAATAGCGCTCAGGTAAATTCTCTGCTATGTGGTCGAAACTGTGTACATGTCTTCCCGACCGCTCGCGACTCGCAGTCGGTGAGTGTATTCCAAATTAAACCAGTTTTCCTACTAACAGGAATCCTCTAGATGGTCGAGTCCTGTTGGTGCACACTGACAACCTCGTGTATCATTCCGATCGAATGTATCTACTGCTCAGGAGCCTCACTGCACGAGGCCTGACTCCCAAAAAATGAGCCATTTATGGAGACAGTGCTGCGACACATGGAAACCTAAGTAGTAGTACGCAGCCCGTAGACTGTAAAACGTGTTCTTTGTGATGAGTATCTGATAAAGTTCAGTTCAGAGGGCGGCGGCCGTGGACTCGCGTGAATACATATGACATTCCAAGTATAATTGCTGAAATTATCAGATCTATAATCAAATTACAGGCATTGCAACTTGCGCGGTGCAGATTTTCTCAATTTATGGTTGAATTAGTGGGGAAAAGGGAGTAACAACAACAATTTCTGTGCTCTCTATCACGCAGAATCATTTCAGTAGGTGAAAGGTTGCGTCACATCAGATGTGCAGGCGCTTATCAGCGGGCGTCAATGCAAATTAAACACCTCGGCGAGTGTTCGAAACCCACCAAACTCCAAAGGTTTGCTTCAAGTTCTCCGTACGAAATTGAGCTAATGGTCACAGGCACCTTTCCATAGCAGATAAGAGGTATTTTCGAGGCAGTTTTTTCAGGAGTGTCAGCAACTGCACTGCACTTCTGCGCGCAATTCCATAAAATTCTATAAAATTCCAATTGAGAGCCTGCAAAAGTGTGCCGTAGTGATTTCATAGACGCTAAAGGCAAGATGGTGTGTATTTCAAAGTCAGCGGCTGCAAATTCAGCTCTGTGAGTATGATGGTTCTCTCACTTGGATTGATATTGCGAGTCAACCAGCCAGCGCATGATTCCCGAGTATTTTGCAGCAATTCTTGCCTGGAATTGGAGGCGAAAATATGTTTACAATATACTCAAGTACATGGAGACCAAGTGTCTTTATTCGACATAGAGAACTTATTAGTGCCGCCGTTGCCTAAATTCCCAAGAGCTCCGAGCTTATACCCGTATATCGTCGCCGGTGTTACAAAGGGCGGTTGTTAACTCGTCGTGTGCATCTCCATTCCGCAGAACATTAATAGTAGAATTTTTTTTTTTTGAAACCGAAGTACAAGAGTATCTGGCTATTAGGAGTCTCCAACAGAAGACGTACAATGGAAGGGAGGTTTGGAGACGAAAGGATGATTCGACGTAAAACTCCACCCGCAGTTAGTGTAACCTCCCCTAATTGATGCCATCACAACGCGAGCTGATGCAGCTCCTCCACCTCTTGCTCCTTGCTCTCCAATGACTCTCCACATTTCTCCTCTGCACGGCTCTCATCCTGAGCCTTCATCCTTAATCACAAGCCTTACAGACGTACAGACGTGCTTGTGGAGTCGCCCGAAGAGTGTTTGTTGTTCAATCATAGCATGGGGACATTTGATCGTTACGTAAGCGAATGCCACGCCTGTCCACATTGTCCCCAAAGGGCCAACCCTGAAAGCCATTGTTACATTGAACAATAATAATGACGGCCATTCTGCGAAGCCCCTTCCGACTGCGCGTCGGGTCGCTTGGAAGAAAGCCTGCTTTTGCAGCTACCACAACCTTCTCTACACATAATTTATAGCTTTTTCGGGGGCTCGACCACTGGGATGCTGTCGATGCTGTTCTTCATTCTCTACTTCGCCTTTAGCGCGTCTGTTGGTGAGCTGCGCGACTTGTACACGTCTGCCAAATTTCTTACCGACCCACTTTGTTCTACTAGCCGCGCAATCTAACGACTCTGTGGTGTGTATTGCTGGGCAATGCCTTCAGGGATTTTCCAACATTACGAGTGCGTGTGTTCCTCAATCAGTGAATTGTGAAGGAACTGCTAACCGTTGACAATTACAGTTGGTGCAAAACTATCAGCTTCGGGATCGCAGACGTCGGTTCAGCTACTGCCAGGCCAATATACTGATAAGACAAACCCACAACTTCTACATAACCTTCTCACTTCATCATCTGCCACGCTTTCCACGTCACCAGGGTTTAATACAACAGCCCTCACGCTCCCACTCAACCTCGACCTCGAGCCGGGTCTTTCAATATATGCAGGACCTCTTTATTCTGGCCAATCCGCGTTCTCGCCACTTCCTTCAGCACCACTGGGCAACAACTCGATAAACCTTTCTGCAGGGTCAATCGCACTTGCTACAAACATTTGGGCGGCAGTTTCTTTCGGTGGCTCGAACAGCAACCGCGTCGTTTTGTGGGAAGCCATTCCGGACGTTACCCAACTCACAAATGGCGCGACTCATGCGATGGCCCTCCTCGATATGCAGTCGGCTTCTTGCTCACCAGCATGTTCAGGCTCGGGAATTTGCTCTGTGAATGGTACATGCACATGTCCAGCTGGATTTGCAGGAAACGCCTGCGAAACATGCGCCGAGGGATTTTTTGGGCGCACTTGCCAACCGTGCCCGAGTGGGTGCGCGAAGTGCGACGAAGGAATTACTGGTTCGGGTCGTTGTCTGGAACCTATTATCGCCAACGCGCCTTCGACGTGTAATTGCCTCAATGGCGAATGCGGGTCCGATGGGCAGTGCACTTGCCTCGCTGGCTGGTCGAAGGCGGCCAACGGCACCGCGTGCGCGAAATGCGCTACTGGATTCTTCCTGAGCACAACAGGGCAATGTCAAGGTAACCTTTTCAAGTTTTTATGATTGATGGCTCGGATGCTGATGTTAATTTAGTCTGTGGAACAGGATGCTTGGAATGTGCAGATTTGACTGCAGAGTGCACTACTTGTCGGAATGGCATGGGCATTGGGACGACTGACAAAACCCAGTGTGTGATTCCCGACCAGTTTGCATCGTCGGGTAGTCGGTGCCCACGGACAACTTTTGTTTCTAATGGAGCATGCGAGCCATGTTCTTCTTCGTGCAGTTCGTGCATTGGCCCTTCGTCGACCGATTGTGTCGTCTGCAATCAAGGGCTGTTCCTTTTCAATGGGAGTTGTGTCAGCGCGAACGCGGATGGTGTTTGTCAAGGCACAAATGGACTAATTGCGGATAACGTCAAGATCCAATGCGACAGTAAGTCATGGATACAGACTCTTGTATACATCGTAAACTCACAATTTTATCAGCTTGCGGAAATTTATGTACTTCGTGCAAGTACCCAAATTTTGGAGCGGGTTCAGTGCTTAGCGATGTTCAATGTACCGATTGTCTGCCTGGGTCTTTCCTCTCCAATGGCCAATGCGTCCCAAGTTGTCCATCAGGGACCTTTGTTTCGCCTCAAGACAACCTCACCTGTACAGGTACGTCCTCAATTTTCCAATGGCCAATATATTATTCTGACATTTTTCTCTCCTTCCGCAGCCTGTTCATCTTCATGTGGCAGCTGCACTGGTGCCGCCGATTTTTGCCTGACATGTCCCACCGGCCAACTCGCGTCTTCCGGGAAATGTGTCACCACCTGCCCATCCAACACGTTCGTCTCCGGTGGCGAATGCGTACCATGTCACCCGGATTGCGCAACATGCTCCGGGTCCTCGTTCAATCAGTGTTCGACATGCCCTGCGGGACTGCCGGTACTTTCCAGCGGGCGCTGCCTCCCAACGTGCACGAAGAACCAATTCTTCGAACCCACCTCGAAATCGTGCCAGGCGTGCGATTCAACGTGCTCGAGCTGCTCAGGTGCGGGGCCGAGTAACTGCCTTGCGTGTGCGAGCTCGACGTCCGTGGTAAGGGGCGGCGCGTGTGTGTCCGCGAACTGCGGCAGCTCGTCGAATGTCATCCCTGGGTTGGGCGTGTGTCTCTCGGAGCTTGTGCAGACGGTGGCGGCGACGCCTGGGGCGACCGCTGCACCGCTGCCCTCCATTACGGGCCTTACTGACCCTGTTGTCGTCGCCAAGCGTGGACTAGAGTGGTGGGAGATCCTCCTCATGGCGCTAGGGTGCGCGTTTATTTTCATTGCTGTCCTCTGGCTGTGCCGTCGCCGCGCGAGGAAGCAGCGCGCCAAGCGGACGGCGCAGTTTGCTTCGAAGAAGAATTTAAACAACCAGGGATGGCGCTGGCGGCTTATGCGCTTCGGCGAGCGTCTTTTTGGTCATAAGGCGTCGAAGAAGCTCCAGAGGTCGCCAAGTGACGAGATTCTGCCCGTGTCATACAACGCGTACGATCGCACGCGGAGAGAGTCGCGTTCTTCAAGACACGCTAGTTCGCTTTACTCGCATAAGGATATCAAGATGAAGAACTTTAGCTCTTCGGATATCAAGACCAAAAAAGCACCTGCTCCACAGGACGATATCGACATGTTCATCGACTCGTATAACCACTCTGCCTATAATAGGGAGAGCCGCGCGCCCTCAACTCTCCCTGGACTCAACGAGCGCAGGTTTAACCAACGAAACCACCAGCGCCAGATCGAGAACGAGTCCATCTACTCGCAGGTGACGGGCGTGCAAAGACATACACCCGAACCGCGCCAGCCGGTCAAACGCGGCGTTTCAGCCGCCTCGCGGCTCTCGGCGAGCACCTTCAATTCAGGGCGGACGCGTCACCTCACCGGCGCTAGGGAAGGTGTGCTCGTCGATCTGGATGACGAGTACCAGCAGGTCCGGAACGCGTCGCTGCCGCTGCAGATGGTGGGCACCGGGAATACTGGGTATGCCAACGCCAATGCGGTGCCGACGGAGGCGCAAAGGTATATGATGTCGGTGCGCCCGGAGGTGGTAGGTGTCGCGCAGCCTGTGGTGGGTACGATTGGTCCCGCGGCGACGGGCGGGAGCTTCGTGCCTATTCCTGTGACGTTGACGGGGGCTGGGGGTGTTGGGCATGGGCAGTATTGGTTGACGCCCGCGATGCCGCAGAATACGGGGCTGTCGGCGGCGTCATGGACTCAGCAGAACCAGCAGCAACAGCAGCACTTGGGGATGCCTCAATCTCGATTCCAGGGTGATGCGTCGCAGGATACGGTTGTCCTACAACCTATGAACACTGGCGGGTCGTTCTCGCGCAATCCTTTCCGCCAGTTTTAGACCAACGCGTCCTTGTGTTGGCTTATTCTAGATGCATGCATGGACTTTTCAAAGGATTTCACTGTACTATCATTGAATTTCAACCGACACACCATCGATATCTCTATCACGACTATCATCATCACATTGTATATACGATTCATTTATACTTTATCTTTCACGTTTCTCTTTCGCACATCACTCTGGATCCTGGATCAACCGGAAAGCAACACACCTGTTTCGTTATAGCACGCATACCTTCTTGACCCCCTTACTGTAGCAACATAGCACGTTCGTAGTTAATAAAATATCTTTTCGCATGGGTTCCACGAGATCGAGGACATGATTTCCACCAACGCGCAGGCGAGTAGCCCAATTGTGGTAAATGGTGACACGCCTCGCGCACGAAAACCCTGCGTGTCGGTGCCGGTCCTTTTCGCAGGAGGAACCCTATCTTCCTCGGGCTAAATCTGCACACGTATCCAGACAGTGCAGCGAGTTCGGGCGGATCATTTTCACTGCGGCGTGTGCGCTGCAATGGGCATAACGGGGAGGTGTTCAATGTGGCACGGTACCAGTGCTCTGCCATGCCACTCGTAGATTAAGATAAACGGGCCCAAGCTTTGGGCGCCTTAATGCGTATCTTTATTATCGGGTTGCTTTTTTGATCCCTTTCTCGTTATTTGCTGGGTGGGCGGTCTTGATACGAAGTGGTGTGCTGTGCTGTGAAAGACAATCAGATTCGGGCGTCTGAGGCGTGCGCTCATTTCGTCTGCAACAATTGGCCTCCGAGGTTCATTTCCGAGAGTCTCTGCGCTGGTATAGCCTGTAAAGGTTATAACAGGCTTATTATCGCGGTGGTGCCCGCTTTCCGGGGTTCTTTTACCCCAGACTTCGACAGAGCAGTTCACAGATTTGATCTTGTTCAAGGTATAAATACACCTACTATATTCCGTTAGCAGATCTGTTACCGCACATTAAATAAATTAGCACTACTTGCCTACCTTTCAGTGGCATCGCTTGTAATTTTAGACAGGCAAAAGACACAAGGGTGGCGGCCGGCTTGCCTGCCACTGAGATGCCCATGCCAGAAGGGTTTATTCCGCGAGCATGTCATATTGTGTTGTGCTCTTCTTCCTACTTACTGGCATTTCCTCTTCCGCATATTCCCCTTTCGATGTGTTGGATGAGTGCGCGGTTGCGTTGCCGGGAGCGGTGGCAATGGCGACGAGGAGAGACGAGGTGGTCCTCGTGATGGTAGTGGACGAGTTTATTGATTATAATTCTCATCTCATGGTGGACTGGGAGAGGAATCAGGCATTTTGATTTTGTCGGTTTGTGCAAGAAGCGGCCTGTCTTATCGGACCCTGCGGGTCGCGTGGATGCGCTTGCTGACTACGCAGCCTAATGGTACTTAAATCAAAACCACCAACTCCCCCCTCCCGTGAACTCTTCTCCCCGTCCCCCCAGTAGCCCGTCGTCACAATTCTCGCAGATTATTTCCGCCGTCTCTACAACTACTTGGCTATGATGCTCGCCCAGGCCCCGCGCCAATGGGTCGACCAGGAGGACCGTCCTGGCAGCGCAGACCGGTGCGCGCCAGAGGAACCGCCGTGGCCGCCCTATACGCTGCTTGACGAAGCAGGCGTATGGCGCGAGCTGCGCATACTCGCGCGACCGCACAGCACGCTCCTAGGGCCCGACGAGCGCTACAAGGCGGACAGCGTCAACTTTCAACCAGCGCCCTCCTACAAGACGCAGGACCGCTACGTCGTCACGCAACTCGAAGTGAATGGTCGGCTATGGGCGTTTACAGGGGTCTTTGATGGTGCGTAATTTCTCTCGCTCTTTGTCTGCGCGCTGCTCCTGACAGCGAGTTCGCCACTGTGTTGTGTTCGAAAAAGGTCACCTTGGCGAGGTCACAGTTGAACATGTCTCCCACCATCTGCCCATCATAGTTCGCGAGTTTCTTTTGGAGGCGGAGGCAGCCAATCCCGGCGTTACGCCCGCGCATGAGATAATTTCCGGCTGCTTCACAAAAGCTATTACCGCGTTCGACGATGCCATCGCGCACGATGTTTTGGACCTTTTCGGAGGCTCGGTCGACGAGTTAGATAAATACACCGACGCTCAAATTCGGGAAATTATCAATGATCAACATAAAGGCGGAGCTAACTGGCAGAAAGCCAGATTGTGCATGTACGGGACTACCGCGCTAGTGGCGTTAGTTGACCCAGAACACAAGAACCTCTGGATTGCGAACCTAGGCGATTGTGAGGCATGTGAGTAAATATCTCTTCCACTCTCTTGCATCTGGTATTTCGACGACCTTTGCTCGTTGATTGCGTCACCGTCTCGGCTTGATGGAGTTTAAACTGATATTAATTGGTTTCCTCCCTTAGTCATGGCTTCACCGAGTAGTGCTAATCCATCCGAATATAAGGTCGAGACGCTGACTGAGATGCATAACGGCGATAATCCAGCCGAGATTGAACGCATACAGCGCAGCCATCCAGGTGAGCCGGAATGTGTAGTAGATAATCGCGTCCTGGGCGCCATTGCCCCAACAAGATGTATGTCTATCATTCCCTCTTGGTTTTCCGGTGACTTACAATCATTACCCCGCATTTTCTCCTTCCCCTCCTTTCCACTCCCAACCTTCAATCCCCGCTGCGTGGTGATCGATAATACAAACCCCGGGTGTTCAAACGGCAGGTTTCGGCGACATCCCCTTCAAGCAGCCACCTGCGTTTACACGTCGCATTTTGTACAATCTTTTCCCTGGATTCCACAATACCTCGCCCTGGGAGGAATTCCTCGTGCGCAACCAAACGCCGCCGTATATCACCGCGGAACCTCAGATAATCCATCGGCGGTTAGATGGAGATGATGCGCAGAGGACGAACGCGAGTAACCCCGCCGTCGCGCCGGGTCTGAAACGCACAAAAACGAAGTTCTCGCTGAACGCGGACGCGCCTGCGCCCCTAGCGCAACCTAGTGCGCATCTACCGCGCTTTCTTATTCTAGTCTCTGATGGATTTTCCGCACTGTGCGATGGCGAGCGTCAGGAGCGCGTCATCGAAAGCTGGGCGCGCAGTATGGTGCAGCGCGACCCGCCCCCGAGTGTGACCGACGCCCAACCGGGCTCGCGCATGGATAATATGGCGCTAAGGCTGCTGCGTCTGGCGCTTGGAGGCGAGGATCGCTTTGAGGTGTCGAGGCTACTGACACTCGACGTACCTGATGATTCGTGGATTGATGATACCTCGATCGTGATCAGGACGATTTGATTCTGAACATGTGGGGACTCCTTTGATGTCCACAAATATGTTTGAGCCAGGCTTCCACGTTGGCTTTGCTGCCAACCGCGATAGGACGCCGCTATTCATATGCATGTCATCATGTCAGCTCCCGTCTCTTCTCCCTTTCATCGTCGCTTTCAGTTCAGCATCCATTGTCCTTTTCTTTCCTCTGTCAACTGGTCTGCCATTGCTTTCCTTTGATGTTGCTGTGTAAATGTTTTTTTTTTTTTTTTTTCATTCCAGATTCAAGCACAAACATACCGCAAGTCGTAATGCATCATCCCCTTTCCCTTTCCTCTATGTTTCTCCTTTTCTTCAACTCATGTTTGGTTCTTATGATTTTATTCTAGGGTTCGAGTTCGGTTTGATTTTTTTTTTGTGTTTTTGGTTCTGATCTGGTCTTTTTTTCTTCTTCGTTGTACATATACCACCGATTATTCCTTTGTTGTGACCCTTTGTCAATATGTCCTCCGTGTCAACATCTACAATCGCATCCACATCCCCCCACCAGTATCTGCACTCTGGCTCTTCCGTTGTATATAAAACACCCACACATACCGAGTTTGCACCACCCATATGTACTGTACATATCCTCATAATGCTCCCCGCGGCTTTGCGTGTGCTCTCCCTTTGTACATAGTCTAGGTATATTGGTTTGGGAGAACGCTGATAATATCATAGTCTCGTACCAATCCCGTCCACGTCAGTGGACGGTCTTGTACCAAAGTCAGTCACATGGCAGGGCAGTGTTTGATATCAAATTCCATTAGATATGATTTGTAGTCTTTGTGATCAATCAATACACCGAAGTGACAAAACGTGACACAATTCTGTGTCGACTCCCTGACCATAGTTCTGACCGCCTTCCTCAGTTTTCTTGCTGAAAAAATCTCTCCAGAAGCTTGGAAAGTTGCAACATTCTTTTTCGGCTGCGTAGAAAAAATATAAGAAGCAAATATGCACATCTAAGAACTGTCAAGTTCCTTCATTTGAGCTGCAGAAAACTTCAATAATTTATTACATACTTTAAGTCCCTTTGAGGTGGACTTGGAGATAGTTTTGGCTCCCTTTCCGTCCATGAAATTTCAAATATACCGCCTAGACGGACCAATGCATAGGATGGGATTCTCTGTCACTGATGATGTTGCCTCAGCCACTAAATATTTTCATTAGGCAGTCATTGTAGACAAACAGCTTCAGGAACATAATTACAGCAGAATTTTTTTTTTTTTTTGACTGTACAGAGCCTTGCGAGGATAGCTGCAGGTGGGCAATGACGGGCAATGGTGTATTTTCGCGAGACGCGATTGTGGCGGTACAGTGTGACCCTCGCGTGACCGCGTGTAGAAGACTACAAAACTGCATCGAAAACGAGACGACTTTTTGTTGTGCGATTATCGGAGTCTTACCATGTCGATAAAATACAATAAAATTCAGATTCATAGAGACGTCAATTTTTAAGTAGACTTTGCCTGATGCAAAAAGACGCCATCCCATTAGGAGAGCCTATATAAAATAAACAGTCGAGAAATTTACACTGCCCTGATGAAACCTTGACTTTGGTATAAGCCCCACTCACGTTTGCACGTGGTGGGTTGCTTAGTTGATTTTGTCATTGCCCTCTCCCCTTTCGTTGCGCACTCGAGTCTCGAACTGTCTCGAAGTGGTCGACGTATGGTGTGGAACCGCACTAGTAGGCACTAGTTTCATTCGTCGCAGTCTAGATGTACGCGCTTACGCCCAGGACGGTGCCTTGCTTTCATTTTAGTCTTATCGCGTGGGTTTATACTGCGCCCGTGCGTTTGGAGGAGCTATAACATTGACATAGTAACTCATTAGGTGACAATCGCCTTGATCAGCGTCGCTTTGAGGCTTGTACAAAACGGTAAAAAAGTTGGTGAGGCACATGAGTATAATCTACTGACCTGACCAACACCACAAAGAACATTGCTTATCATATCCAATCCCTCAACACTTTCTGTCTTATGTACCAGCTTTTAACAAGACGTCAGTGGCATGCCGAATACGGACGGACTCATGCAAGACTCGAAATTCGGACCGCATACCGAGGACATGTGGAAGCCATGTGTGCCGCCACCACACCGTAGTGCTGTCGTTGATTCTGGTGGGAGACGCGGAGATATTCCGATAAATCCTGACGATGACGATTTCCGCGGTATACCCTCCTACCGCATGAATTTTGGTTGACAAGATAACGGGTTTGAAGGGACTCGCGGAAAGCCGATTCTTCTAACTCCACGCTTAAAGGGGAAACTTTTCCCTTAGATTGTGCTTGTGGTCAAGAGGAATACTTACACAGTGAAAATACCAAGAATACACTTTGGCACGAAGAACACAATCTGCTGGTTATCAGAATGACCATTTCCTGTGTGGAGTTACTTACCCCCACACAGAAACCCGCTCGCAGGAACTCCAGAATCTTTCGAAAAGCAAGTAAGCGCCCGTCCAGGCGAGAAACATCCGTGGAAACACAGCGATTGGTACCGGTAAACAGGCATGTTATGCGGGTGCCGGATCCGGGTCCATGAGGAGTGATAGACCATAGACCATGATTGCGGCCCCGGACTCGTTGATTTGCAGGCGCAAAGGGCAGATTCAACGGACAAGCATTTTTGGCATGAATGCGTTCGCGGATGTAAACCAGCAAGCCTCGACGCGTCCACTGTCCAATCGGGCGCGTAATGGAGGGCGCGATGCGCAAGTTGATGCGCATCCCTTAATTTGTTTGCACATACACAACTCGGCATCTACCGGCATCCAATCTTCGGCGGCTAAATCACGCAGCGAGCTGCTGGTTGCTCCTGGTCTTTTCGATATTTTTGTGAAGGTTCTATGAATTAGTAGATGGTCTTTGTAAAGCTTCTTCTACACAGTACCAGCTTTCTCAAAAATTTACACCGTCAGATAAATTCCAACAGAACTCCAACTTAAATTCTTCTTCGAGAAGCGGGGGCCACGGACCATGCATAAGGGCGTTGATTCGCTTGGACGCGCTTTTTGAGTGACTTTCTGCTCGGAATTAGATTGCGCTCCAAATCTACAGAACGGCGATTGAACGAAGATGGTTCTGGAGTAATATTGACTCAGTGAAGCCGTCCACGGCAGAGGATATGGGTAGCACGGCTGGCACCTAAATTTACATCTATAGCTATGGGATAGATTTCCCGTGACAGCGATCTACGGGAGGATATTTCTCTCGCTGATTTAATCCTACCACGTCGGTATATACTGAGCTCGTGCGCTTGGAGGAGCTATTACATAGTTACCCATTGGGTTAATCAGCCTCGTTCTGGGGCTTATGTGTGTATAACATGGTAGAAGTTAGTGGGGCACATGTGTATAATCAACTAACCTAGCCGTGACGCGCTGTCATAGATTCTGGAGGGAGACGTTGAGATATTTCGACAAATCCTGGCAATGACGATTTCCGCGGTGTATTTTGAGATAACAGATTTGAGTGGATTCGCGGAAGGCCAGTTCTTCTAACTCCACGTTCAGGAAGTAAAGTTGTTCCTTAGTTTGTGTTTGTGGTAAAGAGGAATACTTACCCATTGGTATCAGAAATGTGAAAACACCAAGAAAGCACAAAGAACGCAATCTGATAAAGTTGAAATACGCGTCAACCATTTTTTGTGGGGTTAGTTATCCCCACACAGAAATCAGGAACTCCAGAGTCTTTCGGAAAGCAAGCGCCCGTCCGAACGAGATACACCCTTGGCGATTAGTAACTGGTCCCGGTAAACAATCATGTTTATGCAGGTGCCGGCTCCTGGTCTATCTGGACTTGATTTGCAGGCGCTGAGGGCAGATTCAACGGACCCGCATTTTAGACATGAAAGCGTTTGCGGATGTAAAGTAGCAGGCCTCGACGCATCCACTGTCCAATCTGGCGCGTAATAGAGGGCGCGACGCGCAAGACGCGTCTTTGTTTACATACATACCGCCGGCATCCGCCGGCATCTAATCTTCGGCGGCTAAATCCTGCAGGAACTTGCTGCTTGCTCCTGGTCTCTTCGATATTTTTTTACGGAGGTTGAATGGATGGTGGATGGTGGATAGTGTCAAACGAGCTTCTTCTACACAGTAATGCCCTTCTCTGCAATTTTTCGCCGTAGGATAAATTCCAACAGAACTCCAACTTAAATTCTTCAAGTTCTTCGAGAAGCGGAAGCCATGGACCATGCATAAGGGCGTTGCTTCGCTTGGACGCACAGTTCGACTTTCTGTTGAATATGTTCGGATTTAGATTGCGCTCCAAATCGACTCAGTGGAGATTGGACGAAGGTGGTGCTGGTATAATATTGGCTGAGTGAAGCCGGCAGAAGAGACCCTCGGATTGCATACCGGCGCGCTGTCGTAAATTCTGGAGGGAGACGTTGAGATATTTCAAGAAATCCTGGGGATGACGATCTCCTCGGTGTACTCTGGATTTGCTACATGATTTTTTTGTTTCCATGACATGTCAGAGATAACGGATTTGAGTGGACTTACGGAAGGCTGATTCTTCTCCATGCTCAAAGGGGAAACTTTTCCCTTAGCTTGTGGTTGTGGTAAAAAGGAAATCTTACACATTGGTATCAGAAATGTGAAAACACCAAGAATGCGCTTTAGCATGACGAGCGAAATCTGCTGGTAATGTTGAGAATGTTGAGATACGCGTCGACCAATTCCTGTTAAGTTACATCCCTACACACAGAAATCATGCGCAGGAACTCCCGAATCTTTCGGAAAGTAAGCGCCCCAGCAACTGGTACCTATAAAAAGGCATGTGCTGGTACCCGGTCCATGCGCAGTTGTAGACCATAGACATAGACCATGGTTGAAGTGGTCCACGGATTTGATTTGCAGACGCTGAGGGCAGATTCGACGGACCCGCATTAGGGCATGAATGCGGATGTAGCAGACGGCAAGGCGTCCAATCGGGCGCGACGCGCGAGACCAAACAATTGACGCGCGTCCATTGATTTGTTTACACCGTACATAACGTCGGCATCCGCCGACATTTAATCTTCGGCGGCTAAATCCCGCAGGAACTTGCTGGTTGCACCTGGTACGTTCAATATTTTTACAGAGGTTCTATGGATGCTGGATGGAATTAGGCGAGTTTCTTCTACACAATCATGTCCTTCTCTGCAAGTTTACACCGTCAGATAAATTCCAACAGAGCTCAAACCTAAATTTTAAGGAAGCGGGGGGCCACGGACCATGCATAAAGACGTTGATTCGCTTGGATGCACAGTTCGACTTTCTGTTGAATATGTTCGGCTTTAGATTGCGCTCCAAATAGATTGAGTGGAGATTGGACGACGATGGCTGTGGTGTAATTTTGGCGCAGTGAAGCCGTCCACGGCAGAAAAGAGACGGGTAGCACGGCTGGCGCCTAAATTTACATCTAGAATATAGCTATGAGATAGACTTCCGTGACAGTGGTTTGCACGAGGGTACGGCATATCCTGACAGTGCTGGATATTAGTATAGCGGAGGAGTCCAGCTTGGGAGGCCATCCATCTCATGGAAGAAGACAGAAGAACTTAACCTACCAACTTGAAACGTTTGTTGAAATCAGAACAGCATCATGCATGACGGCGAGGACCAGGTCCACTACGGTTCTTAGGCCTAGAATTAGCAAGGACCGACTACAAGAATAGTATTATATTTACACACAGCGAATACTAAGAAAACCAACATCGACGCACAAATTTGTCTCCTTTAAACTACAAAAATAATGTCCAGAGCGTTGCATTGTCCAATAAAGCAGATGGGTCGGTAAGTATTAGTAATGAATCAGATGGATCATAAATAGGGACTGACATGGATGTGACCGTGACGTATCCAAATCCAGTCCACGGATAACGTTTAAGCTGGAACGGATACGGATTGGATGTGGATAAATCCACCAAATCCACGCCATTTATAGTAGTTTGGAGATATTATTAAGCAAAAAGCGACAGGTGTAATTAAAATTGATACACCCTATTATATATTAGCATAAATCCGTACACGGCTACCCACATCAAGTAATTTGCAGCCAAGGGTCTTGAGATCATTTTTTGCGGTAAAAAAACGCGCAAAATTACCCACGGATTACCCAAATCCACGTAATAATATCCACATCCATCCGTATCCGCGAAAACACGGATGGATTGGGTGGAAACCCGGTATTAGCTAATCCATGTCAGTCCCTAATCATAAATAATCAGTCAATGTCATAGAGCTTCCACAAATTTTGAGCCTGAGCTATTCAATGTCCTGATGCTCGGTAGAGACGGGCTGGCAAAAGGATTGGGGATACTAAGGTTGTCGGCGGAATCATGGCTTGGATATCTCGTAAACGAGTCGTTAGACCGCAAGATACTCTGGCTTTCTACATGGCGTGCAGGGGGGAGCGCGAGCTGAGACTCGATAGTAACACCCTGGTGGGATTCGTATGAGCGCCCTCGTGCCGCCGCGTGCGGCAGCTCGTATCGCCCAGCTGACAAGCTGTCGGGCGGAGGTGCGTAAAAGTGTGATGATCTGGGCGAGGTGGAGCCGGACGACCTAGGTGACTCTGAGGACCCGCGGTCCGTCATGCGCATCGATGGGGGTTCGATGGGGGTGGGGGACTCGTGGCGGATGTTGAGCGCTGACCCTGAGGAGGCGTTCAAATCCCAGTCGCTCGCGCTCCGCGCATGCATCCAACCCTGCTGGTGCCCTACCAAGCTCCTCGACTTATCCGTGCGAGCAGCATCGGTTCGCTGACGAGACCCTGGAGAGCGCGCGAACCAGTTTCGGACTGAAGCGAATGTCGCTGGGAGGTTCCTCGAATACTGCTGTCGATGCGGCTGGTTTTTGCGCACGCGGTCGTCGCGCAGGAGATATACCACTGCGGTGCACGATACGACGATGATCACGATGAGGATAACGATGATGGCGATGAACGCTGCATGGAACAACAAATGTCAATGATATCAATCTTCCTCGAGCGTGCACACCACATACCCGCTGAAGACCCAGCAATCATGGGAATCTCCCGTCTTGCGTGAGCCTGAGCATCCCCGATACTGGCCATTTTTTTGGTGTAGACTGAATCAATGGTGTGTACAAAGCTAAAATTCCACCTGTGATGAAAATCCTCGGATATGACATCGTGCCTCGAGTCTGAGCTTGTCGTTGCTTGCGAGAGGGAGTTGGGTATCTCTCGGGGGTGAAGATAGGTGGATGTTTGGAGGTCAGAGCATCGAGGGGGTCAGTGGAACCGCCAGCACATCCAAGCGATGTTGAACGGAGAGCGAGAATGACGGCGACAGCCCGACCGTTCTTTCTCACTGACACATGGGCCAGGTTCGACAAGGAGCCCAAATCGGGGCAGGCGATCAATGTAGGTGGTATCGGCACGTGACTCATTTCCACCTTCTTCGGATCGCCGTGTGTGTCGAAGGTTAATTGCCTCCAAGGTCAAACTCAACCTTTCAAGGATGAAACTCTATCTAAGAGAAGCACTGAGTCGAGGGTATTTTATAGGGTATTTTGTGCAATTTTTTGACCGCACAAAGGTGCTAAAATTGCGTTCCCCACCAAGTTTGGGCCACCGCCAGCGACCGCCATTGTCATTGACTGAAAGGCGTCCAACAATTCCAACAATCACTCCAGAATGAAAGGTGCTAATAAGGTTTATATACAGCCAGACTCGTGCTTGCTCGCATCAGAGCAACTGCGACGCTCTGCTCCCTGGACTGGACCCATTCACTGCGCCGAAGATGGCCTTTGATCTAGAACGATCGCGGGGGCTTGTGATGAGCATGGCAAGGTGGCCCAGTGGCCCCATACACCCGAGTATGAAAACAATCAAGGCAGTTGACTTGAACCACTCAATCACCACATCATGATCATGTATCCAGAATACCCTAGCATCCAGAAACCTTCAGCCTGCGGCAACTTGCCTGCGGATCGCAAGACTGTTCCAATCAAGTACAACAAGCGCCGCAAGAGCTCGCCGATTATGTTAAAGCCCAAGTTAAGAACCAGGTACGCCACTCGACAAAGGGTTTTCCTTTGAGAAAACCCACCTAACAACCCGGTCAGAATTTTACAAAGGAAGTATTGGACATCGCATCGAGCACCGCACAATACCTGAAAAACAAACGAGCCTCGATATTCGAGGCGTTCTCAAAAACAACACTCCCTCCTAATGATTCAACCGCAGTAGGCTTTGATTTATACCTCGCCACTGGAGCTTTCCTACCCTGGAATTTAACGAATATCTACAGACCATATACCCCGTTGCTGTCCCCAAAACCTCAGCTCTGATCCAAAGCCGCATCGTTCCAGGCCAGCACGGTCTCATTCAAGTCCTCACGGACAAGCAGTTGGAGTGGTATGCTTCAACACCCGCATTTAGGCTCCTTGTTGACGGGAGGGTAGACTACGGCGTGTATCGTACCGTGCCAACACCAGGGGTGGACATCTGCGGCATGGAGTTCTGGCAGTTGAGCGACTATGTGAGTAGTTAAAACATTTCTTTGAACAAGAACAGTGTTAACGACTCGGACTCTGCGGCGTTATCTCTTCCAGGAAAATATCAACATCGTAGAAATTATGAGCAATGCTGATCGGGGCACCCCCGAATACCTCCAAGTACAAGACGATCTTCTCCATTCGCGCAAAGTAGCCCGCTGTATATTCCTTCAATGTATCGAAAGGTCAGCCTCTTTGAAGCCTTTACAAGAAGAGGCGTCCTCGTCCTTAGACCAGAGCCTTTCTTCGCTCGTCTTGGGGAAATTCGATTTAGAAGAGACCGAAGCAGAAACGGCTGCCATTGACCGTTCTCGTCGACAACCTAAACGGCAGTCCCTGGAGGAACAGGCACCCACTGACTTAGCTATTCCAAATGGACCGCCCACCGTTCTAAATCTCGTCGAGCTCGAAGACAAAGATGAAGGCGACGCCCCGGAGTCTGACGACAATTCGAAGGAGCTCGACATTCGGGGGTATCTGATGGACGACGGTGTTGAAAAACCGCGAGGGAAGTTGCATACGATACCACAGATTTGGTTTACTTCGATGTTGTAGATTCGACGAGATTCAGAATGTAAATATCGTCATCTAAGATAGATTTGGAGTAGATAATTAGAGGGCTATGCCGTAGATTAGACTTTAAAGCTTCGAGTCCCTTCTAGATGCGCAATTGTTACTGCTTGAAACTGATGCTTTTGATTCCAGCGATCTGAGAGATACCCCGCCGTCAGACAGAGCGTATTTGGAGTAAGGACACACAAGCAGAAACGTGAGGAGAAACGTCTCAGGGATCGCAACGATCTGCTTTTTTAGAAATAAAATTTGCATACCCCCCACCCAAATGTTTTCTCCACGATCGATTCGGGGTACGTCTTAACCACCTCTTCAGATGGATCCTCCTGTCGTCAAGTAGCTAGGAGGCTAGGAGGATATTTCTATTGGGCACACTGTGGCATAGAGAACTTGTATGGATCACGCTATCACGGTACCTTTTCCAACTCTATTCAAGTATCGGTAACTCAAGAGTATTGGCCGATGTGGCCTATCTCGTGCTTAAGCGCCCGAATTATGTAGGGGGGTTATAAATTGGAGTCCACTGACTGGCATCAAATGCTCACGGTTGTGCATTTTCCTCAGGGCGATTGACGAATCATTCGGATTCCATTTAGCGTCCAAAGACCGATCCCAAATTCGCACAACAAGACTGGCTGCCCGTGATTTTCTAAGTGTGACCAGCGCACCAAAGCTCACACACATCGGGGACGCGTGGGTAAGTGGTATTAACGACAGTCGGGGAGCTCTACTTTCTGCAAGTAGCCTAGAGCGTCGAAGTCAGCTCTGCGTACGTAGTAGCTTCCAAGAGGAGAAGTCCAGCCTGTGAAATTATTTAATAAGCGGGGGGGTACATTCATCTCGGGATGCACGAAGACGGCTAATACTTATGCTTATGAGGACACCATTCTAACTGAGGAGAGGGTGCCCGATCGTGATCGAGGTCACTTGAGTACTATCTTCGAGAACATATCCATATCTGAGATCCCTCCGGTCACCCCGAAGGATCCATTCCAGTCCTTCCGAAGTCGGGGCATCAGTGATACTTGATAAAGGCCAGGCAGCCAAAAACCAGGCTATGCTTGATTGTCCCTTCCGCCACATCTATTAACTCGATGTCCACCGCGGTTTCTCGCATCCAAGGATGGGCGCCTCCCGACAACGAGGATTTCGTCGACGTCCCAGTAACACCTTCCTGCGATACACTGCTCCCACTAGAAAATCCCACTTTCCACATTTCAGAGCCCAACCCTATCCGACGCCTTCGTCGGACGACCACTGGGATCTTCCGAGCCTCCTCGCCCGCGTCGAGCACTTCAGAACACTCCTCTGACGAGGCGACGGCGGACAAGCCTCCCGAGGGGAATGGCAAGCACACTGATCCCGCCTGGGTAGCGCGTCCCCGCAACGAGTTCATCCTGTTCCGATGCGATTACGTGCGTAAGCACTCCCGCGAGGGAAAACGCGTCCGACGTCCCCCAGGAGCCGAGGCAGAGAAGACCTTGTCGAAGCAGGCGGCGGAGGCGTGGCACCATCTACCGCCGGAGGAGCGCCTGTACTGGAAGGAGCGCGCTAACGGGGAGAGGAACGAGCATGCACGCCGGTATCCCGACTATCGCTACAGGCCCAAGAAAAGCGCTACCGGGCGGCGCCGCCAATCCAGATGTCCGCTGAACCCAGACGGCACTCCTAGTACAGATCGAACCCCGTCAGAGTCCAACGATTCGAGGCAGCCATCGATTTCCATCACTCGGCAGACCTCGAGCTCGAGTAAAGGAACTCCTCGTCGATACGCGTCCGTTCCTGAGCTCAATGTTATGGAACCTATGCATCGGCGCTTGCGTTCAACGGCCAGTCACGGTTGGATTGGTGTCCCGTCTTCGTCCAACGTTGGTGAAGCCTTCTCTTCACGAGAGGTAGGATTTGTTCCTTCTGTTACGCGGATGCAATCCTGATATTCTTTACGCAGTTTACGCCCATGCCTCAACTTCCGGACGACGCGCAGTTCGAGCCTTCGGAATACATTTCCCCAGAGTATGTCCCGTCTCCAGCAATACAGCCCACAGTATCGGCAACGCAGTCGACCAGCTCTCTGTTGAACTGGAATGGCGCCCGGATGGTCTCTGCGCCACTTCAGCCCACACAATTCCTCTCGTCCACCTCCGTTTCGATCTCATCTCTCCCGTCACTCGAGATGACAAGCTCGCACATGCTTGCCGAATATTCAACTGGCGGAAACCCGGAGCCCGTTACCGACTCGCAGATGTTTGGTCTGGGCAGTGCGGTGCACTACACCACACAAGGCGATATTTGGATGTCTCAACTCGACATGCAATACTCCAGCGACCCTGACCCGAGCCGAGTATCTCAACCTAACGGAGCGGGAGTTGAACCCGAGCCAATGGATACACTGCCCATGCAAGAGTCCTCTTCCGCTTCAAGTACCATGTACGGCCCTGGCGGGGTGTCAATGTCCGCTCATGTCATGGTCGATTACGGGCAACATCCTAACGATGCCATGTCTGTAGACCTGCTGAGAAGCGGAAGTGGATTACATCAGGAAACTTTATTTGCAATGGACTTCAATCCGAATTTTTGAGCTTACCTTCCTCACACCTTTTCCATTTGCGACTCGCCTCGTCTTCCATCTTCCTTTCGTTCCGCCATCCCCATTTCACCGCCCCATTTTTTTTGGCGTACTGTTGTTGTTGCATGCTGCTGTTGTTCGGACTGTTTATCGTTGTATCAATCACTTCATCTGCCGCTTTCGCTTGGATTTATTGTAACAAAACTCACCTTCTGGGTTACATTATTTAGTAAATTATTCGCACTCCTCGCCCGATTTCCGCCGTGTGTTATTCCTATATATTGTCGCGATCGCGCCTATGCGCATTGCTGCCGTGATAGAAACCCTGTTTTGGTATATGTTTTCTGTATGTAGCTGTTGCGGTGCCGTGTATTTCTTTCCCATGTTATTCAATATTCGATTTCGAACGTACTGGAGTAGATGTTTGACGCGCAGGCAGCTTCTTGAGACACAGCCGCCGTAAAGTCTAAATTAACCATAATCGATAAGCATATTTCAAAAGAGAGAGAGTACCGGAATGAAACATTTACTGGTTTGAGAAGAACAAAGGCGCACCACAATGACTTGCTAGAAAAAAGTAAAGACGCCCCCAATGGAGATGATAGTACTCGCGCTCCACATAGGCTCTGAAAGTTTGTCCAGAGGCTCCGAGAGAATGTGTGTTCAAGAAAATACACCATCGTGACTTGAAGACGATATCCAAATATGAAATCTATTTCGTTCGTAGTTTACAACCTATATCAGAAGCGGTGATATACAATTCACATTCGAAAAAAAAGATGAACACTGCTGGCCCACGCTCAGCGTGGCGAAAAGCGCGCGTCCAGCGCTTTCCAAAGCCTTCTCTCTGCTTCATCGCCTGTACTTAGCCTGCGATGGGTATATCCTTGATCCACCGATTGATGAGATCCTAGAGATGAAGGAGTCAGAAAAGAGGAATAGGCAAATGACCAAATCGAGCGAGTGGGGGTCTTTACACGTTCCACGACGTTCGCGCGACTCAAGCACAACACCAAGAAGGAGGCGCAAGAAGCGGAGCGTCAACATGCCAAGACCGTAGCACGAAAAGAGACAAGGGCGGGATTAACGTACCAATGCTGCTTCGGGTTGATCGTATGGCACCATATGCCTATTCAAATAGATGATGTCAGTGATAATTCGCAACAGAAAGTTGAAAGAAAGGCGATTAGATAGTAGAGAAAGAGACTTACCCTGCTGCGTGAATGTTTACAAATGTGACGTTGCCGGCGGTATGACCATGTCCACCAGCGCTTCTGACTTCACCGACAGCTCGTCCAGTCTCGGGAAGGACCCAAGCCAAAGACTTCGACTTCGCAAACTCATCAATGAATTTGCTCTCCAGAGCTTCGACCCAGCGTTCATTTCCCTAATACAACATGAGCCTCATTCGAAGCATCTGTCAAAAAAAGAAAGGGCCTACGAGGTAGTTGCACATCATATCTAGAAAGAAACAAAGTTTTGTTGTTAGTTAGCATGTTTAACGCGTCCTTCCATTAACACAAGAACAAGAACACAAAACGATATTGTCTTCTTTGCACGAAGCTGCCAACTCTGGTCTCTGGTCTTATCACCACAAAACGTTGCATGTATTGCCTCCGTGCAACGGAAAACGTGTTCGGACAACAAGGACAGCACTGGGCGCCTCCCGCCCTTCGTCGGGCGGCCAACATGCAAGGCACACCATGCAAGAGTCGAATGATCCGGGGCCCGTCCGGATCAGGGAGATGCGGGCGCCTCACCCCGCACCTGGATGCTAAGAGGCCGACCATGCAACGTGTAACAACGGTGGCGACGTCTTCGCCGACGTCCAGAACAACAGCTCCAAGCTTAGGGTTCCAAAAAAGTAAGTGGAAGCTCCAAGCATGGTGACTCATGTATTGGCCTCTTTTCCGATTCCAGAAAAAGAGGAAAGTAATAGAAAGGTATGTAGATACCGGCGTATTCAAAGAAAAGAACTCACCTGCGTTGCCAGCGTACACCAGAAGCCGCACTCCGTCGTCTACGAGCTCTGGGAGCAGAGCGGCGCTGTTGTGCATTCCGTCTCCGTTCATGCTGAAGGCCTGATTGACTTCCATATTGCACGAGGCGAACTCTTTGGTGGGGTTGACACCGAGAGCAGCCTTGTTGGAAGGCTCGTTCATCCAGGTTTCGATCCATTGCATTTGCTTGTAGCAAAGAGGACCGTCTTTGCTCTCTGAGCGATCGCAGGTTCGGCGAACGTCGTATGGGTTCAGGCCAGTTTCTATGACAGGGGAAGTCAATTAAATTAATAGGCTGAGCAGTAGAACAAATGAAACTTACGCATCAAAGGACCAAAGAGTTGAGAATTGCAATATGCGACAGCAGGCACACAAGTGAATCTAGAATTATAATTGTAGCACGCCTTGATCAACCTCTGGCAAGTTGGGATTTTGGAGCGCAGAGCCGCGCATTGAGGACCCTCCGGGTCATCATATACAGGGTAAGGACCGTCGCAGACATAGTCTGCCACCGATCCCATCTGTATATACGGATCTGTCAGCCCATTCGCCAGCACCACAGACGCCAAGTTGATATGCTTGAGCTTCGGGTTGGGGGACGCCTTCAGATTATTGTTCTCTTTGTAGATAATGCTCGCAAAGTTCGGCGCGTAGGTACCGCCGTAGCTCTCCGCAGCGATGTGGAACGGCGCCTTAGCGTACTGCGGGAATCTGTTCAAGAATAGCTCGAGGAAGGCGTACACGTCCGCACCCGCGACAGGAGACGTAGACACCGTGGTACCATCGTCCGCGTAGGAATACCCAACGTTGACAGGCTGGTCCAGGAAGATAACATTAGCGTTGTTCGTCCAGCTGTGTGGGTTTCCAGTGACATTGCGGCCTTCGTTTGCGATGGAGCAGGGCCCGAGCTCGAAAAGCAGACCGGTTGAGGAGCTACAGCCTGGGCCTCCGTTCAGCCACAGGATAAGAGGGTCGGTTGTTGGCGCATTACGAGACTCAAAGAACCTAACAAGGATAAGTGGTACGGCCGCGTTGACATTCAGAATGACTCACCAGAAGAAGAGGTGCTTGTCCTCTGCGACGTCGAGATATCCAGAGTACTGCTTCACGGTAGGATCACATAACTTGGGCTCGGTGACCCTCAGATTATACTTCTGGAAGTTGGGATGCGTCACGAACTCGTCTGCGCAGCGTCTTGTGATAAGCGCCACGAAACAACCTGCAGAACTTCACTCACACAACAGATTATCTTGCTTGATATACTCCCGTCCCTGATGATACCACTTCTCCATGTTCTTCTTTCCCTGGAGGATCGCCTTCTTTGCGTCGTCCAACCACTCCGTGGCGGAGTCGCGGAACCCGTCCGCAGATTGAGAGAACTTGCCCATGTTAAATGGAATTTGCGTCGACATTGCATCGAACACTGGAGGCGCTGCGTACACAGATAAGGGAAGCGAAAGCAGCAGCCATGACGATATAGAAGGTTTCATGGCGTGGTGGTGGTTATTGGTCAAGTTCAGTCAAGTTCGACGCGTATTAACTGGTGACTACGTTACATAATAACTTGAGACTACACTCTACATAGAATAGAAAAAAGGTGAAGGCCAAGTGGAGGCGTATGTACATAGGCATTCACGGGGGCAGAGAAAGTGGCGGAAAGAAATAGAAAAACGCATCTTAACAATGACATATGGACAAAATAAATGAGGCGGTGATTTTGAGCAAAGGTGGACACGTCCTCGATCAACCACCGTGCAGCTGTAACCACCGCTGATGTCCTAAGAGAGGTGGAATAGCTGAAGAATGCGTTGGACACCAAAGGTCTCAAGAGTTCCTTTGACATAGAGGGGATGAAGATACTTCACCAACCGCTGCATCAGCAGATGGGTCGTTGACTTGAACAAAGTACTGAATGTGCAGCGAGCCGCTGAATGTCTCAGTGAAGGACAATATATATCATGTTTTGGCAGTGAACATGACGAGATATGATTTCGCAATCTGGGCTTGCAGAAGCATAGAAGATATATGAGTATACTCCAGAGGTCAGGATGAAGGATGGTGACTGGTGAGAAGGAAGAACTGGAAGGTAGACAAGCGCAACTCCCATGAAAAGAATAAATTGCATATATGCAGCCCAGCTTAGAAGACGAGGCGAGAACATAGTCAATTGGAAAGTGCGGGATAGGACAAAGCGCAAGCATCTATGCCGAGTAGAACCACTGCCAGAACGCAAAGAAGAGCGAATGTCCGACAGTCCAAAGGCAGGTTCGAGTATGATCCTTGGGATTCATGATTCTCCAGAGGTCTGTCTGTATATTCTGCACCTAATATCGTAGCCTCGGCCTTAAAGGTGAGATGGTATAAAGTTCAGGTGTTATCCGCTGAAGCTGAGGAAGTTTTGATCTGTCAGGTTGGGTTCTTCGTTGTCTTGGTAAGTCGACTGACTCTAAAAAAGGTTGTCCAGGATATCGACGAGCCAGGCGTGAGACACAGATAGAAAGGGCTAATAGTAACTGATAGGAGTAGTTGTCGGATACTATGGGAGTAGGAATAGGTGTATCGATATCTCGCCATGGTTCGCATCGATTTTCACATGATACCACGTCAAGAGGCTGTGAAGGTGAAGGTGAACGAGGAAGGCGCTGCGGCTGCAACTAATGAGTAATAGCGACATCATGATGATATAGACTATTTCGCAGAGTCCGCGCTTCGATATACGGAGTAGTTGTGGTTGTGGATCAAGTGCAACGCCTATCGAGACCTCAGACCGTCCACGAGCATGTAAGGCGGCGGCCCAATTTAAACGGCCCGGTGTACTTTTCTACCAATCTTAGGTCAATGTTGCGTTATGGGGCTTGAAGTTTGCAAAATTTGACCAGTCTTGATTCTGGGGAACAATATTTTGCAGCATAAAAAGGTCATACAATGGCAGTGGCACGGTAATGCGGCCTAAACTTGCAACAATAAGAGTCGTTAGGTGGCGGTGCAATTTTGAACTCCGCATTTAGCAAAGTTCAACTTCAACCATTTCAACTCTCGACCAACTCACAACCAACGCAACCAGCGTCAGGAAAATATGCCTATCGTGCCACCAGCTAACAACGCAGGGATCATTCTTCCCCGTGCTCCCTCTACCCCTCCCTCGTTAAGAGACATTTCAAACTCCAGACACTATTTAAAGAACTTGGTTGGAAAGTCACGTAGTAAGTTCGAGTTTGTATAACTCTCGTCACGCCTAATATTGAATCCAGACGTTGACTTGCTACAACCTGCCACGGATGACGAAGTTGGCGCTGCGGATGTCTACCACCATCGCCTCCTGAACGATCATATCGGTGCAGCGGCGGCAGCAGCTGTCCCTCAGCCCCCATGGATAGCGCAACTTCAAACCATGATGACCGGGATCGCCTCGGACGTTGCTGCTATCAAAACCGATATCACGTCTATGAAGGGCGATATCGCTACCATTAAGGGCGACATCACCATCATGAAAGCCAACATTGCCACAAACACAACCGACATCGCGACCATGAAGGGCGACATTACCATCATGAAAGCCAACATTGCCACTAACACGAACGACATCGCGGCTATGAAAGCCAACATTGCCACGAACACGAACGATATCGCGGCTATGAAAGCCAACATTGCCACGAACACGAACGATATCGCGGCTATGAAAGCCAACATTGCCACGAACACCGCTGATATCGCTTCAATCAAAGCGAATGTCGCAACAAACTCGGCTGACATTGGTTCACTCAAAGTCGATGTTACTGCGATCAAAGACAATGCCGGCCCTACAAATACAGCTGATACTGATAGAGTCAACGCTGATATCGCTTCGATCAAAGCCAATATCACCACGATTACAACCAACATTGGTTCGATCAACACAAATATCGCGCAGAACACTGCAGACATCGCTAAACTCCAGAAAGATGTTGAAGAACTGCTCCAGGGCTCAAAAGAGCTCCCTGTCCTCCTTGTCAATAGCCGTGCAGCTCCAGATGCGCAACTTTATGATCCCAGAGTAGTGGATCACTGGGAGCCGCTCAGTGATCCCCTCCCCAGTACGCGTGATGAGCTCAAGAATTTTACAAGTGCGCAAATCAATCATCTTTCGGACTATCTTGTTTACTCATCATACTAATTGACTATTGGCAGTTGATGAATGCAAGAGGTGTTCTACTAATCTTGGGCTAAAAGTGAGGAGTTCTGCAGCCCTGCTTGAGCGGCAGCGCCAGATTGCAAAGAGACTGGGTGTTAAGGTTGATTGATATTTCATGTTGCTTGCTATTTCATGTTGCTTTCCTGCTATCATTGTAACTCTGTCTATGGATGTGTAAGTACAATACTGTAAAATATATCATGCATTTTTGTATACCTAAAAGCGATATGGTTGATTCGGAAGACTTGAAGTTGTATGTATTAAATGTTCAAACCTTGCGTTCAAACTTCACCTCCTCTAGCAGTGTATGGCTTTATTTACCAAGCCCCTTGCGGACGCCCATCGCATCGACAATTTCATGGAGTCCATTGATGTCGATTTCACTCTCTCGACCATGACTTTCGATGCGACGCTCTCCGGCAGTACACATCGGCCTACTGTTAAGTTCGTCCCGGATAGTGTCCCATAGGATCGGGCCATTTTTAGGAAACCAATCACATGGACTCCCAGTCTGGGGTCAGTCAGCATTGGGGAGCATACGATTGCGACATTATTCAAGAGCTGCATCGTCGTACATACCCCGATTATCTCTTCCCAACGACCTTACATTGATATAACTCTTGCTGGATTGCAGAATTTACCTTCGCGCCATGGAGAAACCTGAAGAACTTGGAGATATAACGAGGGTAGGTGCTTTTGGATCGTGTAGACCTCCTATCTAATCTATACCTGATTGTATAGCTCAGTGAACATGTTCTGCGAGTATTAGGACAGGTGAATTTTGAACTTTCTTTGTGTTGGAACCTATTCTGAGTGAAGTGGCCAGAACCCGGGAAAGTTCACTCTCCAAGGTATGCATACAACATCCTACCAATCGGATACCCGGTATTGACAATCTTTAGGGACGAACACCTATATCATAGGATCCCAGAACCCATACATACTCATCGATACAGGCGAAGGTCTCTCATCCTACATCCCCGTTCTAGATAAGGCCCTCCAAGACCTCGCAAATCCCACCCAACCAGACGTCTCGGATGTCATCCTCTCCCACTGGCACCATGACCACGTCGGAGGCCTCCCCACCGTCCTCAATCTCTTAAAACAGCGTTGGGAAACTCGTAATCCCGGGAAGGCTTACACGCCTCCCCGGCTACACAAACACCCATTCAAGGAGGACGCCGTCGGCGCACACCATACAGAACACAACCAACTACCAAAGGTCCTCAAAAAAATCAGCCCGGAGCTCTTCACTGCACCCTCAAATGGAGGGCCGTTCCATGACCTAGCGGACGGGCAAAGCTTCAAGGATCCGGTGAACGGCGCGATACTCCTGCGGGTGCTGCACACCCCCGGGCATACCGCCGACTCCATCTGCCTGTACATCCCGCAGGACCGCGCGCTCTACACCGCGGACACTGTTCTTGGGCACGGCACGGCCGTTTTCGAGGACCTCGCATCCTACCTCTCCAGCCTGAACAAGATGCTCCACTTCGGCTCCGCTGCCTCGTCGTACGTCCATACAGAGAATGACATCGACCTCGAGTACGTCTCGCTCTACCCCGCACATGGGGCCGTCGTCGCTGAGGGACGCGAGACGATCTCAACATATATCAAGCATCGGCTCCAGCGGGAGACGCAGATTCTTGATGTGATCAAGTCGCCTATCCCTCAGGACTTTCTCGAGGATGCGGGTGAAGCGCCTTCAGAAGACGACAAGCTCTGGACAACGTGGTCGATTGTGCGTGTTTTGTACCAGGCATATCCGGAGAATCTGTGGCTCCCCGCTGCGCGTGGGGTGGACCTGCATCTGCGCAAGCTGGAAAGTGATGGGTTGGTGAGGCGCCAGGGGGGTGAAGGCGTCAAGACGAAGTGGAGGCTTTCAGAGCGGAACTCGCCTAACCTTTGAAGCATGTGTAACAGTTATATCGTAGTCATTTTTGTATATCACCTTCAACCCCTTTTCCTTAGACTTGATATTGCTGGTGAAGGCAGTGAAATCTGCAGCGTTGAGCGTGTCTTAAATAAATGTGGGCGCGGCGCGCGCTCGACGCGAGAGCGAAGTCATGTGCGAGGGTGACTCGCAAGGACTTGGTAAACAAAGCCACATACGGCGAAGCTGTGTTCATCGTCGTTGGCATTGAGCAGCGCTCTGACTGGCACTGCACCAGCACCAACTCACTCTCCAAAACGACCGTGCAGGATGTCTTCTTCCCGTTCAGAATCCCCTCCGCATAAAAGGAAACGGTACGTAGACTCACTCTCTTCCGTCACCTCTGAAGTTCATATGGTGGTCATTTCTAGGTCACCTTCACCAAGGGTTGATGGTGAGCCACCGGCCTCGAGACGACGGGCTCGCTCCCCATCCGAACACTCAGATTCGGACTCTGATGACCCAAGCCCTCCAAAAGACGGCAAGCTCGAGTCGCGCGTAGCCGCCATGGAACTGGACGCAGATGCCAAAGCGCTGGAACAAACGAAGACGCAGGCCGAGCAAAAAGAGGCTCAAAAAGAGTCGGCGCAGCGCGCAGAATTCGCGAAGCTCCTCAACACCCGCTCTGGAGGCGTCTACATCCCCCCAGCGCGGCTGCGCGCGATGCAGGCCGCGGCGTCATCCGACAAGACCAGCGCCGAATACCAGCGTCTCTCCTGGGACGCACTGCGCAAGTCCATCACCGGTATCGTGAACAGGGTGAACATCGCCAACATCAAGCTCATTGTGCCGGAGCTCTTTGCGGAGAATTTGATTCGCGGCCGTGGGTTGTTCGCAAGGAGCGTGATGAAAGCCCAGGCATCAAGTTTGCCTTTCACGCCTGTGTTTGCTGCCCTCGTGTCCATTATCAACACCAAGCTTCCTCAGGTTGGAGAGCTCGTATTGACGAGACTCATCAGTCAGTTCAGGAGGTCGTTCAAGCGAAATGATAAGGTTCGTCTTTTTTACATCTGTTATACCAACACGAGCTCCTAACGCCTGCCATCTCCAGATTGTCTGCCATTCAACCACAACATTCATCGCCCATCTCGTTAACCAAGGCGTCGCACACGAAATCATCGCACTTCAAATCCTCGTCCTCTTACTCGAACGCCCCACAGATGACTCCATCGAAATCGCCGTCGGTTTCACTCGCGAAGTCGGCGCCTTCCTCGCAGAAAATTCACCCAAAGCCAACGCCACAGTCTTCGAGCGCTTCCGCGCCGTGCTGAATGAAGGCAAGATCAGCCAGAGAGTCCAATACATGATTGAAGTCCTAATGCAAGTGAGGAAGGACAAGTATAAGGACAACCCCATTCTGCCCGAAGGTCTGGATTTGGTTGAAGAGGACGAGCAGATCACGCATCAGATCCAGTTGGAGGAGGAGCTGCAGGTTCAGGAGGGTTTAAGTGAGTCGTGTTTCATTTTTCGTCTGCTTGCGGGTGACTTACGGTTGTTTGTAGATATCTTCAAATACGACCCCAACTACCTTGAGAATGAAGAAAAATATAAGGCTATCAAAGCTGAAATCCTTGGCGAGGAGTCGGGCGAGGAGTCGGGTTCAGAAGAAGAGTCAGAAGAGTCAGATGAGGATGAAGAAGAAGGTGGGTTTCACTCTTTTGCATATTTTTTGTTCGGTTCCTCAAATTTTCTCATAGTGGCCGAAACCAAGGAGGGCATCGAAGACAGGACAGAAACCAATCTAGTCAACCTTCGCCGTATTATCTACCTGACCATCATGAACGCGCTAAATTATGAAGAAGCCGTGCACAAACTACTTAAAATACAGCTTGAAGAAGGACAGGAGGTAAGATACATCATTTCTACCATCAAAAATCTGTGCTCATATGGTTTTGTCAGATTGAACTAGTCAACATGATCATCGAATGTTGTTCCCAAGAACGCTCCTACTCAACCTTCTACGGTCTCATCGGAGAACGGTTCAGCAAGCTCAACCGCGTATGGACCGACGCCTTCGAGCACGCGTTCACCAACTACTACACTACCATCCACCGATACGAGACCAACCGTCTGCGCAACATCGCGCGCTTCTTCGGGCACCTGTTGGCAACCGACGCCATCTCGTGGATGGTCCTAGAATGTGTCAAAATCAACGAGGACGACACGACAAGCAGCAGTCGTATCTTTATCAAGATCATGATGCAGGAGATGATGGAGAGTATGGGGTTGAAGACCCTTGCAGAGCGGTTCAAGGATCCCGAGGTCAAGCAGGCCTGTGCGGGAATGTTCCCGATGGACATTCCAAAAAATACGAGGTTCTCGATCAATTACTTTACGAGTATTGGATTGGGTGTGTTGACGGAGGGTATGCGTGAATATCTCAAGGTTAGTTCCTGCATTTTTGTTCCCTGCACAAATGTTCAGGCCATTAATTCTTTTTTTTCTTCTTTAATAGAATGCCCCCAAGCTTATCATGGAGCAGCGCCGCGCAATGCTCGAAGCCGAGTCGTCTTCCTCCGAATCTGACACCACTGAAACAGACTCCGACTCCACATCTGAATCCTCTGACTCCGACTCGTCCTCGTCCGACGGCAGCCGCACCAGGCGTCGCCGCTCGCGCTCTCCTGCGCGGCGCGCACGACGCGCAGACGACGCCTCCGTCTCTCGCTCACGTTCGCCCGCACCGCGCCGCAAGGACCGCTCGCCCCCGCTACCTCCGCGCCGGCCAGCTGGCGGTCGTCCTGACTCGCGCTCACCACCTCCTCGACATCGTCTCCCGGACGATGCGAGGTCGCCGCCACCGCCGCCGCGGACTCGCGACAGGGACGTCAGGGAGAGAGAAAGAGAGAGGTCGCCCATCCCTCCGCCTCGTAGCTATGGACGCGATGCTGGGCGCGACAGGGACCGAGAAAGGGAACGCGATAGGGACAGGGACATGGACACGCGCCCCGACGTCTCATCGCGCCGCCCACGTTCGCCTCCACCACGCGGCCTTGGAAACGGCCACCCCCGCGGACCCGTCTCTCCCGACCGCGAGAAGCGAGGTGGAGATCGCGACCGCGATATGCGTACGAGGTCGCCCCCTCCGCCTCCCCGTGACTCTGGGCGCAGCGGCCGAGAGGCGCCTCCTCATCTCCGACGTGATGAGGCGAGGAGGTCGCCGCCTCCTCGTGGTGGGAGGGATAACAGGGATAGGCCAAGGTCGCCTCCTCCCAAGAGGGAGCGCGAGAGAGAGAGGGATAATGGGTATGAGCGCAGGCGATAGTCGGTCAACGAGGATCGGGAACCGCGAAGATAGCGAATGTGGACGCGCCGTAAAATATATCATTCAGTGTACCTTGTGTTCATGTTTTCTACCTACCACTTTTTTTTACATAGTTGTTGTTCATTGGCGGAAATGCAAATGGAATGGACGATAAGTAACCGAAGATTCGCGAAGAAGAAAGGCTCAACTTAGCAAATCACCACGTCAGTGGACGTGATTCGTACGAGACTAAGAAACTGTAGAATGGTGTAGATAGATTGACGTGAGGTTTGGCACCAGAAGATTGAAAGACATCTCGGATTCAACTTATTGACCTGATGTCGAGCTGAACTTCGGCATCCTGCCTGTCTCCGAAAATTCAGACAAATATCTTGGAAGCACCTTGAAGCACTCAGACGAAAGACTTAATTTGCTGATCACAGAAAGTATAAGAGAAATGAAACAGAAGTAGAATTGCCATATGATAAAATTACGCGATGCAAAGGATGGTACAGACAGCAAGAGGCATGGAACGTCAAAGAGTAATCTACCTAATAGAAACAGAGCATAAGGGCGGACCGTGTATGTGCATAAGGTTAGAGGGAAAGAGGGAGAAACATAGAGAGTGAAAGAGAAAAACTGAAAAAATGAACATAAATTGCTCATAGCTCATCATCAGTGATCTCTTCACCCCTCTTTTTCCTGGCCATACGCTCCTTCTTCAGCTTGCGAGCCTCAGCTGCGCTGATCTTCTTTTGCTTCTTGGAATCAATCTTGTTACCCATGGCATCGTAGGTATCCTCCTCCTCACCGGCGGCCTTGTCGATACGGGGTCCAGCACCTTGGCCTTCGACCCAGTTGTGGCCAGACGCCTCGAGGTGACCGTCACGCATGGCCCAGACTTCCTTGCACAGGGACTCGGAGAAGTCTCGGTTGTGGGTGATAACAAGGACACCTCCCTCGAAGACCTTGAGGGCCTCAATGAGGGCAGCGAGCGACTCACGATCGAGGTAGTCTAGAAAATAATGTTAGCTGATATTTGAGTAAAAGACAATGACAAAACGTACTGGTAGGCTCATCGAGACACATGATGTGGGGGCGACGCCATGTAGCAGCGCCGAGAACGATCTTGACCTTCTGACCGCCAGAGAGACCCCTCATGGTGTTGTGGGAGACGAACTCGGGCTCGAGACCGAAGTCGGCAAAGTGCTTCTCGATCTCGCGACGAACGAGAGGGCGGAGGAGACCGAGGCGCTGAGCCTCGCGGGTATCGACCTCAAGGACCTTCTTCTCGAAACCACGCTTGATGAGGTCGTCACGGGGCAGCCAGATGTTCTCGGACGAGCTAAGGCCCTTGAGCGAGACCTCGTACTCGTAAGACTGCTTGAGCTTCTTCCTGTTGATGATCTCGTCGATAATGCACTTCTTGCCCTCGAGGACGATGTTAGCGCCCTCCTTCATCTTGGCAGCCTCCTCGTCAGTGATGATGCGGCTGGCCTTCTGCATCTCCTCGAGATCCTCTCCGGTTTGGTAACGCCAGAGCATGTACTCGAGGGGAGTCTTGTCGAGATGGTGATCGATGTGGTGGAAAGCGTGCTGGGCAACGTAACCGATGACCAAGTTGGGATGCTTCCAGGTTTCACCACCCTTGTTGGGCTCCATGTCGCCAATGAGGAGTTTGACAAGGGTCGACTTTCCTGAACCGTTAGGTCCGAGGACGGCGACACGGGAAGAGAGGGAAACTTGGAGGGTGATATCGTGCAATTGTTGGACGGGAGTGCCGGGGTATTGGAAGCCAACCTTGCGCCTGATGTCAACGTATTAGCATCTAAAAAAACGACGTGAAATAAGATTAAACGTACATCTTGAGCAGCGATTTCTCCTTGGTCTTGACACCCTCAAGGAGAGGGGGGTCAGGGAGCTTGAACCTGTAATCCTCGGCGGCCTCGAGAGTGTAATAGGACTTGGCCTCGGGAACTTGTTGAACGAACTTCTCAAGGTTACCACGGTACCTGCGGAGCTTGAAGCGGTTCAAGTGGAGGACGTCGGTGATGGTGTTGTTGAGGAAACTGGAGTCGTGCGAGACGATGACTAGAGATCAAGTAAGCATCTGAATAAACGAAAACTTCATGAATGAACGTACTGGAAGTGCAGTGGGTGAGGTTGGTAAGGTAGCTCTCCAACCAGGCGACGTTGACAACATCCAAATGGTTAGTAGGCTCATCGAGCAAGAGGATATCAGCCTTGAAGAGCATAGCACGAGCAAGCGCCAGCTTCATCTTCCAACCACCGGAGAGGGAACCGATGGACTGTCCTTGACGGACATCGTCGAAGCCGACGGAGGCAAGAGTTTCGACGACCTCATCACGGGTGACCAGGACGCGCTTGTCGCTGAGGATGAATTGGAGAACGGAGGTGTCTTCCTCGCTTCCATCAATGTCATGCTCAACGTAGAAAGTGCGGACCTCATCGGGCGATGGGAAGCCCTCAACTTGACCGTTGGTGATGGCGCGCATGAGGGTAGACTTTCCGGTACCGTTCTTACCACAGAGACCGTAGCGGTGGCCACGCTTGAGACGGAGGGTAGCGGTGTTGAGCAAGATCTTGGCACCATAAGCAAGGGAGAATTGACAGTTGCAAAGGTCCTCGCCCTCCTCCTCGTCCTCGGGAGCTTCACCTTCCTCCTCGCCCTCAGTGGCAGAGCGGACGACCCACTCGCGAGCGACAGTGAGAGGCTCGGGGTTGGGGGTGACGAAAGCGAGGTAGGGAGCAAGTGTATCCCATTGGGGAACATCGAAGTTCTTGAGGTTGACAAGGTTGGCAGCAAGTAAGGAAGCATACATGGTATCGACATTTCCGGGAGAGATAGTGGCGCCGAGCTTCTTGTAGATGGCGAGAAGAGAGTGGGCGAGTTGCTTCTCATCGGCGTGATGGAGAGCGGGGAGATCGGAACCATCGCTGTCGGCAGGGACTTGACCGACTTGACGGAGGGTGGCAATGGCACGGCCGACAACGCTACGAGCCTCAGGATCACCAATAATAGCTTCAACCTTGATAAGGCCAGGAAGAAGCTTGGGAATGAAGGGACGAACGGTGACATGGGAGTCAACGAGCTTGGCCATGTTATCGACGATGCTATAAATAGTAATTAGGTAAGATTTCCGCGGTCAACAGGGCGCTGACAAGAGACTTACACAGCAACCTTGCGCTTGGTGGCGGTCAACTTCTCCGAGAGACCACGGGAAAGGAGGGGAACCATGAGTGAAAGGGTGGGCGAATCTACTTCTGAAACGAAAGTGGTGGCCGACAGGAGGGCAATGGTATTAGGCACCTCCTCGACGGGATTAATAAGAGCCTTGATAAGAGCAGGAATAAAGCGTTCTATGTCCTTGTTGGATACCAGAGCAGTAGCCTTGGTTAATGAATCACGGGCGGCCTTCTTCACATCGGCCTTGGTGTCCCAGATAGCGTCGGCGAGGATGGGGACAATGTCGGGCATGAGACGGGCCATCTGGACGGGCGCGCTCACGACGAGCTGGTTAAGGGCGATCAGGGAACCGATCTTGATCTGCCATTTGCCAGCAGTCTTGATCTCGTGAAGAAGGGGGGAAAGGATGAAAGAGGTGGCCCATGGGTTCATGTTGGCGACGAAGACTCGCACAGCCTCTGTAGCAGCGTTCTTGACGGCAGGCAGCTTGTCGGCAAAAGCCTCGAGGAGGGCGTTGTAGATACCAGAGTCGACGAAGATGGGTTCGAGCGACTTGGTGGCGCCGTTGTTAACGAGCGCGATGATGGCATCTGCAGCGCCCTCACGGGCGGCAGGAGATTTTTTGTCGTTGAGAGCCTTAACTACAGCATCGGCGAATCCAACGGATTGAAGGGCGGAAGGGCCATCTTTTTGGGCAAGGGCTGCGAGCTGCTTGCCAGCAGAGTCGCGGGCAGCCTTGTCGGCAATGAAGAGTGCGGAAATGTCCATCTGGCCTTCAACGGGGGGTACGGTTGCCTTGAGCGAGGCGGGAATGGGGGATGCAGTAGCGGCGGCAGTTACAGCGGGCATATCGGATATCTGCAGCAAACAATAAGTGTCCGTGGGGGAAGCGATGGAACAAAAGACACACGTTTTCGGGTATGAGAGGTCTATGTCGTTAAGGCTGCTGGACAAGAAACAAAGGACGCTCTAGTTCTCTATGAGGTGGCAAGAATGCCTGAGAGACGATGAGGAGGGACCGGGGACGGGGAGAACAGCGACAACGCACCTTTCTATGAAGAGAATGAAAAGAGAAAAGGAAGGATAGCGACAAAATCAGTTCATCATCCTTATAACGCCCCATCCGTGCGCGGAGTTTGAAAAATTGCAATCGTGAGTCGAATTCGTGACGCAAGATCGTTGTGACATTCTGGCTCAAGGTCGCGGCGCTGACTCGGTAGTGTGGGGTAACCCCAGATCCCGTCGGGCATATTCTCGAAACAGCTCGAAACCCTATCAATCCCATGTTCGGATAAATTTGGGAGATTTTTTGGGAAAATGCCACAGGGCTATAGAATTCAAGATTTTGGGCCTGAATGCCAGCTCAAAATATCGGATAAGAATTGACTTAACGTGGTTGGGCATGGTTACTTAGGTTCAGATAATCAAAGTTTGCAGCTTACCACTACAGTTATCTACCGTCGCGTGGGATATCACCATTTCATGGGATAAATGCACTTTTCTGACCTCAATTCTATACCGATTCCTTTGAAATTTGGAGGTAGGGAAGATATATATACATTAAATTAGCATGCCAAATTATAGAAAAAATCTGTTGTGCAAAATTATAACCCAGTATATGGTAATTATCTTGTAATAGAGGTAAAATATGCCAATTTATGTGTTATTTATGCAGATATTGGCTAGATTTACTGTGTTTGTGAGAGCTGCACTTGACTTTTAGGAGATAAAAGTAACATGGTTTGAGTAAGATGGAGGAATAGATATACCAGCAATCTACATTATCATAGCATATTATCAAGTATGTTTTTGGCATCTGTCCCACTACGTGGTTTTTGCTCAAAATAGACCACTGTCTCCAAAATGCTCACCCTGCCTTCAAAATAAAATTTCTGTAGCTGATTTTATACAGGCTGCTAAAGGGGTGGTATATCTACGTGCTGCATAAAATTTTATATTGATAACTCTTCTAGTCATTTCAAAAAATGGCGAAGTCTGAAATCCTGTCCCACGTAATGGTGGATAACTCAGTTGTACACAAAGATCACGATGTTTCAGCGATAACTGCGGTGGCGAACACTACTATTGTGCAGGTTTACCAAGGACATATTAGTTCGGCAGCAAGTTCTACGACAAGCCAATAATAGACTTTAATAGTCTCGCATGCATTCCCAACTCTCCATTCCTTTGACATCCTCCCTCATTGTTCTTTCTCTGTGCCTTACAGAAAACACCAACCAAAGACGACTATAATCAAAATGCTCAAATCTCAACCTAAGATAGCTGATGCAATGAAAGCCTTCCGAAAGTGAACAAAGTTACCACTGAATCAGATGACGAGGGTGACAGGGTAGAATAATTAGTCCACTTTTGGTCTTTTGCAACTTACGTGCCCTACCGCAGGCCAGAAAATCAAAAAATTAGAACCCTACCAGTATTTTGGATGTCTGAGCCAAAATTCGGATTAAATTTGTGTTCTGGCGCACCTTGAGGTAATATTTGGATAAATTTTGGACAATTTCGGGAAATTTGGTGATAAAAACCGTGAATTTTTGGGCTTTTTGAATCAGGCATTTGGTAGGATATTCGGGGGTCCTGCTATGCTACTATTATCTGCGAAGTACATCCGGTTCGCATGCAGTCCCTACTTTGCCAGCAGCGCCTTCCATCACGCGGGGGCTTCGGTTCCATTCGCAAAGCTCAACGGCGCGAATGCCTGTAAACACATGCGTCATCAGCACCAAATATCGGATTGAGAGTAAACGTGGCAACACACATGTCCTCCTCCCTCGAAATGCTTGCTGTTCGCTTCTACCCAGTGCAAGCGGAGCGCATGCAGGAATGCCGACAGGCCCTGCACATCCCTTCATCAGTACCCAGAATAGCCTAGAAGATGATAGATGGAATCAAAACACACCTCCATAACACACAGGATGCCGACAGTCAATCCGAACCAGACACCGCCCATTATCAACAGCGCCACCCATCCAAATATGGACGTCGGGCTCAGGAATCCCCCAATCGTCATCGTCCAAAGAACATCCGACAGCTGGGCATGCGCAAGAGATAACGCCCAGAGACGGAGGTACGACGCGGTGTGCGAGATACAACCGAGACAGAATTCGATGGTATGGATAACCTGATGAATGACCACCTCACTGAAATCACCATGACTCTCCTGTGAAGCCGGCGTGAAAACGCGAAAATAGCGTGATAAGGTCTAAATCACTCACGCCTTCCTCTTCCGCGGCCTGGAGCATAGCTTGGCCGTTGCCTTCTTCCTCATCCTCCGGGCTGACTCCTGCTGTGAATGGCTCAGTCACTGCGCCTTCGCCGTGGTCAATGGCTCTGTAACCCTGATCGTGGATTTTATGCATCTCCTTCCATTGCAAGTACGGCTTCGTGAGCAACAACCAAGGGACACAAATAGCGGCCAACAGAAGCAATACAACCTGAATCGTCCCTTGGCCACGATACAATTGGAGCTTCGGGTTGACTGTACCCGGTTGCAAGAACATCGAAATGAGCATGTTCAGCAGGGATGGAGGCTCAGTCGTGGCGTTCGACCAGTCGATCGACCACTTGTAGAGGATACACAGGACGAGATAACCGAAAATAGACTCCAGGAAGATGATTTGCGGAATGAAGTTGGTGTAGATATCCGAATACCGCTTGAACTTCAGGTGATTGGGGACTTGCAAACATAAGGCAAATGTCATCTAAAAGTTTTTGCAATGAGCTAAATTAGAGCTAACGAGAAAACGCGCAACCCACATGAATCACACCCAAAACAATGGACATCTTCATCTTGTATGAATTGGCAAAGACAAGGGCGTTATCCGCTCCATGCCAGCCAGGATCGAGTCCGAATGGATATCGATGGTCATCGCTGAGAATAGATGTGAGGGTGCCATTGCCTTCTGGCAGGGTCCAAGCAGAATGCCAGATGTGGAGACTCTTGGAGAAGATATCGTTGTACATCAGGCCAGTGTACATCGAGAATAAACCCATCAGGAGGATGATGTAACGACCGCTATTTCAAACGTTCATTCAATAAAACCCAAAACATAAAAGAGTAGGCACTCACAAGAAGAATTGACCAAAAATCTAAAGGGTCACCGCAAAACAGCAATTAACAATAAAGAAGACATGTTCATGACAGGATCCACGAACCTCGCCAAGATCGGCTTTTGCCAGCTGCTTCTCCCTCAGGATCATGAACAGCGCTGCGAAGAAGATGAGTGCGCCATGTCCAATATCACCGAACATGACGGCGAACAAGAATGGGAACGTGACGATCGCAAACAATCCAGGGTTGATTTCCTGGTACGCAGAAATACCATAACTGTCCATAATGGTCTGATAGCCTTCTGTGAATTTGTTCGTCCTATGGAAGGTGGGCGGTGTCTTGTGGGTAGTCAACTCGTGTAAGATGGGCGGTACACTAGTCCCAGAGCCCTCCTAATTTGTGCATTAGTATGAAAAAGGCAATATAGATAGCATATACTCACAGTTGCAGACCTCAACGCCACCTGAATGGCAGTGATATCTCTAGTAGGTACCCATCCTTCGGCGATGAGCGTCTTCCGACGAACATCATAGTTGAACAAGTTCAAGGTCTCATAAATCAGCTTCTCCTTTCTGACGACATCCTGCCAGACGCGGAGGTGTTCGCCAATCTTCACAAGCTCGGAGCGCCTGTTAACACCGGTATTGTAGAGAACCGTCTGCAGATCCTCGAGACGGTTTGTAACTTCACGGAGAGATTCGGAGCGCTTATCCGCGTTGGCGTCGATGGGATAGATGGTCGCTCCCATCGATTCAGCCACCTTGCGAATCTTTGCAAGAAGAGCTTCGCCGTGTGCGAAAATAATGAAAACGTTCTTGCGAACTTCAGCGGCAGTGATAGGATCAACGAAGGGCTCAGGGATATCGGTCTGGTTCATGAATAGATTGCCACGGAGAACGCGCCACAGGACACGTTCGAAAGTCGGCATGCGGGAACGCTCAATGGTTCCGGCAACAAACCTAGAGAAAAAAATAAATGAGAATTTTTACAGAATGCCTAGGATGAAAGCACAAACTCAAGATCAAATGGAATTCCACCTGGAGCTGTATGACCAGCCTCATGATCTTCTTGAAGGAGAGGTGTGACGCTATCATCAAACGATGAACGAATATCATTCTGATGAACTTGTGCCTGTCATTAAAAAAAATTGTTGCTTGAGTTATTGAAGTATAGAGAGGAGTTATATATATACCTTGTCGAAAAACACAGCAGTTTCGCGCAAAACATATCGCGCCTCGACCAGTTCTTTTGTGCGCTCGCTCAACGTTTCATAGCTCTCATTCATCTTGGTCAACCTCTGCTCGTGTTCGGTCAAAGTCAAATCAAGCTCGTCAATGGTCTGCGCTGCTCGGGGCCCAACAGTGATGAGAGGTGGCGACTCGTAGAGCGGCGTAATGGGCACCACATCCTTCTCCTTCGCAATTTGAGATGAGAAGAATCGGACGCGACGCCCCATTTCGTCAATGCGCCGGATTTCACCAACAAAGGAGCGTTGGAATGGGTTGACATTCGGGTTCAACTACAAAAAATGACACTGCGTAAGCTCCTGCAGCCGCTTGTTCATAGAAACTTGACTTGCATCTTTAAATTGCACATCTCCTAGCTCTCCTAGCTCAGCGACGGTGTCATGGGCAACTTCAGTTGGCACAAAGAGTTGCACCAAGCTCATCTGCTCCGAACCTGAGGAACTAGCGTCAGCGATGAGTTACAACATCTTAGTGGGAGAAATTTACGGAGCAGGCTGGGGTATTCGTCCCCCATTAGACGATGGTATGTAAGTTAGTTGAGTACTCTGGAATCCAGCAGCGCTTTCGCCGCAATTTAGAGGAAGTTGACTGGCCGGGAGGAGGCGGCCTCAAACGCGCCAGTCATGTTTGTCCTTATTGATTTCGGCACCGCAAACCCTAACCTTCCGAATCTTGCGACTCTCGACTCTCTTCCGACTGATCAGGGTTTCGCTGTTGTTTCACCTATCATGGCCACCTTAAATCATTCGCGTTCCTCAATCCTCATTCCTCAGGAAATATGTGGCCTCATCTGCAAAGACTCCGTCTTCAGACAGCGCGACCACTACGCTCTATGCACCGTTTCGCGTGCATTCCATGCAGAAGCCGAACCCATCCTACATTATTCTGTCCAGCTAGAACTTATGGGCAACATCAGGTCTTTCTGTTCGAAAGTTATTCCCCGCCCCCACCTCATCCGACCCATGCACAAGCTCGTGCTTATCCTTCCACCCGAACGTCTCAAGCCAGACGACTTCTCGCAGATAACGGAAATGCTGGACCTGTCTACGAACCTTCGGGATCTACGCATTTTGCTTCATCGCTCGAGGCCAACGCAGAGTCAGGATGAAATCCAGTACTGGGGCCTAGAACGATACGCGTTCAAACTGACCACATTCGTGAATTCATACATCCCTTCGAAATACCTTAACAGATTCTTGGCCTCTCAATCAACAATCAAAACACTGGTGGTGGAGCAGCGTCATCATGACCGTAGGCCGCTGGTGTTGTGTCGTGGCCTGAAAAATCTGAGCATCTCCCTAAAATTGTGGGATTTTAAGGTTTCGCATATTTTCAAAGGGCAGCTGGAACGATTACAGCTCAAGCTAGATATACACATGATGGGTCTGGCACAATGGTACTATATCTTGTACTGCATAGCCTCAATTGGCCCGAGCCTCAAAAGTTTGAGCCTAGACATGGATTCCTCGTTCGCAGGACAGCCTGACTTGGGATCGGTTATTGAAGAAGTTTCAGTCCAATTGCCCCATATCAAGTTCCTCGAGGTTATAGCTGATCAAGTATGTTCACCTCCACTTCTTTTGCTACGTTTTGTTTACGAAGCCGATCATTTCTTCAATAGGGTTTACCTACGTCAAGATTTTCTCAAATTTCCTCCAAATTCACACAACTTGAGAGCCTCGTACTTCGACCATCAGTTCTTTCCGACGACTATTATTACAGTGGACCCGGTCTGATCCAAAATGAGAAGGAAGCGATCGCCCTCGGAATGGATATGCAAAAAATATCTAGGGCAAAAACCATCATGGAAGACATTCCGCAGTTGAGGTATTTTGACCTAGAAGACAGGAACAATAGCTACAAATTTGCTAGAACAGCAGATGGCTGCATCAAATTCCTGGACACCGAAGCCTCGAAACCGACATCGGAGTTGGATTCACTGGAGGCCTTGGAGGCCTTGGACGTCGCCAAGTGGTTGAATGTATAATTGTAATATACATATTTGGAATAGTGGATACCAGGATAGTAAAAACAATTATGTTCAATTATTGACAATAATCTGCGGAGCCGACGAGCTTGAACCGAGAACAATATTTCGGGCCACTACATAACAAGCAAACAACAAGCCACTGATCGCTTTCTCTATCCTTTCTTTCCACCATCTCGAGACGGCCTCGACATCAGTCTGCCAGCCGTTCTTTCACTCCTCATCATAATATGGCCACAATCCTAACACGATCTGGGATGATAACCATTCCTCAAGAAGTTTGCGGCCTTATCTGTCAAGATGCGGCTCTCACACAACGCGACCTCCATGCTCTATGCACAGTATCTCATTCATTTCAGGCGGAAGCCGAACGTACACTCTACTCCTCGGCGAAACTAGGCCAGATGTGGCAGATCAAATTCTTCTGCAATGCTATTTTCCGTCGACCTCACCTCGCGCAATGCCTGCGGAAGCTTGTGCTCGTCCTGTCGCGACCTGCTTACTTTCATCTGGCAGCGGACATCTCTCGGGTAAAGGATATGCTTCATCTAGCGACGAACCTTCAGGATCTCCGTGTGTCGCGTCACAGCACAGGGCCCATTGCAGACACGTCGACCCAAAGCACGATACTAGAGGGTCATACATTCAAGCTGACAGCTTTTGTCAACACATACTTTAACTTGTGCGATATAGTCAAGTTTGTGAAGTCGCAGCCGACAATTCAAACCTATGTGACGCAACATGAACTTGAACCTGCTAATCCGAGTCTACTAAAGGAAGTGTCTTTACCTAATTTGAAGAACCTGGCGGTATACAGTGACGACGGACTCCGAAGGTCTATGCCGATGCTTCGACTTACAAGGCCATTGGAAAGGTTCCAACTTGTTGCAAACGATTTTGATGTTCATTACATGAATAAGCTCCTTCGGTGGACTAGGAGTCATACCAGCCTCCGAAGTTTGAGTATAGTGGTGTCTCATCCCTTTACCGAGCTAACAACAATAGCCAATGGTGTCATGGGGTGTGTGTCAGATATTAAGCTCCTCGAGATCATTGTGGGCGGCGTGGTGTGTCTAATTTTTGTTTTTGCTAGCACTCGTAAAGGCCTTTGTGTGCTGATGACCGTTTTTATTGTTATTTTTTTAGATACCGAAGTGTTCTAGGTCTTGCGCAACGCCCAAGTTTTCAGCTTATGGGCCTCTAATGTGTTTCCACCAGGTTGGCGTTGACGACATGTTTCTTCTAAAATTCGAATCCACATTCACTCAGCTTGAAACCCTGGTACTCCGCGTGCCAACTTTGCACGCCACAGACATAACCAGATGGGTTAACATACGCACAGAAGAGTCGCGAATGCTCACTGCAGAGTCAATCATGCAAAGCCTACCAACACTGAGGCGTTTGGTTCTTATTGGCAGTTATAACCTCTGCCATGAATACCTCAGGACACTACACGGCGATATCATTGTTGGAGGCACCACAGAATGGCAGCCTCTATCTGTGACCTTGAATTCGTTGAGTGCTTTGAACGCATTGGAAACGGCCGAGTGGATTAATTGGCAAGACTGAACCGGAGACAGTCACATGTCACATCGCTGGGTTCTCGTCAATAATGTAATAGTAAACTTGTAAATATCTCTCTTTGTGTCTATAGACGGTTCTGCATGGCTTTGTTGCGCACTGATGTGATTCGGAATGTACAACTATAAGGCCGTACTACTTACTTACTAGTGCTCGATTCTTGCTCAATTTAATTTGAGCTGCTGCGAATAAGTTTACACGCAACGTGTTACATTGTCCATGAATTCAAGAGTCCCAAGAGATTTTCCCATAAGGCGTAGTTGTATTGCCTTTTTTTGCGTTCGTAACACGAAAGCCGACCTCGTAAATTCCAATCTCAGATTTCAAGGTCCTCAAGAATTCCTCTTCCCCGTCGTTTGCAGGAACATCCACGATGAGACGAGGGTGTCCTTTCGCCAATGGATGGAGTGTATCCAGCTCCCATGTCAAGCTACGCGGAGCTGAGAGTAAAGGTGATCTTCCAATCACAAATTGAAGTTCCTTCGTGATTTGTGCGAACGTTGTTGAGGAGACGAGAACGCGGACAAAAGATATCCCTTTCGCCGTCGATGGATGCACCGTATTCGAGGGCGGTTCACTGGGGACCTTGCGTGATAAATTCTTTCAGTAAATCGACAAAAGTCTTTGAAGGTATTGAACCTACTCTAAGAGAGCGAGGCGTCACATCGCCACAGAAGAAGGGCAGGATTCCTCGCCTCTGCACAGGAGGAGGCGAGATAAGCCATTTCAGGACTTCGCCATCTGGCCGCGTCCGCCCCCCTGGCTGTTCAGAGCCATATAAATCAGAGCTTCCATGCTCGCGTGCACGCTCATTAATGGCATCCGAAATCCTGTTCTCGAGCGAGCCATTGCCAAGGAACGCGAAATCGATCCAGCCGGGAGCCTTGGATGCCCAAGGATTTTTGTTGCGCTCTTCGCGCTCTGGAGACCCGGGCGGGTAGTGTGATTCAGGATGGGTGAAGGAAATTAACTCGAGGTAGACGCCATCCTCGAAGACCTGAAGACCTGATTGAATGACGATTTGGAGTGCAAATATATGATGAAATCATACCACAAGCGCATTTTCAGTAAGTCCACCTGCATGAATACCTCCAGGAAGGACGCTACAGAGAAATTCAACGAGGATTGGCAAGCTCGATTAACTTTGGCTCACTTGAGTCCAAGCTTTCGGAATTGTTTTGAGACCTCGTCCACAGATCCTGGAGGGGTCAGATGCACAATATGATCAAGCGTTCGAGTGTTAACTGTCATCTTGGTATAATTATTATCGCGAGCTTGATGTTCGGGCCAATTTCGTTGAGAGTGGTAAGAAGACCGACGTTCAGAATTTGAAATAGATACAACCTCCGTACGTCGTTCTTATACTCCAGAGATAACCCATGGGAAAATTGGCAGAATGGAATCGCGCTGGGATGGCGCCATCGCATGCAACGTTGCTAAATTTGTAGATTAGCTAGACGCTCAAAAATGCATCTTCGCGAGAATGATATCGGCGTGTGGCGGGCAGCGGAGACAGAGGAGGGAAGAGGATTATCCCTAGATTGACGATTCAAGCTGTAATACATCGGCAAACCGCCAACGGTAACTACACTACTGAATGAACCTCCAATGCGGACACGGACTTCTTGACGAAGTTGAAGGAAAGGTATCTGTAGACGTCGGCCGCTGCAAATCCTTCTGCTCAGTATGTCCAGCTTCGATGCAAGATCGTATCTTGCTTTCCACACGTTCCGTGATTGCATTTCGAATTCGTTTCAACTTCAAGAGATAGCAGATAAGCTATAGATTGGCCGCTTTATGGATTTGCGTTTATCTACGCGGTTGAGACTCATGGACAGGTGGAAATGAGCTGAGTAAAGAGAGCTGTAGCATCAGTACCATTAATTATCATTTAAACATTTGAGTGAACATACCTTCAGCTTTTGAGCTCGCGCCAGCTGGAATCAAGGGAATCTTCGACCAATAGGTCATACCACAAGAGAGCAATAGGAGCGGTAACCAAATGCCACAAAGAGTGCGCATCAATGGTCATGCGCCAAGGAGGAAAGTCGAATAACTCTAGACCGGTGGCTGCAGTGGTCAAGAAGACGAATAGCGCAGCTTTGGAGACAAATCTAGGGCGATAGGACTTGGGCCGACCAGGAAAGCGGCGGATGAGGGATATGGAGGCTGGTAGCGAGTAAACAGCCCATAGAGCATTGTGCAGGAGCCCTAACGTCAAATTGAACGCCATGTTATACGTGTAGTCAAAGCGAGGAAGCAGGGTCAAGTATGAGACGTGAGATATGTACGCCAACGTGCATACCACAGCTAGGAGTTGTCGCTTTGAGGATTTTGCAGGTTTTGAGGTAAGGGTAAGCTGGGTTTGTGCACGAGGATAAAGGTGGAAGAGACGGATGATGGTGTAGTACAGGGCATACATGATGGCCAAGGCGGCAGAGAAGTAATCCATCTTTTCTGTGAATGGGAGATCTGGGGACATAAATTGAGCCAAGCGTCACGGAAATGAAAGAAAGACACGCACCACGAGTGTGAAAAATCGACGACCACATCCATGCATTGATGCTGACCATTGACCATGTGAGATAGTACGACCGCATAGGGTGCATTTCGGATACTCTTCTCCTTATCTTAGACGCTCCCCTCGCATGCGCCCATAAGTTCAAGAGAGAGAACGCGACCGAAGCAGGTTCCTGCATCCCAGCAAATCTCCAGAAGGGCCATTTTCCGTAGTATTGTTGGATGGATTTTCCTTGATACACATCCTTCGCGGTGATTGCATGCATACATCGATATTTACAGTCGTCCAGACACGACCAGCGTGTCAGACGCAGAGGAAGGGGCAGATCGGATGGGGATTGTGCTCCACAGCGGTCAATGTTGCAAGAATCAACACATTGCGAGAATTCTCCTGAGCGATCTCCAGACGACGCGTCGACCAGATGTGAAAGAGCGCCGATGACCAGGATTATCGGTAGGACCAATTTCATAGACGAATGCTGCTGGAGGAAGAGTTTGAAGCCGCCTGAGTCATCGACGACGTTCAAAACATGGAATGGGCGGAGCTTGAATTTCAAAATTCGCAAAATTTTTGTCTCTTGCTTCTATCTCTTTTCTCATTAAATTTTGTTCCTAATCTGCGAGAGAAATGAGTTGAGCTTAGGCATTCTTGAGCTCTGAATTTTATAAAAGCTTGTTCAGCGCAAAATACGCATTTTGATTACTGAAGAAAATTGTGCCGAGCTTCGGCATGCTGAGTCAAGAGATCAACAGCACCATCATCTGCCTTTGAATTTGCCTTCAACTTTACCTTCAAATCCTATCCCCCATCCTCCCCTCAACGCTTCTCTCAACGCCAAATCACCCCACGTATTGAATAAGGAACGGAGAAGAGCCCTATATTAACCGCAAGGCAGCTGTATACGCCCAACGTGAGTTCTATTAATTAAATTCTCTTGGATAATACACAAACCGGCTTATTAGCAAGATTTTAAGAGGATAATTCATCCTTATAATGGTGCGCTCTTCTCAAGCGACTACGTTTTCTTCGACGCCATATTTCGCGGATCGCGGTGTGCATGGAACCGCTCAGCCAATAACGGAGCGCATCAATGTGAGCGAGCATATTCAAAGCCATCTAACGAACACGTTTCTCAAACTTTATTATCTCAGCCGCATTCGCGCCCTATCGTATCATATTACTTTCCGAAAGGTGTTGGCGCCCAACACTATGGGGTAAGTATCAATCATTGCTGTACGGTTTTCAGCCTCTTATGAATATGATTCCAGGAAAGACACCCAATGAAACCGCACCGTCTGACGCTCACGAACGCGCTTGTGATAGGCTACGGCTTGGACAAACAAATTCATAACATCTATGATCCCAGGCCCGCGACTCAAGAAGAGCTCGAAAACTACCATGACCACGATTACATCGAATTCCTCTCAAGGTCATCAGCATATTGATTCTCTTCGATTCAACGTTTGTATTAACTGGCATATACAGAGTCACACCTCAAAATCAAAATCAAATGAAGCAAATGATAGACAACTTCAATTGCGTCGAAGATTGTCCCATCTTTGCCGACCTGTATGATTTCTCTCGAATGTATGCCGGAGGGTCTCTTGCTGCTGCACGCAAACTTTGCGCGGGGACTACAGATATTGCAATCAACTGGACGGGCGGCCTTCACCACGCTAAACGTGGCGAAGCCAGCGGTTTTTGTTACGTGAATGATATTGTACTTGGCATTCTCGAACTTCTCAGGTAAGCGCTGCTATTTTTTTTACTACTTCGTTATCTAACTCTCGAAGATACCACCCACGCGTTCTGTATATTGATATCGACATCCACCACGGCGACGGTGTCGAGCTTGCCTTCTACCAGTCTAACCGCGTCATGACCGTCTCGTTTCACAAATACACAGGCGACTTCTTTCCTGGAACTGGAAAACTGGACGACAACGGCTCTGGTCAAGGCAAACATTTCTGCTTGAATGTTCCTCTCCAGGACGGAATTGACGATAACATGTACCTCACCGTCTTCAAAACCGTCATAGATGACACAGTCACCGTTTTCCGCCCTACCGCGATCGTTCTGCAATGCGGCGCCGACTCTCTTGGTTGCGATCGACTCGGCGCGTTTAATCTATCAATTGCTGCCCATGGCGAATGCGTCAACTTTGTGAGAAAGTATAACGTTCCCATGATGGTCGTTGGAGGAGGCGGATACACCATCAAGAATGTTAGCCGGTGCTGGACATACGAAACCTCCGTCCTCGTTGGGGCAGAAATTCCAGATGAACTACCAGCGACGGTTTACGATTCCTTCTTTGCTGATTCAAATTGGAAACTCCACCCCCCACTTACAGGAAAAGTCGACAACCAAAATTCGCCTGCTTCTCTGCAACGCATCACCCTAAGCATTCGAAATAAACTCCGATATCTGCAAGGCGCGCCCAGTGTAGCCATGCAAGAAATCCCTCCAGATCTGCAAGGTTTGCTTGCAGATGAAAACAGAACAGCCGAAGAAAAGGACGAGGAAAAGGGGACGGGCCAGGCGGGTGAGAAGCGCCAGGGCCGCTCAACAGCACGCAACGAATTCTACGACGGCGATAATGACAATGACCAGGATCCCCCTACACCGTCTACACGCGGGCGGGGTGGGCCTGGAAGGCGGGGACGAGGTCGTGGTCGCGGGCGTGGAAGGGGAAGAGGCCGTGGCGCATCCACCGCTGCATCCAATGCGTCGGCCCCTCCCACTCCAGGCCCTTCGGCAGTGGACTGTGATGAAGCCACCCCTGAAGTTAGCGCCACACCGGTTGCCAAACGGGGTAGGGGAAGGGGCAGAGGACGGGGTCGTGGAAGAGGTAAAACCGTTGCCGCAGCTGCTATTGCTGAGACTGCCAGCACTTCTCCGACAGAGGCGACCTCTACGCCGGCTCCTATGGACGTTGACGTGGACATATAGATACTACTTTTATACCGTAATTGTACCTTTCGTTCTCCTTATATAATGCTTCATTTGTACAACAGTTCACCATTATATATTTGGGTATCATCGTGAAGAAACTCGAGTCTAGATGTCGTTCAGATATCCACCAGTCTAAAGCCATTAAGATAAGAAGTAAATGAGGAGGTCATCGGTCATAGCTTCCAGCCGCGTTCGTGTTCCTGCAGCGACAATTCGAGCGCCATATCCATTTCGCGAATGAACAAGGCCGTCTCGTCCTCTTCGCTCATCTTTTGCGGAGGGTTTACTAGTGTAAGACCCGATATTGAATGCTGTGGATTCTCAGAAAGGTTTTCTTGTCCTTGCTCCTCAGGTATCGTTTGAACCGTACTCGAGAACGACTCTCCTGGATTCAGGCTCTTCTTCCGCCTGTTACTGTTCTCGACGCTCTCAGAATCCATGGACATGCTTCCGGAGAGCTCCTTTGCCGCTACCGCACTGCGATATAGTTCCTGCCGCAACGGCGTCTCCGAGTTTTCGGCATGGAAGCGCGCTAAGATATGGGCGCGCTCGGCTTCCGTACTGCGATGGACTGCTTGGCAACCTTCGGCGATGCGCGTTAGACGCTGACAATCGTATTCAATCTGGCATGATTTGAGCATCTTTTTCCATGAGCCTTGTACGGGAATATCCAGTAGGTCGAGGTCGGATTTTTTGCCTTGCACGACTGAGTCGCGGGGGTTAGATTATTCGAAGGGTAAGTACGTATACTCACGATTTTTAATTGCCCCTATCAAGCTCTGTGGAAGATATTAGTTCTCGATTGTGGTTAACAAATTTTGACCAGGACGTACAGGTCTTGTTACGTTGATTCTATCTGGTTGTGTGTTGGACGCGGGCGAAGCAGGCGGGCTGGGAACAGTTTTGCTCTTCTCTTCAGAGACTATGACTTCCGGCTGGGATGCAGACTTTTTATGTCTGATTTGAGATCTCAAACCTTCGTGAATCGATGTCACGGCGTCAATGATACCTTACAGAAAAAAAAGATAACGAATTAGGCCTTTGAAGATATACACGAAGAAAAACATACTGCAGGAAGTAATGTATGCGGCGTCTGCTTTAGCCATGGTCGATCTATGATAAATTTTAATTCCCAATCCCTCTTTTAATTATGCAGTAGATAGACGTACGATAGAGTTCCGCCGAGTTTCGTTTCATGAGTGAGCGACCAAAAAAGCGCCCCAGCACCACCGCCATCTGCAAGCTCTGCAGCCTTTTTCTTCGGCTTGTACTCCTTAGGTCCTGATTTTCTAAGTAAGTAAAGAATCATCACAGCGGTCGAAAAGAACGAAAGTACTATGTAGCACCAATGACCGTATGGTTAGCAACTTCGCGTCGGCTAGTGTTTGTGCAGCAAATGCGCTGAGTTTGAGACACTGCCGCAAAAAAGAAAAAAAAAGGAAGCGCAACTCAGAAAAGAGACGCAAACATCCACGTAGGTCAACTCACATGGGTCGCAGACCACCAAACCGCCAGCCGCGATGGGTCCAGATCACACCGCATATTCAACAGCGGAAGATGCTTGTAAAACATCTCAGCGCCTTTATCTATCCCTTTCTGTCATCAAAAATAACAAATGTCAGTTGGAATGACCATATATGCGCGCCTACAAGTACACGACGCAACGCGAATATATGCACTCAAGACTCACCTCTTCGCGTATCTTTGCCGCCAAAGTCGCAGCTGCCTTTTTAGCAGCAGGGCTAATGGCAAACTTCAATGCATCTTGAAGCTTCTTCACCGTCAAGTCCTTGTGGTGAATTGGCTTTGGGCCCGCGCCTGCTTTGTAGATCATATGTCCTAAAAATAATCGCAGAGTATCAGATACAGTGATCCAGCGAGCAGACAAACAAGACAGGTTGCCAACACACCCCAGAACGCCTGATCCCCAAAGAACGGCACAACGAACGTCGGGCGCCCATTAGCCAACCCAATCGCCGTCGTTCCTGCGCCGCCGTGATGCACGACAGCCGCCACGCGTTCTTTGTCGAAGAGCCAGTCGTGCGGGATGTTGCCGAGCATGAAGATGTGTGGGGGGACGGCGGTGCCTCCTAGGCCGCCCTATGCCAACGTGCGTGTTTAGTATGAGGTTTGAGAGGTGAATCAGTGACGTACCCAACCGGCGGAGACTAAGGCGCGTACGCCTGCTTGTTGCGTTGCGTCGAAAATTATTTCTAAACAATTCCAATTTCTTAGTTTGACAATAAAAGGAAAAGTAGCAATATTTCGGACGTACTGGATAGCGCAGCAGGGTCATCGACCACGATTGACCCAAATCTACAATTCTCAGCCTTCAGTTTATCGACTTCAAAGAATAAATGCCTAAACAACATACCCAATATACACAGGAGGATCACCAGCCTCCAGAAACGCCGCGAGGTCCGGCTCGGGTTCGTACGAAGTGGCAAGGTCGAGGAAATAAAAGCCAACAACATCTTTTCATTCAAAAATATGACCAAAAATCAATGCCTGATTTCTTGACAATGAGAGATAAGGGCAAAACGCCTACCGATGTGGTTATTCCAATCCCCCGGCTTCGGGACGAGCGCAGGGCTCATACAATACGTCCAAGGTATCTTGAGGCGGTCGACGTATCCCGGGCCTGTGAGGATGCTCAGCGGGTGCAGGCCTAGCTTTTTGGTGCGGAATGCATTGACGATGTCGCCGATTCTGTATGTGTTGCATTAGCATCCATTTTATTATAAAAAATATTTAGGGAGGGTTCACTCACCCTTGCCATGTTAAAAGGTCGGCGGCCGCGTAGCTCAGGTAGTTGCTCGTCCTGTTTCCGGCGTTGGAAGCGGCAATGTTGACTAGTGGGTGGGCGAATGCCACCGTAGGCGACCTACACAACATTTGAGTTTAGTATACTTCAAATCCTCGAGCTCGGAAAAATCTGACCAAGGCATAGCTACGCTTCAATCAATCAGCCAACGAAAATACCGCAAAGCCAAGACGACACTACTCACTAAAACTCAGCAGGAGGGGGATCCCCAAAGCCTCTGCACAATGTATATGCGCAAATGCCGGCGGGTTGGAGATGATAGCATCGGCGGCAAAGGAGCGTCCGCTAACAGGGCATGGGGAATGGCACGAAAGCCAGCACCCGTCGATCATCTCCGTGAGCATCCCTCGTTTGCGTAGGATGTCCCCGTTCGTGAGGGACGCGAAGCCTGGCATTAGGCCCGGATCTAAGATTAGGTAGCGACGCTATTCAGTTAGAGCACGTTCGCAGATTTAAAGGTGTTGTTATAAGGTTGTGAAAGACATACTTTTGACCATGTAGCTCATCAGATCCTGCGGATTGCCGCCGATGTTGAAGAACTCGAGTCCCGCTTCTGTCACGAACTGCTGAAAGGTTTCGTGTGTCGCGATTCGGACGCGATGCCCGTCTTTGAGAAATCGTTTTCCCAGAGCTACGTACGGTTGGACATCACCTAAATAAAAGAGAAAGATAAGCCAGTCAGAAATTAAGCACCTCAACGCATCCTCTTTTCTAGGCGAGCGTACCTCGACTCCCAACAATCATTATCAGGATATTCATATTCGGACACTCCTTCCACTCCGTCTTGTCCACTGCGAATTCCTCCTCGTCGTGGGTATGCTCTTTGTGAAGGTCTCGGGCGTCCTTCTTAAGATCGAAATGGACAGATATGCGTCCATCTTGACCGACGCTTGCAACAGAGTGCAGGCCCTGCCCTTCGGATACAAATCGAGCATAGTCTTTGGGAATTGTTAGAACTCTACTCTTGCAGAGAAGGGTCAGATAGCACGCACTTATAGGTTTATCGGCATGTTCGACGCCTATTGTAGGGGTATCTGGTTCCGTCGTTGGTGCACTAACTTGCTGGACATTCAGAGGCGTATTTTGCATTTCCTGGGTAGCTGGGGGTTTAGTCTGAGTAGTCGTCGACATCTTCGCGAAAGAACGTGGATGCGAATGAAGCTATTTATGAATTTTCAGAGTCCTGTAGAGGTGAAGGAACTGCGCTGATAAACTGCCACAAGGATCGTCGTCATCGGAGTGATGCAGAAGGCGCTCGCAGCAAGTCGAATTCAGCTGATTATTGCGGTTCGGCGGCAGTAGTGGATAAGGCCGAAAAAAAAAGAGAAAATGGTTCAATCCAGGATCGAACTGGAGACCTTCTGTGCACCTGAGTAGGCGTTGAATCTCAATGTGAGACAGAAATCATAACCACTAGACCATTGAACCGATACAAACTACGCCTTCTAAGCTTTCTCAGACAGGAATGACATTCCGGCCCGGTATTGCCGTTCAATCCAACAGAGCCAAACAGCGCCTTGCAATTACCACCGCGTACTACGCCAAACCTACCCTCTGGATTGAAACTGCAGTTACCTTTTCCTGGCTTGAATACAAACGAACTGAAAGCCGAATACAGTCTATGTCATTGTAATTATCTCGGCCCATATTCAGCAACGAAGTTCTTGCGATGACAAGCCTACCACTCCTGCTTCCTGCAAATATCATTCCACGGCCATCTTCAACAGCGCACGTTGAATGGAAACCCAAACGCTACCTTTCAGAGCCGCAACCACCGCCGCTAGATGATGGAAAAGTTCTGGAGCAAGAGCTGGCGAATGCACGCCAGATGATCGATGGAAAAATCATCAAGAAGACGCGACCTCGCCGGACGGTGGACTATAATGGCGGTATGGGGCGTTGGGCTCTGGTAAGCTGGTGTCCGGTGTATTTCATCTCTGAGTCATGTTGAACGACTTCATAGCTGCGAAAATTACGAGCAAATCCTAATTATGTCCCGCATATGCGACCGAGTCCACCTTTTATCATTGACGTGAGTGTTCATTGTTCCTATCTCAATATTGACTCCAACGCAAGAGTGTCTTAGCTTCTACCGCCCAAAGCATACCCAGAAAATCCCTCTACCTCTCTGTGCACCAAATTCGTACACACATCCACCAATAAAATTCGATGTCCAGTCAACGTGGTAACAGTGCGTCAACCTCAACCTCCATCCTTCCACCAGGTTACTAACCAACGAGCTAGTGGACACCCGAAGCACGTCGTGTGCTAACAGGATCAACGAGCGGGGAGTTCACCCTCTGGAACGGGCTCACCTTCAACTTCGAAACCATCCTCCAAGCCCACGACACCGCGATATGCGCCATGACGTTCACCCACTCCGGCGCCTACCTCGCCTCGGCGGACAAGAGCGGCATCATCAAATACTTCGAGCCCAATATGAACAATCTCACCGCGTGGCAGGGCTCTTCGTCTCGAGAGGCCATTCGGGGCCTGAGCTTCAGCCCGGATGATCGACGCTTTGCGACGGCGAGCGATGATTCGAGTGTTCGGATATGGTCTTTTGCGGAGAGTAGAGTGGAGAGTGTGTTAACTGGCAAGTCTATTATACTTATCTATTTGACGGGTTTCTGACAAAAGTATAGGCCACGGATGGGATGTCAAGTGCGTGGAATGGCATCCAACGAAAGGTCTGCTCGTATCCGGAAGTAAAGACAACCAAATCAAATTCTGGGATCCAAGAACGGGCACTGTGCTGTCAACACTGTAGGACCGCATATATCATCGTATAGTCAAATTATTGAACATTTTCCACAGGCATCAACATAAGAATACCGTCCAAGCGCTATCCTGGTCCCCAAACGGCAACCTCGTCGCCAGCGCTTCCCGCGACCAAACAGTGCGCGTATTCGACATCCGAGCAATGAAAGAATTCCGTGTCCTAAAGGGCCACAAAAAAGAAGTTTGCTGTACGTCTCTCTCTTTCCTTCTCCTCCTAAAAACACATCCTCATCGCCCTGAATTCACCAGCCGTCGCGTGGCACCCCGTGCACCCACTGCTCGTCTCCGGCGGGTCCGAAGGCGCCATCCTACACTGGGACCTATCCACCCCCGACGACACGACAACCTTCGCCACACAATCCATGTCCACCCCGCGTGCGACGCTCTCGCAGGCGCACGACTCAAACGTCTGGTCGCTCGCCTTCCACCCGTTCGGGCACCTTCTCGCGAGCGCGTCGAACGACCACACGACCCGCTTCTGGAGCCGCGAACGCCCTGGGGACGTGTCGTCCGTGTTCTCTGGCGGCGGAGAGAAGCCGCCGGAGGTCATGGATACGGCGGGCCAGGACGAGGAGGAGGACGCGATGGTCCCTGGCTTTGGGTTTGGGTTTGGCGGTGGTTCTGGGGTTGGTTCTGGTACCACTGTTGGTTCTGGTGGTGGTGGCGGGAATGCTAACACGCCGTGGTGGGGCAAGGAAGAGGATTCTGGAGGCCCTTCGAACGACAGCGCGCTTAGAAGGAGCGACCATCACCACCAAGGCGCCGAGGACTTCATCCCCGGGTTCGGCTCAAGCTCCGAGGGGCCATCGCACCAGAATGGGTACGCGTCCATGGCGCAGCAGCAGCAGCAGCAGCAGCAACAGCAACAGCAACAGGATATGTATGGCGGGCCCCCAGAGAAAGACGAGTTTGGCCGCGATCGCGAGTTTGGCGGTAGGGGTGGAGATAATGAAGGCTGGGGTCGGAGTGGTGGCGGCGGCGGTGGCGGCGCGGGAGGTGCAGGTTATAATCGGGGTAGTCGATTTGGTCCAAGGAGAGGCCGTTATTGAGTGAGTGATTTTGGATGCCTTTTTAAATATTTTGTAAATGCTGATCGTGTATTTTTTTCAAGGTTCTGGAGCCTGAATGTTGAACTATTTGCTTGTATTCTTTTCCACCTTCCTGCAGACCGCAGCTCGTCATTTAATACCTCGGTCAATGATATGTGGTAGCTCAAACAACATTATCATAGTTTCACATTCAACCACTCGGCCGCGTCGAATACGTCCAAAGCAGTCACTTTTAGCCCCGCTTCCACCACTGACACTTGGGTGTTTCCCAGCGCAGGAGCACCATCTAATGTCCTATTGAATTCATATTCATTTTCGGCGGCCAGGCGCTTCCACATCGGGAGTTTCTCCATGATCGTCATTGCGGTGGTAGTGCCTTTATTTTCGGCGGCGAGAATGAGCCGCTTTAACGTCGGGAGGCTCTCTATGGTTATATTTGAAACGGAAATTCTCGGTGCAGGAGTACTATTATTTTCGGCGGCGAGAACGAGGCGTTTCAACGTCGGGAGGTTCTCCATGATCATCGTTGCGGCGGCCATTCGTCCCTCACTTGTAGGTAATAGATCAATTTGCTCGTACAAAGCAGCATTTTCATACAAATTTGATGCATGAACTATGAGAGTTTTGAGTTGGGTATATCCGGGACGACCGGGAGGATCGATATCATATACCATGTCCTACAGCGGAAGTCATAATTGTAAATTTAAACACAGGAGAAGAAAAATAGCATGAAAATTTGATGGACTCACAACTCCTGTCAATGTACCCACTATGATTTCGAGGAACTCAATGCGAGGAAGATACAGCGCAATAGAGCCGACAATCGCTCCCATGCTATATCTTTCATCGCCAAATATGCGACTAAAATCCAGACTCAGCCCTTTCAGAGTTTGTCCAAATCTAGTGCGCATAGAACTGAAGATGAGATTCCATGAAGTCGTAGTTATTTTGGACGTCATAGTGAGACGCAGCCGTTCCAGCTGCCCCCCGAAAGTCGGTGATATGCTATGAACTACCCGAGGAGAACAACACAGACTCTTGAAGCTGGGACATAATTCCAACTGGATAGGCGAATGGAAATATGGATGAATAGCAAGTGTTTCAATCGCTGGCTGGGCCTTCCAGAATTTGGCAAGGTCTTGCGAGCTGAAGTATTCAGTGACAAAGGTGGTCAATTTGAATGCATAGCCTTCCAACTCCCAGTCCTGGTCTCTAATATCGATGGCACTTCTCCATTCTGAACTCAGAACACGCAGATAACGAAGATTCGCAGAGAGATGTAGCATCTGCTTTATCTGCGCGAAGTCGTCTGGATCGAGGCGGGGACTCGGCATCATGAGTGTGAGCTTGCGCATGGATTGAGCGAGGTGGGGGTGACGCGAAACGGTGGTGCAAAAAGACTTGATTTTGTCCATGTGAAGTACTCGGACGGAGTAGTATAGGATGCGTTCAGCTTCGGTATTAAATGCGCGCGAGACGATGCTAAGCACGTAGAGGTCGTGTTGTGTTAATTCGGCAGCTCCGCAGATAATGCCACATATTTCTGGAGGGATGATGATACCGAGATTCGAATCAACCATTGTGCAAATAGTAGGCGGAATGAATGCGGATAAGCGGCAATGAGGTGTGGTCAATGTGGTTGAAGATCAAGTTGCTTTTGCCGCGGCTGCCAGCGCGGCACCTGCTGTGAGAAAATGCATTTTCATGACAAGTGATTGACTAACTCTTTTCGAAAATAAAATCTCTATCTAACTCATTTTAGACATAACGGAGCCATTCATCCTATAAAACTCTGAAGCACTGGGGCGAACAGATAGATCGAAAATAAAACATCGTTCAATGAACGCCGCTGCAGGAAGAACATCGCCATCCGTTAGACTTTATACTGTAACACGGCAAGGCATTGATCAATGGGTTGAGGAAACAGATGCTTGATTCGAAGGGAATCTCCTGCAAGGAAGATTATGAGCATATTTTGACTGAGCGAGAAAATACGCTCACAAGTTCTGGGGCCGCATCCGTCGAAACGGGTCAGCAGCTCGTCGATCTGAAATTATGTGAGGCGTCCCGTCCCCGTCTTGGTTACCTTTGAGCAGGCTAGCGCTGTATATTCATATGCTGTCAATTTGCTGTAATTTAGTGCACAGTTCAATTTTATAGGAAAAATGCTTCCTGCATGCCGCACGGCATTAAAACTCCGATTCAAAATTCGTTCAACCTTGGATTAAAGCAATATAGAAACAGGGAAGATGGCTATATTCTCCAAGAGTAACTATTAAATCATTCTCTTAATATGTTGCAGTATGCATAGGAATTGATCTCCTCTGAATCTTGGAAAATGTTGGCAAGATATAGAGCAAGGAGTATCACTTCTTTTGAAACTCCGGGCGCGACAATTGAGCGTTGGAGAGGCTACAAAAATATCTTACAACCATATACGCCTGTAGGCCTGCTGTAGGCATTGTCAAGTGCGACACTGGGAGTTGCCGCTCATGTAGGAACACCAAGTTGAAGCCCGCTGCACGTCCCCCACCTCAGAGCTGCCGGGCCGGAACGAGTTTATCCCCAGCAAGCAAACGCCTCCCCGAAAAGTGACGATGTTCGGCACTCCTTAATCTTCTCTCTTCTCCCAGCTCAAGCTCAAGCTTCCGCGCGTCGCTCTGCACCTCCTTTGACCTCGACGAGGTTGGCTTTCTCCCGGCGCTTTGCTCGTATTGACCACGGAAACCCCTGTGACCGACTCGGAAGTTGAAGGCATCTCTTCAAGTTGCTCTACTAAATCTACGAACCTGAGCGCACAGACTCTCGGTGAACCATCATGGCAAGCGCCAAAATAGCAACGCTCGTCATCCGGGTACGGAACCTACCTTGTTCTCCGAATTCCTCGTGTGTCCTTACGCGTTTTCTCCCTTGCGGTGGCGTGCAGACACTCGCGAAGCCCATCTCGAGTCGCATCAAGGAACAAGCCAGGCAGTGAGTACCGCACACAAACTACACGGGAGTGGGTCTTTCAAGCTTCGGGCGCTCCGACCCCAATTCCCAATCCCAAACTTTGCTTGCGCTGAGGGGTCAGTAGAACTAAAGCTCAAGCTAATGCATCATCTTCGTTCTTTAGGCACGAGCGCTTCCGCGGGATGTGCATGGACCTCGCGCAGTTCATGTACCGCCAGGAGGTGCGCCTGCGCACCAGCCTGCTCGGCGAGGCGCCCAAGCATATCCGCCCGCTCTCCGAAGTCAAGTAGGTCCTTCCATCCCTCCCCCATCCCCACCCGTCCACCCATCCACCCACCACCCACCCACCTACCTGCCATCTAACCAGGCTAACCAATCACCTCCCCAGAGCCATCGAGAACGGCGCCAACGCCCTCGCCGAGGGCTTCCTCTTCGCCGTCGCCGCCTCCCTCATCATCGGAGAAACATGGCGGAGCGCGCGCAGCTCGAGCCGGCGGCGCGACACCGTCGACGAGCAGCTCGAGGCGCTCGGGGCGAGTGTTGTGGAGCTTGGGAAGCGCGTGGATGGGCTGATGGAGCGCTGGGGGGAGGAGAGGGAGGGGGAGAGGGTGCGGTGCGTGTGCTTTTTTTTTTTTCTCTTCCTTCGCGTCCTTGTTGATTTTCTTTGTTAATTTGCTCTGTCGTTGACTGACTTTGGGTTTGACTTTGGGTTTGGGAATGTTTTATAGGAACGACGAGCTAGGCAAGGTCCTCGAGCGTATAGTGGAGATTGGCCTGCGGGGAGGGTGGGCGGAGTTTCAGGATAGGCCGCTGCAGATTCCCCGGATACCGTCTTTGGCGCCGCCTGGCGGTGGTGGTATTCCAACATCAGATTCAACATCAGATTCAGCAGCGCCTACGACAGAATCGAGGTCAAATTCAACGAAGGAGAAGGAGTCCTCATCATCATCATAGCATGCATGGATTCAAGTGGAATTCTTCACTCGTGGATGCGAGAATATCTATCCTGCGAGAATATACCTCTTACACCATCAACCCGCCCAAAACTGCCAATCCACAGCTACATCGCTCAAGCCTCAAGGCCTCAAGGCTGCCTACTTAAATCCCCTTCGAAGTTCGATGCGTGCTTAAAAGTCTTAGTTAGAGCTGGCGTTTGATCGTTGCACCCTGGGCTTTTGGCGACAGGCCGAAACCTCAGGCCGAAACGCCGAAACCTCAGGCTTGGACCCCGCAAGTAAACTCGCCACTATTTATGTAAATTAATCTCGTTGCACGGTTCGCACCTGCTGGAATCTGGAATACTAGAAAGTGGAAAGTGGAAAGTAGAAAGTGGAACAGCCGCTCCCACCCCCCATTGTGCTTAGATTCAGGATTCCAATACAGCATTTACATAACCAACTGGCTGTTTTCTGAGTTCTCGACGTCGACAACTTGAACCTGTGGAAGCAGAGTTACAATAGTATTATAACTTATACTATAAGAACCCAATAGATTCAAACGGCATGCAAACGCCAACGCGAAAAACACAACGCGAAGCGCGTGGTTTATGTATGGTACTTATACTCGTACAACACAAGGCATTCGACCGTCAAAGAGAGCGAAGCCTTCTGCACGTATGTATTTTATGTGTGTGTGTGGTAGTGAGTAGTATGCATGCCTAGTCTGGTAATGATGGCGGCGGTGGTGGTGGTGGTACAACGGTTACGAAACCTCCCCGCAGCGCGCTCGCACGTGTCAACTTGTAACCCAGGCGGGGGAGGAGAATCGTATTGTATGGTGGGGTCGTAGTCGTGCGTCTGAGTCAATCCTTCATATTGTTGAAACACAGAGGGGTGCGCCTGCACTGTCATCTCGTTTGTGTTTTCCTTCGTCTTTCGTCTGCCATCGTCTTCATCTTCACCCGGAAAGCCGATCGCCCATAGTCAAATGATATAGTTTGGATGTTAAACCCCACTCAGGGGAGGGAAAGCCAGTGCGTCGAATCAAACCGCGACCGCGGCAACGCGCGCCATCTTCACCCTAAACCTCTCCGCGCGCCTCATCGCCGGCTCGCCCTCCGCAGCGCGCTCAAGCAGCGCACCAGGCACCGTCGGCGTCAGCGTCAGCGCCTTCCGTCCGCTCCCCCTCCCGCCCACGAACATCCGCCGAATCAGGCCGATCCCGCCGATCCCGGGGAGGCTGGTGAGCATGCTGATGGGGGAGTCGGCTTTGGGCGTGGTAGGGGCGCCGCCGAACAGGAAGGAGTCGGGGGCGGGGGCAGGGGCGGAGGCGGGGTGGGGTTTGGGGGTGTTTGTGGTGTGGGTGATGTGGCTCGCGGGTGCGGGGATGGGTAAGGGTAAGGGAGCGGGGAGGGCGAGGGCGGGGAAGATGTTGAGCAGGAGGAAGAAGGCTAGGGCGATGAGCTTGGTTTGGGCGGGGAACATCGTTCTTGGGCGGGGTGGTTTTGAGTTTGCGTTTGGGGTTGGGCGGGGTTGGGCGGGGTGGGTTTTGGAGTCGGGGGCTAGTGCGCTGCACTTCTTGAAGACGAGTGATTGAATGCGGGGTGGGGTGTGCCGGTGAACAAGGGCGGTTTGGTGCTAGCTGGGTTGTTTGAGATTGGTGTTAGGCGGGGAAGGGGAGTGCGCTGCACTTTGATGGAAGACGAGAAGGCTTGTTGAATGCGGGCGAGACAAGCAAGGGCGGTTTTGAAGCCTCCCTAGACCTGGTTTGTGCTTTATGTATGTATGGCCCGCGAGTTCAAGTTGAGCTTAGGCGTGGAGCGTTGAAGACTTTAAGAGGCTAACGCGTTATAATAAGGGAGGGAAGGCGAAGAAGGATCGGGCGGCCGGGGAAGGAAAAAGTGAGGGGGCGTAGACTAGCTTGCGACGGGGAGAAATGGAGGGGCGGGGTTGGCTTTTTGTATGCCCGCGGGGGGTTTTCTCACGCGTCTGGTGCGGGCGGCCCTGAAGTGATAAGTAGGCGCGCGTGTAGTCGTACGACGTCGATACCTCAGTGATACTTGCCTTGGTAAGTCCGCGCTCTCTGCTTTGAGAATCAATTGGGCGATTTAGGACTCTATCGTGGATGGAGCATCTCTTTGCTTCATTTCTCTAGTATTGAGTAGCGGCGACCCGCGCGGCGTTGTGTTTATGCGCAGCATTTATAGCACCGATCGGCTTGCATTGACACTGAGCAATACTAACAGCGACGGCGCCCGCCATTATTCATCAGGAAAACCCTCCCCAAATAATTTGGTAACTTTATCCTACAATGTAGGACAATGTATATGACATAATGACTCATTCCAATATCTTTTCTCTAGTGGAGTTGGTGCAGGAGTGATTGGAGACCAAACGACGAAGGACATTATTAATGAAGTAGACTGGGATAATATGGTAGATTCTGACGAGGAGGTGGCCGCGGGTGGAACAGTGTAATATGGTCTTTCACTGCTGCGATAAACTCTGAAGAGCGCTCAAAAATGCTTCATATGTTTCATAATTGCAAAAATTCAATTTCAATTGTTAGCTTTATGTCATTTTTCTGCGCATTCAGTAAGATAATGTTGGATAATGTTGGATAATATTGCATTTGGGAGATAGTAAGATGAGAACAAATAGCAGTGAAAATAGCGCAATTCTCGGGAATGTGAGATAATTATAGATAAATGTTGTCCAACTCTGGCAGGGGGTCTTGAATTATCAGGAATATACATAATCATATATAATGAAGACAGGTTTGATAAACATTGCATTTATTGGATAATGTTGTACTATTATATATAATTGACAAGGGAGGGTTTTCCTGATGTTGTAAGCCAGTGATACCGTAAAGACTTCATTGTTAGTAAGTAGACGCGGATTAGATGATTACTATCGTCGGCGGTGAGTTGCGCCTTCTGAATGCTCCGTTGCCATCGAGGCGGGCTATTGTAGGCTATTGTGCCACATTGTTGGTATTTTTGGCACAATATAGCTCGCCTTGGTAGTGCAGCTCTTTGGTAGTTTCTGAGGCCACTGCACGAATACTGAAATGCGTTTGAAGGGAAGTACCGTGCGCCTCCCCATCCAGACGCGCGTTTTCAACAACTTTTCGACGAGTGCCTATCTCATGTGACCGCGTCTCTGCTTCAGTCTCGATTTAACTTTAAGAACGACGCTTCGCCGCTTTTTATAAACCTCCTTCTGAGGAGGTACCGACTATTTATGGATGCCTTCCCGCCGCGTTTAAGTAAAGACAGCGATTACTTTGTATGTAAATGGCATCTAAATCAGCCGCTTGAGAGAACTTGACAAAAATCAATAGTACCGTGGACGAGGCCTAGGGTCTCCTACATACCGTCTATTGTTCTGAATCGGAGGTAAACTGCCTTAGGACAAAATTGATATGAAACCCCTCTCCCCAGTTGGCTTTGGCATGAAGGTGCGAGAGGCTTTCTATAGCGCGCTCTCAACGCTCTGCGTTGCCAGATACTTGAGCGACGTGTATTGGCCAAATTGAAGACCCCACAAACATGGGATGGGGTGTATTTTGTTCTTACATTTGATTCTCGACTGGTTCGATTATCCAGTTATTTATTCCATGGTAGTTTCTATGAATCTCATCCTAGTACCCTCAGCTGGTCAACCGCTCTGCAACCGGCGCCCGGGATAAAGAGATCAAGTCTGCTTTGTAGACTCTGAATTCGTGATTTCACTTACCATTGATAAGGGGGTACTCTGTGTGTTCGCAAAGCCACCGCAAGCCATCTAGGAATCCTCTCTCGCATGCGGCATATGTAGCAAATTGCAATAACTAACCCGGGAGAGGAGGCGAAACCCCTGGAATTTAGGCCAGAAATTAGATATTCCCGACCTGTCCTTGCTGCTCTCCAGCCCGATCCCTGTCCGTCAGGCCCACCGCAAAATCGTCGAAATCCATCCAGAACAGGAACTGGGCCACAATACAATCGACCACATGGTGCATGAACGGGGTGCACTCTGTTCCTTCAAGTTTGCTGCATGCATGCACCATGTGCGGAGGGTTAAAAATGAACGACATCGACAAACCGCTGACGTCCCAGCTGTCGGGGTGGAGCTCGAGGCTGGTGGCTGGCAGTGCAGTGCAGTCGCCTTTCGGACTGAAATGAGGATATAGAAGGATATAGATAAGGTGGCGTGCTCAGCAAGATGATTATGGATAGTTATACATAGCGAAATTTTGCACCTTCGAAGCCTTTGCTCTGACTCGGTGTGATACGCTAATCTGCGCAGCGCACGCTCTCCAGCCTTCTTCAGTCCTTGAGGCTTGCTCGTGTGCCGCTTGGTAGTACTTCGCCAGAACTTTAGCAGCCTCGGCCTGAGGCTGTGGGACGGAGAGGCTGAGGCCGCAGCCCGACGGACCGTGGGGAGAGATATTACGTAAAATCGAGTGTGGTACGACTTGATGGTGTGCTGATGAGGTCACCCCTGGGGTGTGAGTACTCGCTATCAACTATCTCTTGTTTTGCAACTTGTTTCTTGTCTCTGCTTCGTCACCTCCCCCGCACTACCTTCTCCTCCAACATCAACGCAACGCAACGCAACGCAGCACAACGCAAAGCTCCGTCAAAATAGGATTAGGCTACGCCACATAGGACAACCTCCATGCCCTCCGTCCCCACCACATCGCCCATCACCGGCAACCCCGTCCCGCCTCACTACATCCACACCACCTCGTGCCACTTCGTCGACACGCACGGGCGCACGCTCCTCCTGCGCGGGGTCAACCTCTCCGGGGCGAGCAAGGCCCCCGTCGGGCACCTCTCGTACCTCCTCGACGACTTTTGGGAGACGGCGGAGGCGGGCGGGGAGAGCTTCGTCGCGCGCCCGCTGAACCTCGAGGATGGGAGTGCGGATGTGCACCTGGCGAGGCTGAGGGGGTGGGGGTTCAATTTGCTGAGGTTCCCGTTTACGTGGGAGGCGATTGAGCATGAGGGCCCGTGAGTGTTTTTTTTTTGGGTTGGGGGCTTGCTGGGGGTGGTTGGTTGGTTGGTTCTGTCGGAAAAGGTGGTTGAGATGCAGGTTTCGTGGGTGTTTGCGAAGACGTTCGCTGTTGGAGGTGGTTGCTTTTTCTTTTGAGACGGCGATTAGGCAGCGCGGCTGTTGGCAAAAGGAATTTTTATTTCCGAAAGCAGTCGTGATACGTGTTGCACGAAGCGCCGCCTGAAAGAAAACAGCAGTCGTCCACCAACGGTGAACTCGTGTGTGTCTGGGCACATATACCAATGTTTCTTTCGCAAACAGCAGCGATACCTAGTCCACGAACACCGCCTGTTTCTGAAGGAAACAACAATCATCACCAGCGGTGATCTGTTACATGATTTGAGATGGCTGATCTGTTGGTTTCGCAGGGGAAAATACGACTATGAATTTATGGACTACACGATTCGCGTCCTCTGCAAATGCAGAGACTATGGTTTTAGAATATACATGGACCCACATCAAGATACGGTGCGTTTTTATTTCTTTATTTCTACCTCGCTGCTGGATGGGGCCGCTATTTCACTTTGTGTGTCTTGTGGTTGTTATGCGCTGCCGGGATGGTTGCTTTCTCTGTTATACTTGTGGTGTATAAGAGAAAGCAATTATCATTGGCAGTGTATTCCATTTTGCCACTGGTCTCAGTGCGAGGATCTCCGATAGCCGGCTTCGCGCTTTGTTTTTTTTTTCTTTCGGTTTTTGCCCTTTGCATTGGTATACACTACCGGAATGATTGCTGTTTTTTGCTGTTTCTCTCCGAGGCAACGATATGATTTTTCTTTCGTTTGGAAATGATTGGCAATCTTGTTACACTTGCGTTACATGGACGTTGCATCTTTCAGAAACATCACCAGCGGTGATAGATTGACGACTATTCGGGACGCTGGCACCGAAACTTGTCTCGAAACATTTTCTCTTTTGTTATGTCGAAGATGAGATAGCGACGACGAGCCTAGCAGTGCCTCGAATCTCAACTGCCTTCAGAATGCTGACATTCTGCTTCTCTAGTGGTCTCGCTTCTCCGGCGGCTCAGGCGCCCCCTACTGGACCCTCGCCGCCTGCGGCATAAACGCACGCCACATCACTGCAACTCAAGCCGCCATCCTCCACTGCGAGTACCCGCTCGCGCACGAGCCCACCCCTGGCAAGCTCCCAGCTATGGTCTGGAGCACCAACTACGGCCGCCTCCTCTCGCAGACCGTCTTCACCCTCTTCTTCGCCGGCCGCGACTTCGCCCCGAACTGCATCATCGACGGCGTCAATATTCAGGATTACCTACAGAACCACTTCATCGAGGCCTGTGGCCAGCTCGCGGACAGGATTCGCGCGTTCGAGGGCGGGAGCTTGTTCGAGGAGTGCATTATTGGCTGGGACAGCATGAACGAGCCGTTTGAGGGCTTGTGTGGGTGGGAGGACCTGCAAGTCAACCCGACGAAGCAGGGCTCGACGCTCAAAAAGGGCACCTACCCGACTCCCGCGCAGAGTCTGAGACTAGGGATGGGGCAAGCTCAGACGGTCGAACATTGGACGTTTGGCGTCATGGGCCCCTCGAAGGACGGCGCCGTGACGATTGACCCGAAAGGGCGCAAGGTGTGGGCGGACCCCGTTTGCCCAGATGAAGACGGCGTCGCTCCGCACGATCCAACAGGCGCTGAGCCGGTAGGCGAGCTCCCAGATGGCACCCACCCGCGTTGGGGCTGGAAACGCGATGTCTCGAAGTGGACGCTCGGGACGTGTATTTGGGCGCAGCACGGCGTGTGGGATATTGAGACGGGCTTCATCCTGCGACCGGACTACTTCCACTTCCACCCGATAACAGGCATTGAGATCGAGTTTCTGAACGACTACTGGAAGCCGCATTGGATCACGTACGCCAGGCGCATCCGACAGGCGCATGAGGAAGCTATCATCCTTGTGCAACCCCCCGTCTTCGCACCTCCGCCCCGTTTTGAAGAGGAGGAGCTCCAGGGCCGCTGTGTTTACTCGCCGCACTACTACGACGGGCTGACGCTGATAACGCGGCACTGGAACTGGTTCAACGCTGACGCGCTCGGGCTCCTGCGCGGCAAGTACTCCTCGACGCTGCAGGCGGTCAAGGTCGGCGAGACCGCGATCCGCAAGTCGCTGCACGAGCAGCTCGGGTATTATCAAGATGATGTGTCCGCGCTGGGCAACGGCGACTACCCGACGGTCATCGGCGAGATCGGGACGCCGTTTGATATGGACGATAAGCGCTCGTATGGATGGACGGACGGTGGGAAGCATAAGGGTGATTACAGTAATCAGGAGAAGGCGCTCGATGCGAGTTTGAACGCGTGCGATGCCTGGGCGGACGGCAAGTGCCATGAGTCGATCAACTGGACGGTGTGGACGTACGTTGCAGACGACCACACGCACGAGTGGGGCGATGGGTGGAATATGGAAGATCTCAGTCTTTTCAGCCCGGACGACCTCGGTTTATCGGAGGACGACGCCAGTGCGGACGAGGAGCTCGACGAGGTGGACAAGGATATGGAGAGCATGGCCGCGTTGGACGACGGGCTGCATAGTCGGGCCAAGCTCCTGCAGAATAAACCGAGCTTCCAGAACGGGCGGCGCTTCATGCGCACCACTACCACCACCCAACCCGCGCCATCTCCATCACTGCCTATGGCGGTCGCCCATTCTACGCTCAGCCTCGCGAGTCTCGGCGCGGCGAGCATGGCGTCCAGCCTGGGCGTGAATAGCCCGGTGCAGCGGAACACGCGGCCGCGGAGGATGCGCGCTCTCTCGAACGCGTCCAGTTCGACGGTGTCCACGCGCGCGTCCTCTTCGGCGCGCTCGCCGTACCGGGGCATCGCGGGCTACTCGTCCAACCCATACACATTGTTGACGAACGGCGCGCGGGCGGTGCGCGCGTTCGCTAGGCCGTGGCCAGTCAAGGTCGTTGGCCGCGCGACGGATGTGCGGTTCGATATTGGAAAGGCGGCGTTTAAGCTGACGGTCAGCGTGGGATGGGAAGACCGGATACAGAATGAAGCGGAGGGTGGTGCTGGGAAGGCAGAGTCGCTGGCGACGGAAGTCTATATCCCGCTTGTGCATTATGCGCATCCGAGGTTGTTAGAGGATGCGGAGAAGCGGGCGGCGAGGCGGCGAGGGAGGAAGGGGCGTTGGGCTCCAACGTCGGGTCCTGTAGAGGTGAAGGTCACGGAGGTCGAGCCGGACAGGCTCTCGATTAACAGCGTGTCTACGTTCGGCGAGGCTCTTAATCCATCCGCATCTGAGCCAATGTCGATGTCGATGATGACGACGCGCACTGCGGCCACTACGGCGACAACGATGACGCTGACGACGGAGACGAGACAGGTGCAAGCTGGGTCACCGCAGAGCCAGCACTCGGGCACGACGATCGTCTCAGAGCTCCCGCCGGACGTCCTTGGAAAGAAGGCGCAGAATATCTCCTCCCATCCCCCATCCACGTCTTCTACGGCGCCCCTCCTTATTCAGGACAGCACGCCCGACCTTGTGGACTTGGAGGTGAAGGTGTCTGGGGGAAGGTTTGAGGTGCGCGGGCAGACGCTGTTCTGGTGGTACGATGCCCCGACGGAAGAGGAGGGCGATGTGAGGAAAGAGTACGTGCTGGAGGTGAAGAGGCGTGGTGGTGTGCTGAAGCCACGGAAGGGACGGTCGACGGCGGTGTCGGCGGCGGCGGAGGGAAGTGGTGCTGGGTGGTGCGATCAGCTGTGTCCGGAGGATGGACCTTGTGTTATTGCGTGAGCTTTTGGAGCGCTGTGGTTTTTTTTTTCTGGTTGGAATTCGGTTTGTTGCACCACTTTAGATGGTGTTTCTTTGCATTAATATCTGCATAGTAAACCCCTTGTCGTGATTTCCCCTTCTCTTTTTCTTCTTTTTTTCCTTGCTTCTCTGATGAATCCATCTATGTACTACCTCTGTCTTCCTACTTTCTCCATTCTACATCGCATCATCGGCATTGGTCCTGGTCCTCTCTTTCTGTTTCTCTTCCGTCTTTTTATTCATAACATCACATTACATGGCATTTTTTTTTATCTACATCAACCGGGTCTCGCGCATAATACCTACAGGCGTATAGTAAATAGTTGTAAAACTTGTTGTGTTTCCTCCGTGCAAGGGCTGGTACCTACTCTTGGACATTTGGCATGGATGTTGCTCAAGGAGAGATGGTATCTTATATCATTTTTTTGTATATTGATTATACCCAGCTATTGTGATACATATATATTCGCTTCTCGTAAAATGAACTTGAGCCACATCAACTTTACGATGCTACTTTATTGTATGGTATACCATCATATGGGTCTTCGCCCGCCTCTGCCCAAGACGCTGTTGCTTTCATCGGATTGTTTCTCATCCTAGCCGCTCACCATCTCGCAACATATCTTGGGCATATTTGTCCGGGAATGCATCATGTCTTATTCGAGGAAATGAAAACGACTCGACAATAACGATATTTGTATCCTAAACAGAAAAATGGTAGACTGGATGTATGAATAGGGTGTTTCACGATAGAAAAGTTGGCCCAACTTGGGGCCAACTTTACCTTCAACTCGAGTCCCAACTTGGCCGAGTTGAAACTCGAGTTTGGATGCAAATCGTGCTCCGGAGCACGATTTGCACTCCAACTTGCCCCAAAAATTTGGCGCCCAACTTGGCAACCACTTTTTGCTTCATGCCCCTCCCCAACATGGCTTTTAAGACATTTACCTAATATTATTTAACATAATGGTAGCCTCATACATTCTCTAGTTTATTGCTAACTCAGATGTCTTTTGGGAATTAGTGCTAGTCAGAAAATCTCAAGTTGAACAAAGTTCGTCGAAATCAAGTTGTCGGTCCGACTCGTTCCCACGCTCTCCAACTTGGCCCCAAACCTGATTCCAACTTGCCCAAGTCGAAGCCAAGTTGAAGGTCAAGTTGGACCCCAAGTTGAGCCAATTTTTCAATCGTGAAACACCCTAATGTCGCAGAGGAAAAATATGTCAGAGGGGCACTTTGAGTACGTATATCCGCACAGACAGCTCCTGATTCTCAAACGCCGATCCGTTCGACGGCGACCCAGTTTAAGGGTGGTGGAGCTGGTTCGTATATTCAAAGTGGGCGAGTGTGCAGGGACGCGTGGAAGCACAGTGTGCGATGCTTCGTGAAACCTGAGGAGGTCCTTCAGAATCCGGTGCATTGGGGTGCCCAACTTGATCGCGAAACAGGACTGATTGTGTTCTGTAGTTCGCCGTCAGTACCTCAAGGTCGCGGTACCCTCCCAGCCACAGGCCCAGCAAGGTCGTTGGTGACATCGACCGAGTGGCGGATCGTACAAGCGAGCAAGCAGGTGGGGAATCTGTAGGAAGTCGTCCTGATTGACCGTCCGTTTTTGTTGAAGTCCATGATGGCCACCATAAGATACTCACCCTTCGTCGTACTTCGGATCTCAAAAACAAAGCCAGAGCATCCGATCTTCGTCAAAACTCAAGAGACCTCTACTCCATCTCAGCCTCCGGCTCCGGTTCGATGACATTATGCGCAATATCGCCCGAAAATCCATGCAAGAAATCAAGCGTGCGCACGAAGAGCGAGTCGAAGTCCGCGAGGAGGCCCATGCGCTCGAGCGTCATAGAAATATCCTCCATCTCCACCTCGTCCGTCCTGTCTTCCGCGCCGCCCAGAGTGCGCTCGTTGGTCAGCCATTCCTCAAGCCTCGCTTCGCCTGCGAGCAGGAGGCTCCGTAGACGGGTGAGGTCCGTCTGGCTTGGAGGCGAGGATTTGAGCGGTGGTGGGTCCCCGTTGGTCCCAACCCCGTTGATCGCACTGCCAGCAGCAGCGCTCGAAGTCTCCACAGGATCCAACTCCATCACCTCACTGGGCGGCAAACTCACGTCAACCCCTTCAGAAGAAGCCGGATCCCAAGCCTGTCCCTTGAGCACCGCCAGCCACGCCTGATCTAAATCGTCCAAGAAATCTACGAGATCCTGCAGGGCCGCGCGTACGTCCATGTTCGCGCCCACACTGGCGGTCCCGGACCCGAGGCGGTAGCCTGGGATGGAGCTGAGCGCCTCGCCTGTCATGCGGAGCATGTAGGATATGCGCAGGCCCGTAGAGGGGTCGATGGGGGGTATTTGGAGGATGAATGCCAGCAGCCGCCGGCTTTCTTCGAGGTAGGCGGCGAGGGTTCTCAGTGACGAGGAGGCTTCGAAGCTACATAACATGCGAATGAATGTATGTAAAGAAGAAGGTGGTGAGGCGGAGCCGAGGAAGGGAGATCAAGGGAAGACGGACCGTTTTTTGAAGTTTCGGGTTAATTGGAGAAAGTTCTCGTCGAGATAGTCGACGAGCTTGCGCTCTTGTCTGGATGTCAACGCTGCGAGGCGGGGGTGGTTTGCGTTGAGACTTCGGGCGCCATTCGTGGAGGTGTCGCTTCCGCTTGTTTCTGCCATTGGAATTGATTTATTTCGCCTTTTATAAGAGTTTACCGGGATATAGATAGGTCCTGCGCAGGATTCTGGATTGAAAGCAGGTAGTCGAGTAGTAAGACGGAGAGTTGTAGACGACGGCGGAGGAGTACCAATTCGGATATCGCCGTTTACCGGCCCGACATATTTTGATCCGGAGGACGACTTTTCATTCCGCGCCTTGCTCGCTTCGCTACACGCTTGATCAACTCCTCCTGAGTCGGATTATTCGCAGTCAACGGGAAAAGTCGATGTCATCATCTCGCTCTGCAGGTGCGGAGCCGCGCAGCGCCATGGATGACGCGCTCCCTGCTGGCCTTTTCAGGTTACTCTCTCTTCTCAAAAAGACAAATTCGCCTGGAAGCATGGACTCATGATCACTCCATCGATTGGACTTCGAAATATTTTCCGGCGATTGGCCTCTTGAAGGGTGGCGCGCTCAAAATACATATGTTCTTGGCACACCTCGCCCCCTTCGAGGCCACGTAAAATTATTAATTTCGAGCATGTCTTCTAGGCTGATCATGTCACATACAGAAAAATTGGAAGGATCGTCACCTTCTTTTCGAGTCGGATGAACCAAATGGCAACCTTTCAAGCAAAGTCCAACGCTCTTTCTCGAGGTCAAAAAAATACAGTCGGTGTCCTTCTTGTTCTCATTGGAATCACACATTCATAATTATGCTGAAGAGCCATTCCGAAGGAGCGGGACACTTGACAACGTCCATGAGTGCGCTTAGTTACGCTGAGAAAATATGTGGTGTACATAAAACCGACAAATCTCGCAAATGATAGCCTGAATGGTCTCATACTTTAAGCACACAAAACCGCGCTAGAAGCACACACCATGCATTTCTTCCGTGGCTCCCAAAAACCAATAAATAATGAGCGCCCCAGCTGACTTTTTTCTCCATCGCCTCTGTTCCCCTCTGGCAATTCCTCGTTTAGAACTCCCCGTCCTCTTCGTCGTCGTCTTTTGACATTCCCCCACATTCTTTTCAACATCCCATCTAAGATGTACGCTCGCTCGTTCACCCTCCTCGTCTCGCTCGCCTGCGCCGCGACCTCCTTCGCCGCCCCCGTCGCTTCCACTGCGGGTCTCCTCGGTGATGTCGCCGTCTCCCCGGTCGTCTCCCCGACCGTTTCCACTGTCGCCGTTGGCTTGATCCCCGTCGACGTTGTTGGAACCGCCACCGGCGTCATCGCTGGCACCTCAGACATCCTGCGCCGCGATCAGATTACCCTTCCCCAAATCTTCCAGGGCCTCACGACGAAGATTACCCCCCTCGTCGATACCTTGAGTGCGTTGAACCATTCCGTAACATGGCATACGTGACAGCTTGAACTGATTATTTTGTTTTCCTATTTATAGAAACCGCCGTCGCGAACGAGCTCGACGTCGATGTCGACCTCGTGAAGACCACTCTGGAGAGCATCGTCGACATCCTCACTGAGGTGAAAGACGATGTCAAGGCCATCGTTTCGAACCCCGCTGGATTCGTCGAAACCATCGTTTCCGTCGAGGACATCCTCATCACCCTCGGCCCCGTCTTGACTGTAAGTTGGATGCGCCCTGCTGTCTTCGCCTTACAGCTTTGTTAACCAATTATGTTCTGTAGTTGCTCTTCAACGTTCTTGCTCTCGTTTTCACCGTCGTCGCCTCTACCCCCGCTGGCCCCATCCTCATCCCCATCATTTCAGCGATTGGGTACGTTTGTTCCTCAAATCTTTCATCCCCTTTTACTAATCTAATTTTTTACTAGTGCCCTTGTCGGTTCCATCCTCGTTGCCGTTCTCCAGTTCGTGCCCGCCCTCCTTGGCCCCCTCCTCCCCATCATTGCTTCGCTGCCTGTCGTCGGCGACCTCACTAACATCCTCAGCCTCTGAGCATGAGATGAGTGTTCGAAGTTTGGGTTTGAGGGGCTTTAATTGCATGTGTCGTATCTTAATACCCTTGCGATGCAATATGATATCCAGTTCCTAATTGCTTTCCTATTTTTGTGATTATGAATGAGTTGCTGTGTCAAGACCGGTGCTTTGGGGCCAATTTATATTGTGGTTGAGGATAAATTGTGCTACAATATTGGAGGTGCCCCAATGTCCTTTTTCGTTGCCCGTGTGTTAGGCTAGTCTGGAGTAGTCCGCATACAGGTACTACATTCCTTATAAGCCAGACACAAGCGTGAACCTAATATCCTTGTTTGTACGTAGACTTCCATCAGAAGTTTTGGAAGACTTACTGTAGCTCGCGTGAATACCTAGTATACTGTATCGAAACGAAGAGATAATTTTTGCTCGAATAACGCCGCCACACGAGCTAGAATCAGTTCTATGTCTCAGAGCATTGAATGTATTTAGAGTATCGTCGTAATAGAATCATGAGTCGTCTAGTATTGTCATGTATAAAAGTAAAGAAAAGCTAATGAGTGTGTTCTATAGTCGTTAATCCACCCCATGCCCCCCAACGAGACAGGCGGCTCTATAGGCAATGTCGGCATTGCTTTCACATTCCTTTTACTATATTACCTCTCCACCGCGCCCGATATCGACCAATTTCATCCACTACTAGTCATCTTGAAGTCACTCGTATCGATTGCAATGATACTCCTCCGGCATCTACTCCCTCCCGGCAACGGCGACGATGGCGAGGACCATGAATTACCGGCGCTGAACGAGATCCCTTCACCACGCTCATTGACCCAACCTACGACCACTATAGATCGCATGGCCGACCCAACAAATATCGAACGGCGCTGGCTTGCTAGTCCCGCGGATTACACCATAATTATTCAAGGCTGCGTCGAAAGCGCGAGCGATGTCCGTGGTAGACCTCTATCGGCGTTCGCGGGGGAATGCGCGCTGCGCGTAATATGCCACGGTCTCGATATCAGCGACGAAAACCTAAACAAAGCCTCCGAACTAGCCAGAGCGCACTTTGCGCATGCGCACCCCATGCTCCCTACATCTACACCTAGCCATCTCCAGTAATTATTCCCCATAGACCTCAGGGGAAAGGATGTATTCGACGCCATATACGCTTTGAAGAGCGAAATAATATCGCAAGCTATCGAATTAGGCAGCGTCGATGCCATCGAATTAGGAATCTTACAAACTACGGCTAGAACCTTCAACTCCTTTATTGGAGGGTCTAGTGTTAGAATTAACGAGCTTAGACCGGAAGCCGTTCTCTCTATGAAGATTACATCTGTCGATAGAGAGACCGGGATTTCTGAGTTTGAATCCCTGTAGCGCGCATTTCCCACGGGTAAACTCCAAACACGGTAGATTTCTGTGAATTTGACCTCCCCTAATTGAACAACGTGATTCCGTCACACGCCGTTACTGCGCGATTATCCCCCTTTCTGAAGAGGTCCCATCAAAAAAGTATCGCATAAATAAGTGAATCGAAAAGGTAAATAGCTCTAGAGAGTAGATGCAAATTTTTGAAGGAATAACTTGAGCATTGAATGCGTTACGTGCATTTTACGTCAATTAGCTGCCTTGAGGCTGAGCTTAATGGCTTATGGCGCCCGTATTCAATAACTCAAGAGAAATTTGAAAGACAAATATTTTTCAAATAGCTAAACGGTCACTTTGTTCTGCAAGATATCTAGGAGGAGAGTTCAGCAGCAGGCACTGGCGTTGATTCTGTGGTGGAAGTGCGACAAGGAGAATGTCACTCAATTAGGGGCGGTCAGATTTAGGGTTACTATGTTCGGCGCCCTCTGCCAATTTCCCGTGGGAAATGCGCGCTACAGGGATTCAAACTCAGAAATCCCGGCCTGTCTATCGACAGATTCATCTTCATAGACAGGTCGGTCCATCGGCCTATAACGAGCTCAGCGGAGTTCGTTTTATCTTATCGTAGCACGTGACACGTTTGTAGTCAGTAGCGACGTTTTTGTTTCTCTGTTCTTTACTCAATTACCACGGCGTTCCCGTACTCGCACCCCGCGCTGTCTAGCGCACCCGACGAATTCCAACATCTAGCCGGAGCTTGAGAGAAATCCTACACCGGTTCAGGCGCAGTGCGGATATTGGGGGAGATATTGAGGAGGGAGCAAGGGAGCAGGAGAGGTTCGAAGAAGAAATTAGGTCGTGGGCAGCGGTGGCGAGACTCGTTATCGAAGAAGTTACTAGGTTTGGGGTTGTAGTTCCACCTTCCGATCGAAGTGGAGGCGAGTGGAAAATTAGGAGGAAGTAGAGTAGGGCATGACGATGGGAAGCAGGTGTTAGAACTCGTGAATAGCGTAAAGATAGAGATAAATTTCTTGGAACGAAAGAATAAAATCCTGACTGGACATGAAACTAGGTGGAGTTTGTTTAAACAAAGCCCTTGGTGCTTGACCGGGTTTAATCCTGTTTAACATTGGTTTAACAGCTTGTTAAACAGGTTTAATCATGTTTAATCACTTTGATGACCTTGTTTAATCGTTATTTCTATCGATTAATCAAAGGAACCCGTTTAATCACGGTTTAATCATGGTTTAAATTATTTAATGTTTCTCTTTTGCGCAAACAGATTCTGAGAGATGATTTAAACGAAGAATTTTCTTGTTTAAACACAGGCTTTTAAACATGACAAGCACGTTGATACTACTAAATAAAATAGGTATTGAATGATATTACCAGAGACTGACGTCGACTGTACAGCTTGATTGAGCAAATCAATTGGATAATATTACTAGAGTCGAAGAGAATTTTATACTTACCTAGTGCGAATTACCGGTGCGCTATTTAGAGCTGAGGACAGCTCTAAGCCCTAATATTAATATGCGCCTCGCTTTCCGGAGTCGTCGTGACGGCCATCATCGAGTTCACGCCGACCGCGGGAGTTGCGACGCTCTCTTGATTCGTCGAGGAGATGCCTGCCATGAGAGACATCTTGTTGTCCTGAATCACTGCGATGGCGCGCAGCATTGACAAGCTCACGTCTACCACGAGAGTTGTGTCGTGCGAAGAGCCCCATTCGCCGGAGTCACCGTGGCGGCGGTTAGAGATACATAACTAGTAACCAAGAAAAAAAAAGAGGTGGGGAAGAAAGACGCGCTCGAGTATCAGGGAAAAATGTTTCTCTTTATAGTCAAATACGTGTGGCGCACGCCACCGAGCCTCAAAGCGGCCATTCTTATTGTTTTCGCTAAGTGGCTTGTATCATGTGATCACGCCATTGCGAGAGGACAATGGACATATTCGATGTTGTAGACAGTGGCGTGGGTCATATAAATTGTCTCTTGCCTCCCACTTCATCCGCCACTCTTCTATTTCTCCTCTAGTTTGACTAATGCCACACCGACACAAAACTTCAATTTCTCACTTTCATATTTTCATTTTGTCAAGAGTCAATGACGCGCAAGTTACACATGTAAGCTGCACTTGGATGAGTTCAATGTACTTTACTGCTGATGCTCTAACCTTATCATGCAACAAAGACACAATGAAGTCACGCCGCTGATGACACGCCGAAAAAGCCTGCATCGACGCGCAATGACGACGCCGCGTCAATGTCACACTGATTAGGCAAAAAGACGAAATTGAGAGGCATACGTTGACGCTGAAGCGATGGATCTTACAGAGGAGTATGAGTCTTTGACACAGCAGCACAGGAGCACATTAAGACTTCTCTATGATACAGTATAAATCTCTGTTTAACCCATATTCATCTGTGGGTAAACCAAAAGTCATATGAATTAAACTGTATCAATTAAACATGATTAAACTAGTACAGAAAGTAAGCCGCTACTGTATAAATACTCTGGATCAACTCTGGATTAAACATGATGAAACCAGTTTAACAAGCTGTTAAACAGAATTAAACCCAGATTAAACCCAGTCAAGCACTTAGGGCTTTGTTTAAACAAAGTCTACCTGGTTACGGACTGGACTTGGATGTTCTTGATATACAAATTTGGGTGAAGTCAATACCACAGCTTCAATGATTCATTTAGTTTATTACTAACGAAGCGGCCATGTCGCTTGGGGCGCATTTTCTTCTTGGACTGCTCCATCAAATCATGCACTCCTCATGTACGTAGCATGGTCCATGGCCGTATCAAACTTTCATCCACTGAAATGGAAAGCTATGCCACAGGCTCAAATCCTCTAATATAAAGCATGTCTTCAAGTACGTTACGTGGTCCACTACATCGATTCTTGCGCATGTACACATCTGGACCCAAGATTATCCCACCGGAATTTATCCATATTGGGAAACAAGAATGCCTAATTTGGTTACCTTGCGATTATTGCCTGTCAATACAGTACAGAAAATACCTAATCCCTTTCGGCCTCGACCAATCAACCCATAATAGAGTAGCCGCGAACGATCGACAATTTGCGCGAGTAGAAATAGTTTGCAATGTCATCATCCGCAAAGATTTGAGTGGTGTATCAATATATCAAGCCGGGTTTGCGGGAGATGGAAGGGAAGGAAACCAAGGATGGATAGTTGGGTCCCACTTCAGGGTTTTGGCATCGAATCGCGCCATCTCGTCAGAAGTATTAGGAAGATTGCTGAGGTTGTCGCAGACGGAGGTTAAGTTGCGCACGAGCTAGACATGGTTTCGTCAGACAACCCAGAGCTGGAGTCAATCCAATTTGCTCACCTGCTTCCTATCGGGTGCCCACAAACCTGCCCACGCACCGGTATCGTTAGCATCCACGAGGCCTTGCAAAATTGATCGGGCTAAATCAACGAGGTCTGTAGGGACTGGATCGTCCTCCTAATTCACAAAATTAAGTACATCTGGGTAGGGGTGTACATGGTTATGAGGAAGTGGCGTACCATGAGGAGATAGCCGCATATTCGAATGAATTCATGGAGTTCGGGGGGTGCGACAACAGGACTCTCGTAGGCGTCATACTCGGCTCTGAACGCCCATTTGTAGCGACGGAAGAAGTTGGGACGGGTCCTGTCCCAATCAAATGACATCAAAGGCATAGATATCTAATAGAATCATTGAGCACGGTCATTAGATGAATTTCATGAGAACTAGCATACTAAAGATGATACGCTGCATAGCGCCTGGAGCGCAGTGAGGAATTGAATTTGATACGTCATCTCATTGTATATTGGGGTGCCTGAAGGGCCTGAGTAAGTTTACGATGGCCGATTAAAAAATGACGAAGCAAACCTTTTTGTACAATTGGCAACACTTGATCAAGACAGTCTAAATGTTCCTCGATGACCCTAGCGGCATACCAATAAGCAAACGATCGCTCCCCTGGGGCATATAACTCAAGTTGAAATCCAGATAAAACGACCTCGCGAACGATAGGAAGGCGCCATAGTAGAGCAATGGTCGGTAACTGAGTCATAAGATGATTTCGCGGCAGGTCCTATGTACACGTCCATGAGCACTGACGATGGCTGAATGAAGCAAAAAGAACGTACTTCTAACTCAAGGTTATCTTTGATCTGAACGAGAGCATCATAAATCCCGTGCCATTCCACCAATGCCTTCATGAAGTGGCGTCGTCGTCTTGGGGGATTATACCATAACGCCCTGAAGTGAGGGGTTATCAACTAAAAGACTTCAGCGACATTATCCGAGCGCATATGGAAAGGTAGCGTACCTTTGATAAACTACGCTCAATATTTTGCAGTGGTGGGTCCTCTTCGCCTGCCCATCTGGTAATTACATTGGCTCTGATCCAATCGTAGCTGGTTCCGATAGTTTCATAGAAAACACGATTAACCATCCATTCGAAGGAATATTTGTTTAATACCAAAAATCCATCGTAAAATGTCGTCTTCAAAAAATTAGAGGCGATTGGACTAACGATAACAAGCACATACCTGAGCCAACGAACGTAAATATGCGACACGGGCAGGTGGTTCAGGCAACCATAACCGGAGGTCGCCTACAACCTTACATTGAGAGAAAGAATTCAGCGGGCCTTTGACTAAGGAACAGCGAAGTTTGATCATACCTGCCATGTACTGAGGTCGTCAACTGTTTCAAGAAGACCAACTTCTTGCAAGCCATCCAGGAATTGGCCAATTGTCTCGCAAGTCTGTTCAAATGAAGGAGGAGGAATGACGCGGATAGGAGTTGCCGTTTGCAACCTTCGTCCAATATAAGGATCGAATACCAGCGCAGCTGGAAAATCTGTTCCACATTCAACAGGAGGACTACCTTTGACCGCCGCGAGATGTTCTTTGGCCGCAAAGACGAGGCGCTGGAATTCAAATCGGTCTTTGGTTGGGTTCGTACTCATGACCTGGAGAAGACTCTGAGAAAAAGATATAACATGGTATCAGTGCGGTTGTGACGTTTTGATAGATCAATGTGACACACTTGACGGAGTAGTAGTCTTGACCGCAGCGCAGCCCTCCAGCGAGTAGGAACTGAAGTTTATTTTAGATAGGAAGACATTACTAGAGATAAAGACAAACGAACTTTCAGTGGCTTGAAAGAGCCATCCCAATGCGTCATCTAGTTGCGAGATAGCAAAAGCTACAGGCATTCCTTCGAGGAGAAGAACGTCACATTTATCACTTTGCCAGTCTTCTGTCTGTAAGACTTTAGTTGAAAACATATTAAGGTGACCAAAGAGACACACATCGTAGGCACCGCCTCTAGCAAGTTCCCTCCAAGCCATATCACAGCACTTCAACAGACCCTGAACGGCAGCTCTCAGGACTATTGTTACCAATTCGATTGGTCGATCGGGATCACTTTTCGATGTAGATGGAGACATAGTTTCAGGGTCGATATCGTGTAGGTGATGAACGTAGAGTAGGGTGTGGACTGTATGAGCAAGAAAATTTCCGGCATGAAACTCGGTCTGAGTGGCAAAACGATTAAAACCGAGGTCGATAGCTTTTGAGGAAGAAGCGCACCTCATACGCCAGCGCTCGGTCAAGAACCCAGCACACTTCTTCGGGCAAGAGAGGTGCCGTTGGATCAAAAGGTGGCCTAAGCTGCTCTTGAACGATGAGACCACTGTCCAGACGGGGCTCGCCGATCTGCAGTGTTGAACAATATTTAGTTTGGCCATTAAGCTCAACATGGACACGTATGACGGACCTCCAGAGCGCTCATAGCTTCGTGTAACGTAAAATTAGACATAAAAATGACATTATTGGGCTGTATCTCTGTAGCGAAAATAAAGCCATGATCAATCCATCGCGTCCAGATAATGAAGCCGTTCAACACGAACCTGCAGCAGCCTCCACGAGAAGCTCCGTTACATCCTGAAAGTCGTATCCTTCTCCGGGCATCTGGCACTCGACTGGGATAGCAGATGCCATCCTTGGCCCTTGTCAGACCAGATTTAGGCGTTTGTACGATGGTGGTCGGGAATAAAACATATTACATTTTGGGCCAAGGACGCGGAGTTGCGGACGATGGCTCTACTAAAAACGGAAGTGGCTGTGCACCCATCCCTGCTCAAAACCTCTCCATGCACACCACCAGGCTTTCGTCCACTTTAACATGTCTGGCGAGACATTCAAGGCGCTATGCGACTGTGCCAGCTGTGCATAACGGAGCTGCCACGGAAAGGAAGCGTGTTATCTTCTCTGGGATACAGCCCACGGGCATTCTGCATGTAAGTCGACGCGTCAAATACCGGAAGCATCGTCGTTTTTAGTGAGCCTAAGCTTGGAAATTATCTAGGAGCACTATCGAACTGGGTAAAGCTGCAAAATGAAGCGCGCCCGACCGATGATGTTATCTTCAGCATCGTAGGATGGCATGCAATCACGCTACCTCAGGATCCCAAGCAACTGTCGAAGTCGCGAAAGGATATGCTTGCGACGCTGCTCGCTTTTGGTATCGACCCAAAAAAAGCTGTTGTGTTTTTCCAGGAAGATGTACGTCATTCTATATTCATCGATTTCATTCCTTATTGACCTTCTTCTCAGAACCAATGTCACACCGAACTTTCGTGGATCCTAAGTTGTATCACCCCAGTTCAGAAATTAAGGCGGATGACAACTTGGAAGGTAGATCACAGCATTGGCCAGATTTCCGACACTTCCAGACTGACATATATTGTGCAGTCAAAGATAGCGACCAGGAGAAATGCTAATGATGAATCAGAAGTCGACGAATCGTTGCTCCATGCGGGACTATTCACCTATCCAATCCTACAAGCGGCAGATATCCTCGCATACAGGTCTAACCATTTTTAATGCATATGCATCAAGCTAATATTTTCGTAGGGCAACGCATGTACCAGTTGGTGAAGACCAAACTCAACATTTAGAACTTACTCGAGAACTCGCCGATTCCTTTAACCGAAAATTCGCCAGCAAAATGCACCTCTTCCCTATCCCCACGCAATTAATCAGTCGGTATTTTTTTTTCTTCGGTTATTTCACTTCCACTAACAGCAGATATAGCACCCTGTAGACGTGTCCTATCTCTAAAAGACCCTTCCTCCAAGATGTCAAAATCTGCACCTAATATCTCGTCACGAATCCTCCTCACCGACCCTACCTCCGAAATCCTCCACAAATTTAAAGGCGCCGTCACCGACTCAATACAAGGAGTGACATATGATCCCATCAACCGACCTGGAACTTCGAACTTGATATCAATCTTGTCGGCTTGTACTGGCGAAGAAGTTGAGGAGGTAGCGGCAAGATATGCAAATAAGGGTCACGCTGACTTGAAGCAAGATGTTGCTGAAGCCGTCGAGAATATGCTGAAGGGGCCTAGGAGTGAATTTGAGAGGCTGCGACAGGACCATGCATATCTGGCAGAAGTGGCGAAAGAAGGTGCTGAGAGGGCGAAGGAGAGGTCGAAGAAGACGATAGAAGAAGTGAGGAACTTGGTCGGCTTATGTTGATCAAATGAACTTGGCTCTGGGCGCACATAACCTCTACTCAATCCAACCCTTGCATGATTTTATTGCTTGGAAATCTAGTTAATGCTCTATACATACCATGATAAATTATTCATAATTTTTACGAATTGTTCAAATCCTGTCTTTCGTTGGCGTTACGAGGATCCGGCCCGACGGCACTAAGCATTCGACGCGAACTTATTTAAGGCGCCATTCAATTCTTGCCACATCCACCGCCCTGACAACCCCAAAATTCTTTCTTTCTTGCCCATCCTTTCTGGCTACAAACGGCTATCTTGTTAACCAGGAATTTTATAATGTCTGCCACAAAACGAGCAGCTTCGACGCGGTCGCCGCAGCTGACTTCGCGCACCAGCGAATTCAACCCACAAGTGACTCTTTTCGAGGTCGCAGACCTTGAGGATACGCCTCGTCGTTCAAAGCGGGTGAGAAGGGAGGTCAAGAGAGAGGATTCGACAGACGAGAGTCTCCTCGACTTGGAGGACCTTGCGTATTCTCCTTTGTCAGAATCCAAACCCAAGTTGAAGACCAAGGCCAAATCCACACCAACTCCAAAGAAGGCCCGAACAGTGACTCCACGAAAACGAGAAGCAAGTTCTGACGCTGCCTCTGATTCATCTCCTCCTGTCAAACGCAAGGCAAAGTCTCCAAGGAAGCCGAAAGCCTCATCCCGGACGTTGAAGACCCCGCACCCCGCGCCGCCTCGGTGGCGAGAGGCATACGCCGCAATGAGGGCCCAGAGGTTGCGTTTCGTAGCGCCTGTGGACACAATGGGCTGCCAACGAGCTCAAGTGGAAGAGACAATACCCGAGGTATGTCTTCTTTTGTTAAGACTAATTTATTGAATACTTATTTGATATTAGAACAGAAGGTTTGCGACTTTGGTTGCTCTCATGCTCTCTTCGCAAACCAGGGATCCAGTCATGTATGATGCGATCCTCAGGCTTCGCAAAGCACTTGGTGGAAGTATATCCGTCGAGGGTGTGATCGCTGCCGACGCTGAGGTTGTCCGGGAAGCTATTTGCAAAGTGGGATTTTTCAATAAGAAAACAGTGTGCGTTTTGTTCTGCGCATTAATTGTCACCTATTCACGTTCATGGTTTATGTTCAGATATATAAAGAAAGCGGCGATTAGATTGCGTGACGAATTCAATTCAGACGTGCCTAAAACCGCAGAAGAGTTATGTTCTTTGGACGGAGTTGGACCCAAGATGGCCTATCTGACTCTCGAAATTGCCTGGGATATGTAAGCTTGTGAACTTGACGTATTAATAACCATATTAACATTATTCTTTGCTCATAGCACCTTAGGAATCGGTGTCGACGTTCATGTCAACAGAATAACAAATCTCTTGGGCTGGCACAAACCCGAAACAACCAACCCAGAGGACACTCGGTAAGACGGCATACCTGTCTTTCAATCACCGCCTACTTACCCGACTTTCTCCTAGAATAAATTTACAGGCTTGGTTACCGAAAGACCTTTGGAGGGATATTAATCATATGATGGTCGGTTTTGGACAAGTGAGCTTCATCGTTCCCTCCAGGCTCCATCAAACTCAGTACTCACATGAACATAGGTAATCTGCATACCCGGTAATACTAGGTGCGACGTCTGCGATTTGAGCAGCAAGGGCCTGTGCCCAAAGGCGCGTAAAGTACCTATCCAGAGCCGAAAACCTATTCCGTTCATTTTGCCTACAGAGGAATTGGAGTCGCCAGCGAAGATTAAAATCGCTCTTGAAGAACCAGAAGATGAAGACAAAAAAACTATTATTTCCTAATCACCGTCATGATCACGCTGAATTTGCTTTGAATAAATTGCTGTACATATTGCTCTCCTACATCTTTGTGTCCGCTATATCTATTGGATATTGTGCTATATATTGTCTACTCTTTAATCTCTTAACTCGATTGCCATAGTCCAAAATCCCTTTTCCAACTTCGTACACTTTGCCCACACGGCCTTCCACTCATTTAGCCGTGCTTCAGAGGGAGTATCAGCCGCTGCACACGCCTCGATGGTTTCTATTCGTGCATTAGCCTCATACGAAGAGCTTCGTATAAACCACACACCTAGACCTAGACGGACAGCCTCCTGGTACATCTCGCCGCTGTACTCGTCGATCCAATGCTGGTATGGATTTCCTTCTAGCATGACCCATGTGTTCGGTAATGCACTCTGTTTCTTTAACCATAGTCCAACTTCGCCATAACCAAGTAGGCAGGCCATCAAGGCCATCATCAGCCTGATGGTATCACCTATTCGCAGTACAAGGTCGATTAAATAGGCCTTCGTACGACGCCAAAACTAACCTTGCAAACCCGTGTCCATAATGAAGGCTCCGTATGCAGTCGTGGCTGCAGATTCTGGGGTATTTTCGAGTTCTTCGGCTGTGATACCGAACTTCGCGCAAAAGGCTTTATGGTTTCCGACCTCGTGGAGAACGTTTAGAATTGTCTTTGTGGCGCTTTGGATCTCCCCGAACGTGGTGGATTTGGCAGCTAGAAGTCTTTATGTCGTTCAATTTCAGCGCATTTCCAGGTGAAGGGATTCATAGGGTACTCACGAGTATGCGCGTGCATAATATTTGAGGTAGAGGTAGTCTTGCCTGAACACAAACTGTAAACATTATCTGATACGGCCAGTTAGATGGATAACTCACTTTACAAAATGAATGAAACAAGCTCGATTGAGCGTTCCCTTTCCAGCCTGCTTCACAAAGTCGTGCTCCACGTATTCCTTCCACTCCTTCGCCGTACTCTCAATGAGCATTTGAGTAAAGGGGTATGGGACCAACGCAGTTGGCCTAATACAATGGCACGTAAGTATCGCAATTGAACAGTGACGGTCGAACGCACCGAGGAATCCATAAAGGTACCCAGCCATGGAAATGATTCAATGGACCATGTCCTGAGCCAATTACAGTTGCGGTCTCAATGCCGTGGTGCGTGTAGATCGTAGCATTGTTCACAGCATGTTCGACTACATGGCGTTTAGTGCAAATAGCGGGCGTCTTCTCATCAGCGGAGGGACATACGAGGAATTCCTTTGGCCAGTTCAGATGCGATAGCAGAACTCAATGTGCAACCCGTTCCATGCGTGCTCGAGGATTCGATACGAGGGCGAACGAACATTGTTACTGAGCCGTTCTTTTCGTAAAGGACGTCTACCACATATTGCAGCTTATCGTAATTTGGAGATGCGACTAGCAGAATTTCCATATTATCTCCGGGAAGTCCATGTTTGATGACTTTGATTTCTGGATGGCTTTGCTGCGTTGCGATAACTTCCGCCATGGTGGATTGTAGATGACCTCCCTTGAGAAGTACAGCCTGGCATCCGACGACACACAATTTCGCAGCACCTAGAATCATTTCTTCAAGGTTGATTATCGACTGAGTGTATCCGAGGTGCGATAGTAAGAGCTCGGCTTCGGATTGGTTTGGAGTAATGACAGTAGAAAGAGGGAATATGTCCGAGATAATGACTTTCACAGCATCTGGACGTAAAAGACTGTGCCCAGAAGTCGAAACACACACCGGATCGCAGACTACTGGCACCTTCGCCTTTTCCGAAGCCGAGAAACGCGCTTTCAAGACTGTCGCAACGGCTTTCGCGTTTACCGCATCGTAAAGCATGCCCGTCTTGATTGCGCGCACGTCCAAGTCGTCCATGACCGAGGTTATCTAGAAGCACACGTTCATGCTAAGTAATAGATTTGACAGAGTGTAAATACCGTACTTGCTTCTGGACGAAGTCAGGGGGAATAGGAATGACGCCTTGGACGCCAGTCGTGTTCTGCGCCGTGAGCGCGGTCATTGCGCTCGTTCCATAGCATCCTCGAGCGGCAAATGTCTTCAGGTCGGCTTGGATGCCAGCGCCCGCACTAGGGTCTGAGCCTGCGATGGTGAGCACGACGGGGCCGTCGAGGCGCATTTTGATTAGATGACGCAAAAATTAAGCAGGAGGAAAGTATCTTATCGGCACTGGCATCATAGGTAGAGTGGCTGTGCTCTGTATGGCGTCTGCCGAAAGTTCGCTCTATCCCAGAACACAAACGCAAAGCATCTAAGCAACATCTAAGGCATGTAGTAGACTACGTATGAATCCATAACTGTGTTTGGGTAAACCGGGCTTATAAGCTTCGCCTCGAGTTTCAGACGGGCCTTGGTGCACGAGTACCTTGCGGAAAATTCTCTTTTCCGCGAATTTGCCATGATTCGATAGTACGAGGTCATTCGTAAACTGATATCATATGGGTTTTGAATCGATAATGAGAAGTAGGTTTATGGTTTACACACTATATAGCGGCCGTCATAATTATGAATCTCTCTTTCGCTTCGTATGATGATGATTAATTGCATCAAGCCGTGAAGAATCGGATACCCGCTTAGATGGTATCTGCAGCGCGTCCTGCTGTAGTTGTGTGAGTGCGTCAATAAAGGTAATCATCATTATAGAGTAGACACACCGGTAATTGCTCTTCAATTTGAAGTGACGCATCAGCAGCATGACTGGCGCTACTCCTTGAACTTCGGCGATTCTGTTGTTTCAAAAGGCCCTTCATTTTCGTTCTCAATGCATTGATCTAGGATTGCGATGAGTGACGGAGATCTGCACCACGAAAACGGCACGCACCTTTTTCTGGCTTTCAGCTACGCTGTTTTGGGATTCTTCAAGCTCTTTCTTCGTCTTTTGATACGAGAATTTGAATCGTTCAAGAATATCTGATTTCTCTTTGAGCTGTGCTTCCGCTTTCTCTGAAGCTTTCCGTAGCTTGATTTTGCTTATTTCGTATCTTTCGTTGGACTTCTTCAGCTCTTCCTGTAAGGCTTTATTCTCCTCCAGAAGGATTTCTAGTTGCTGGAGCACCGGAGTTATTCTCTCCTTCATGGCTTCAATTGCCTCGAGAATACTCTCCTAGTTTCATCGTCAAATTTGAAGTCAATTAACCAAGAGAATGGGGACCCACAGTATTCGGCAAGTCCGTGTCTGCTGTCGTCACCAACTTCTCCATGTTGCTGCAAGCTTTCTCAACATCAATAACGCCACTTTTCGAATTGATGCCATTTATCCCATCGATAATTTGAGACTGCCTGTTGTCTTCAATCTCCTCCATGTTGAGGTATATTCTGTGAGGGGTGTCCGTTGGTATCGGCTTCCGGCAGACTACACATTTTGCTTCACATTTTGAAATGCAAACGTCGCATATTTTATGACCTATGAGCACTGTTAGAGCTAAACTCATCCATGTTCAGAATTTGAGTGGACACACCGCAAAGCAGGAACAGAACCCTTTCGAACGGTATTGCCTCCATGCAGATGGGGCAACTTCTCAGACGCAAATCCGACATGGTTCTGCGGCCAATCAGTTTAAAAAAATATCTCAGAGGTAAATGCTCGCTTACTACTGCTTAATTCGTTTCTACGAATCAGTTCAAGGCGAATGACGGAGTGCAAGTTGAAGACGTCCTGACGCGACGCGGTAGACGTGACAGGATCACGTGCGAATATGAGTTATCGTTCTCGTGATCTGCAAGCTTGTTCGGCGTTCGCACCTTGACCTTTACCTTGATTCACGACCATAAAGCTCTCCAAGCGCTCAAGAGCGGTCTCACAAACGGCTTCATTTTGCGCCGAAGCACCTGCGGGGACGCAATACCCACTTGGACCAAGTCTTTCCGACTAGGGCGCGAGGTCACCGACCGCGTTACGACGACATGGGGTCGAAATTATCTCCGTTCTCGCTACCAGAGCCTATCGCTTCTTCTTTGTTGAAGAATCCTCCGGATGCTGTGCCACCGATAGACGAACTCGAAAAGCTCCATGCGGACCTCAAGAAAGCGAAGATGGAGGTCATTGAACGGGGCCGAAAGGCCAAGGAAGACCTTCGAACAATCCAGGAGTCTATGCGTCGAATGACGGAAAAGGAGAAGGGTAAATTCAAGGCTGTCGATAAAGTCAAACGGGAACGTGAATGTGCGTAAAATTGGCTACTTGAAGTGCATCTTTTCTGAAGATCATACATTGGTTGTTTTCCTCATATTTTCTGTCTTGCATGCAACATGCATCTATTTGCAATGCCTTTCTGATGCTTCCAACGAAATCGAATACCACTACATGCAATACCGAATGAATCTACACCATAAAACGATTTTTTTTCCCGAAATCCACAAATCCTCATATCGGGTGGCGCTGTACCGCAACGTCAATATCAATTATACCTGTATAAACTGTCACTTCTCCAGTTACCCCGCTTCCGGATGCCGATGATTCAAGATCCTCAAGCACATACCTCCCTAGCTCTTCTAAATCACGCACAAATATACACCCCCTCAATGCCGTATCATCATCTTCTCGCAATTCGTTGGACCCGCGTCGCTCGTCAGTATAAGTCATTTTCCCTGTGGAAATGAGGTTTAATTCGTTTGACAGAATACTTGACGATGCTAAAAAGAAGAAAAAGAAACGGAAACGAGAAGGTGGTGATAGTGATGTAGAGTCTGGTAAGTTCGCTGTAGTGTCTCTAAATCGTCAAGTGAACTTAGATTTTGCGCAGAATTAGCCAGACCACATAAAATCTCCCCTCCAGCAGCCCATCCCCTTCCACATATTCCCACCGCTAAATCCTCCAAACCCTCCGTGTCATCCTCCGTATCCCAGAACAAGGTCAGTTCGGATTTTCTGTTTGTCGTTCATCTGCTAATTGTCGGTTAGGTCCAGGCCGGGCCGGATTTCTCTGTCCCCTTATCACAAGAAATACTTCCTCCTCGGCCACCTATACCCCCACCACCAATACCCTGGCCAAGCAAACCCACAGACGTCGTTGAAGACTTCAGCAAAGTAAAAATTCCTCTAACACAAGTCCCTGTAACCACCTTCTACTCGAGCATTGAATCTTACATACGCAACATCAAAGAAGAGGATGTTGGATTCCTAGAATACACAGGAGACGAGGTAGAACCCTATGTCATTCCACGACTAGGTCGACACTATCTCCAGATCTGGGAAGAGCAAGATATGGGCCTTCTTCCACATGTCATCCTAGGAGAGCCCCCGACAGCACCTCCGTCCGCCTTCGCTGCGCCAGCGCCAAAATGGGATCCTTCAACACTTTCAGAGCCTGATCTAGTGGTTGAAGAGAAAGGGCACGGACCGCTTACTGAAAGAGTGATCAGTGCTTTGCTCCCAATCCAAGATCCGTCAGGCTGGAAGGGTGTGAAAGCAGCAGAAGATGCCATGGAAGGTCGACCTGGCGGCAGCGGTGCTGCTGCTGCAAGACGAGAGAGGCTTAATGTAACAGATCTAGAGGCGAGGATTCGAGATACTATGCGGTATCACGGGCTTCTCGATACCGTGGTAAGTGCCTCATTCCTAATTTGTCGAATGCATGCTGATAGAAATATGTAGCCTGACTTCACAGAGAGGGTGGATGATCCCGTCTCCACTGCCCTTCGGGAAGCGCAACGAGAGCTACGGCAGATCATTGCCGTCAATAAGGCGCGTAAGGCCCGACTTGTGGACATCGCCCGCGACAGGCTAGGATACCAGGAATACCTAGAGCTCCGAGATTCTATCGACCGAAACATCACGAATCTGTATACTAAGCTGCAGAAGAAGGACACGCCTAAGTTAAGCAAGAAGAAGAAGAAACCTCTTCAAGGTGCCGCAGCTGCTGCAGCTGCTGCCGCGGCCGCGAATGCTGCTAAAGGCAGCGCCGCTCCCGAGGACCCTGTTCCCACCGTAGCACCCTGCCCTGCAGCCCTCGGATTGACGCCCGACGAGGACAATCGCTTGACGGTCAATGAACAACTGAAGCAATTGATTGAAACGCGACGGCAGTGGGTCGATACTGTCGGCGCGATCTTTGAAGAGAAGGAGATGGAGAATCCAGGGCGCATATACCGTCTTCCCAAGGAGAGCATATATTCAGGAATCGAGGAAGAGATACAGGCCTACCTTTCGGCTCCGCCTGCGGACTCGTCCAACGCGCCTAGTCAAAGTCAGTCCACGATAAGTGGCCCAAATTCGTCGTCTGCGTCCATTAATGGGATGCAGAATGGGCACCACTCGCGGGCTCTGACGAATGGCAGTCACAAAGGCAAGGAAAGGGCAAGAAACAACGCTATGGACATCGGATGACCTTAATGTTTTTTTTTATTATGCTTCGAATGACTCTTTCCTATCCTCCTTCGCTAACTTATATTTTTTTGGCGTGGCATCTTGCTCGTTCCATCCTGTCGCGACAACTTATTTTCTCCTTTCTCATTGCCCATTGTTTCACCGTTGCTTTCTGTCTATGTTATTCTACCCTCTGGATCATCATTTCCCTACTGTACCCAACCCAATTGCTTCAATCACGCATCTTACCCATCCTGTCGTACACTACAAACCATCCATCGTCATCACAATTCGCCTTGGCTCTTCACCTCCTATCTCATTTCGTAGAATTGTGAATTACGACCTGAGCGCTGCTGTTTTTTCAGCTTGACCACTTGATCAGCGACCGTTAAGAAGTATCCTCAAAGTAATGTGTGATTAAGGAATGTATGAATCAATATTGAACACCCTGACGCGGCCTAGTCATTATGCAACTTTGGATTTTTTCGTCTTCTTCGTAGGTGTATCAACTGCGTCAACAACATCACCCTTTCTTTTCTTCCCTTTCGATGGCTTTGATTCGTTCTTGCCCTTTGAGGTTGAGACTGTTTTTACTTCTGAAGATTCTGCTGGCTGCTCTAGTAAATTGTCGACGTCCATCGCCGTCGGTTCTTGAGTTTCGGTTGGAACAACAGAGTTATAAGGGATATATCTATGCTTGAGAACCTCTTGTGGGTATGCGAAGCGAGGTGAATTTTGATGCACTATTGGAGATGCGAGTGTTGGCTTGACCGGTTGGGCGGAAACAACGACATGGCGGGCGAATGGTTTAGGTGCTAGTAGACCTAATCAGAGGCGCTGAAAGACGAATAAAAAAAATTAATGCACATACCTGGATATAGGGCACCTTTTTTACCCTTCCTAGGAAGCAGGCATGAAATACTCTTGACTTCTTCACCGCCAGTGGGTAAGTCATCTCCCTCGCCGACAGACCAAATGTCATATGACATGTGCTTGCGCGCTAAAGTGCCAATATGGGCACTTTTGGAGGATGACGGAACCTCTACTGTTACATTTTCTAAATATTTTGGTTTAACCTGCGAACGTTGAATACTAAGTTTCGCGAAGTGATAAGGTATCAAAGGTGTCAAGTACTTACACTTTCCGGAATGCGAATGAGCCATAATTCCACATCTTCGTCGTTTTTGATAGCATCCCAATCGAATTCTCCTGCATCCAAGTCGTCTGTTACACATTCTCTGTCAGCAGGAGGAGCATAAGCCCAGTTCAGATCCACGCCCTCATTTTTGCCCGCGTCGGTCTTTTTCCCCTTGATTTTAGTGTTTTTTTGCTTCTTTGAGGCAGAAATAGTCGGTGATGGTGTATCCGATGATGAAGATGATGATGAGCTGGGTGTGGGGGATGTGCGAGGCATGACTGAGGGGTCGAGATGGAGTTCTGTGAAACGACTCCGCCAAGAAATCCAAATTCTTGAGCCTATCGCCCTCCAATCATAGCAAGGCTAAACACCGTCGGCAAATTCCATCAGTGGCGGCAAACTTTCGCGAACCGTCAGCGCTCGACGACCAAGCGCAATCAGATTTTTTTCTTTCAGACTTTTCAGATAGGCAGACCGAATGTCTTATCAGTTTTCTGCCACTGACTATCAAACACGACCACCATGCTTTGCCAAGAAAACGCTTTTTGCGTTGAAGGCGGGTCCGCTACAAGCTTCATCAACAACTTTACCGAACTTTCGGATCCATAGCTTGTTTCAAAATATGTGTCTTGCTACGAACCATCACGAACGGCGATTTTTTCCCTCTGAAGGCCATGAATCAAAATTCGCCAGGCGCCGAATCTGTAGAGGACATCGCGATGATTGACGTCGATGACGTTCCGCTGCGTACAAAAATCCACCCAAATGGCCATATACCACTTCCAACGGCCGACTACGACGAGGACTTCGGCGGTGGCGACGACGGAAATAGAGGACTTCTCAGCGGGAACGTCGACCGGTCGCGTTTTGACCTACCGGTTGGGAAGATATGGCCTCAAGTGAAGGGTATCGTTGTGGAGGTACGTGCTGTGACGTTGTATATGTTCTGCGCTAAATTATGATAAGTAGAGTGCTCCTGCCTTGCTCATGACAACAGTCAGTCTGCTGTTTACAGGGAAACTATTGGATAAAGTATCGGTGCGTTTGTATAAGTTTCTTCCTCAAGATACTTTCTAATCTATGATAAAGCATTGGAACGCTATGCAACAAGTTGACCAACTTATCATGATCATTCCTGTGGTCCTCAACCTGAATGGAAACCTGGAGATGAATCTTTCGGCTCGTTTGGGTACAGCAGCCAACGTAGGCGAGTTAGACGACCCTACGACGAGGCGGTCGATGATATTCGGGAGTCTCGCTCTCCTTCAAGTCCAAACGGTCTCCGTATCCTTTATCGCAGCATGCATATCGCTAATTCTCGGTCGATTTGTCCCCCGCGCTGCTCCTCCAGCTGTGGCTACGTCGGTTGCATCGGAAGTTGGTCGTAAATCTGGGCTTCCGACGTGAGCAGGCTTTCGTTATACTCTATTACATACGTAAGTGCTGACACTATAATTCAGACTCGTTATGGTGGCTTCTACGACGATGACCGCCGCGTCCCTTTCAGGAATTCTTTTAGGTTCCTTCATGTGCACCCTCGTCGTCGTTTGCCGAAAATTCAACCGAGACCCAGATAACATCGCACCTGCTGTAGCATCATGTCTAGGTGATTTGGTCACCCTCGTTCTCGTTGGCGCTGTATCAACAATCCTCATTCCATTCATGCACACCCCTCTCCCATTCATTGTCGGATGCCTCGTCGTCTGCGCCTCCATCACTTGCTTCATGTATACCTGGAAGAACGAACACGCCCGACCACTGCTGACGGAAGGTTGGTCGCCGCTATTTGGGGCCATGGCAATCAGCAGCGGGACGGGCATCGTGCTTGATATGTTTGTCAGTCGATATGAAGGATTCGCTGTCCTTGCAATCGTTATCTCTGGTCTTCCAGGTGCAGCAGGCTCCATCCTGGTGTCAAGACTATCAACATCTCTCCATACGGCAAAACTAGCCCTAGAACACGGACTTCCTTCCTTTGCCACAAAGCACAAACATCCAGAGCCAAGCCCTTTTCTTACCATGGCTACTTTGCTCGCGATTACCCTTCCTGTAGAAGTCATCTTCCTATCCATTCTCGATATTCTAGGTTGGCTGGGACTACCGTTCATGTTTATCTTGGTTTCGATTGCATTTTTCTTTTGCGCGGTAAGTGCCACGAGATCAATTCCCGAGACCCGAGTTCCGTCGCTGATCTACACAAAACATTCACAGGTACTGTCATCACTTGTCATCGCACGTCTTCTCACCAACCTCCTCTGGTCATTAAATCGAGATCCAGACAGTTATGCGCTGCCTGTGCATTCCGCTCTCATGGATCTCATTGGCCAGCTGCTCCTTGTTCTCTGCTTCGAAATCGTCTCTCGATTAGGGATTAAAGTACGAAAGACGATATAAACCGTTGAAGCTCCTTTGCGTATCAAGACACACAGCATTAGATCGCGCAGAGCAAATTTGGTAGTGAAGAATGTCACTGCCAAACACTATTTATATTATATCATTCTTACTAATTACCCCACCCATCTTCCCCGGCATGACTTCGCTATACCATCGGTTCGGACAATCCCATTTCCTTGGAATGCATCACACATCATGTTTATTTATATTACTTGCCTCTACGATTTTCGTTCGTTCTGTTCTTCCAGGATGTCCTTAGATTGAATCTTTACTATGCTAACAGGGGAATTCACGTATCTATTAGGTGAGTATCAATTTCTATCAACGTATCTCGACGATGACAGAGCATGAGCCAGAACAAGAGTAACCTTTCATCGCTGAGAAAAACGAAACGCTCATGAATTATACGACAATGCAAAATCCTTGAACCAGACGTATTGGTCGCGCGGCGTGGCATATTTTTCCTCGTGTCCTCCAAAAAATGTGCTGGCGCAAAATTAGCATGCCAACAACTTTTCTCCAAGGACCAACAGACTCACCTGAAAAAAATCCCGATCATCTTCACTTCGATCTCCTCCACAGCCTCGGTGCCGACAGACGTGTCTTCCGCTCTTGGCGCCATGGTGGGAGGGTTTGAAGTGGTCGTGGGTTTGCGTGCGCCTGAAGCCGCTGATTGGGAGCCTGAGTCGGCGTTGGCCGTCGCTGTGGGCACCCATAAATCTGAAATTGGCATAAGAAAGGCGCCATTATACACGATGGCATGCTTACCTGTGGTTCCTCCATCTCGCTGGAGGCCTTTCAAAAGCCCGCCCAAAAGCGGTCCAAGGAGAGGATCTTCATCAGTTGACGTCGTTGTCGGTGCCGCATGATGCGTTTTCGACCTCGTCTTCGTCGGCGCATGTGTAGTTTTGGTGGTATGTTTTCCGCCACTCAAATTCTCTCGATAGAAGATATCGTTGCGATCAATCCTCCGCACACCGTTGACCTCAAGCGTGAACGACCCATCTTGCTTTCCTGGCGTGTTCAAGGACACTGTCTGTCGAATCGTCGTCCATGACCCAGCTGCCCATGTGAATGAACCTCGGCCGACTGACAACCCATATGCTGCATCGCAGTCCGATTCCGGATCGTCGCAAAGGTTGTCTGTCTGCTTGTCTTTCGGTGCGTACTATGGTGATTTGAATTAACTCTTGGTTACTTATGATCAATTTTGGCATACCAGGTAAAGTTCGCCGGCTCCATCCTTTCTCCACATCAAGCGCGTGCTGAAGCAGTCGAGCGCTGCGTTGCCACCTGAGCACCCCGTACGGCCTCCGTACAAGCCTGGAAGCTTTCCCGCGAGGACCCAGTCAAAATCGTTTGGAAAGAATACGCTGTATTCCAAAGACACATTTTTCGCGGCGCTGATATCCAGCGGCGCCGCATAGAACTGTGCTCCTCCTCGAGGACTCTGTTCCGGATTGACAGAACCTGCTGGGTAGAAGATTTGCATGACAGCGCTCGAGTTGTCCCACGGCATTGGTGAAACGCCCATTTTGGATTCCTCTGACAATCTGGCGGTTGCGCTAGCTTCAGGTGGGACGCCGGTCACGATTTTCAGGTTTTTTGTTCCTCCAGAATATTTTTCCACCTGAAAAAAGTCAAGATTGCTGAAATTTTTTGGCGCCGCCCATCTTATTGCACCAGTATCTCCAGGACTGGGCGACGGAGCCGAAGATGACACAGTTGAAGAAGTGTTAGCAGAATAGGTGATTGTGATAAATTCCGTGACTGTCGTCGGCGAGGCTGATGCTGTTATCGTTGTAGACTCTTCATCCGTCACAGTAACCGTTGTCGCAGGTTGAGCGCTTGTGGTGAATGGAGTGGATATAATGGGAAAGGAGAAAGGGTAATCGGGCATATTGCTCATGGTTGTCGTCTCGGACGTTGGTTCCGCGGCCGGCGCAATGAAGATACTCTCGAAGTCGATGTGTACGTTGCCGGGCAAGAAAGCCTTCTGTGAATTCTGGCCAGACCTTGATTCTATTGAAATACGAATAGGTGCTTGCACCGCCCGCGCTGCCACAAAAGAATGGAAGCCTCCTAAGAGGATGACGCAAAGAAAGGCCATCGAGGTCATTCAGTGTAGAATCGAGAAGAGTGGATTGCGAGGTCATTTCAGAGTCTTAGTTGGGTCGACTCCCTGCACCCTTTTCTCCTAGGCTTAGTAGGCTATCAGGCTGGCCTGAGGTGATCGTCGCTTCCGTGGTCACAAACATAACCCGTCCAAATTTTTCTGCAGGCCAAGTCAGTAAGTAGCAATAAACCTTGACGACCCTTGTACATGTTCAGAAATCAAGCTCCAATCATGGCTTCAAAGTGCGCACATGCTTTTTATTATTGTAAAGGGGGCTTAGTCACGGAGCTTCGCCATTTCACACCGAGATGGGCTAATGAGCCGCACAAGAGCCGCATAAGTACTATCAGGCTCCATACCTCTCACTTTCATTTGAACGAATTGAACGTCAACCAGATTCTCTAGAACTATGTCCGCTTCCTCCACTTCTCAGCCGCAAACCGATCTCAAGACCGTTGTAGAATCTGAAATCAAGTGCGTTTCGATCTTGCTTACAATGACATTTATGATAGAACTACTACATTCAATAATTCGATAGAGAATGGCACTTTCGTGAGTGTCGACTTTGCGGGACTAGTGAATTTCTTCAAAGTATGCAACTCAAATCTCAACACTGCAGATATCTACTTCCACCAGAATAATGCCGCCGAGCACAACGAGGCTTTAAAGCTTCGAGATGCTGTTCTAAGGCTACGCCGCGATGGTGCATTTGTTGCAGTGCCTCTATTTCGAGTGAATACTGGACCTATTGGTCCTCATCCTGTTGGTAAGTCCATTTTATTATCTCCTCTTAATAAGCTTGACTTCATTCAATACCCGGACAGGGTCTTACGAAATTTGGACTCCTTCGGAGACGTTCGCCTCTGTCTTTTCGTATCTGTGTATCAACCGTGGTAGCTTGAGGTATCGTGATATCTCCTAGGCTTGTTATTGCAGCTGTTGATATATTGATATCATTCAAGTATCTTGGTACATCCCTTGACAAAAGAACAGGTGCGTGCTTTATTTCGCAAATAATGATATCTTTCTGACTTTCCATTTAGCGCGCGTTTGTATCGCCAAATTCATTCAAAAATTCCTTCAAAGTAACCAGTTGACTTCTAGAGATCATGAAATTCGCAACGCCTGGATAGGGCCGTCGTTCCCGCTCGATCTCAGCACTTTGCCATTACGCAGTGATGAAGTCCCTCTCCAATATCCTAGCTTGAGTGCGTCCATTTCCTGGACTTCGTTTACTGTATACACATGAAATGTCCTTAGAGCTTGGGTATTCTGGGAAAGAGACCCTGACCATCCCAATGCGCTTGAAGCTCGGGGAAAACATTGAATATCTTCTCGAGGGGGAGAAAGAAGCTGCTCGGGCTCCCCCAAGAGATCGCGATGAAGGTGCTCTCAATATCTAACCTGGTAGACTGGAGTCTAGTGGAATGCAGGAGTGAGGCACATATCAATATTTGACATGTAATCACCTTGAAGGCGTAGGAATACTAGAATGTGTACCAACAATTATGCTATCGAGTGGTCCAACGTGCGTACCAGAACAAAACAACGAACGAAAGCAGTACAAGTATAGAGTATACGTGTTAAAATAGGAATGTCACGAAGAGTCCGATTGAGTAGGAGAAGAATCATAACAAGGATGATAAGTCCGAAAATGTTTGTAGAATGTCCATGAAGAGTTCGAATAGGTTGTAAAAAAATAAGGGAGGTTAGTTGTCCAAAATGTCCAAAAGTTAGAGTGATAGAGATGTTCGTGTCGTTGCGAGAGGTCCATTCGTACTGCACCGTTATGAGGGGGCGCTTTAGCAGTGCCAGCTCGACTAGTGTAGGAAGAGAGAATAAGTAAACGTATATTGCCATTGAATGATTGGCTTACATCAGGCGTTCCTGGTGCCACGACGCTTTGGTAGGGTTGCTTGCCCAAGCATTGAGCGAGAGTGACCAGCTTGTATCCGGCAGCTTGCAACTGCTGGATGGCGAAAGGAAGCACTTGATGACTAGAATAAACCGTGTCAATAGAGTTCGTGGAAACAAGAACTCAGGATCGCTTACACGGTGGTTTCTATTAAAAGAATAGAGTCAGTAAATATAGCATTGAGGAAAAGAGGTGCAGGTCCGTACCGTAAGTTTCGTGGTTCAAAGCGAGGATGGTGTTTGGCTTCCTGGCAATGAGGGCGGTGTACAGGTTCTTTGATGTGGAAGGGCTTGCACCAACCGAATCTTGGGAGCTGAACGACAATAAATATTGTCAGCGAATAGACGTTGAGACTAACTGCAGACACGTACTCGAAATCCCAGATGACGAGTGATTGACCACGAACAGAAGACGCCTCACGGACGAGGTTGTTGTAGTTACCATAGGCTTTGATAGGAATTACAATGAGAAAGCAAAAAAAAAAAAAAAAAGGAAGATTGGCGTGACTCACGAGGCCTCATGAATGCAGGATACGCGCCCGTAATCCTGACCAGAGCCTCTGCGCAATTATTAGCACGGCTTCACAGATGTTGGATTAAATAAGACTCACGTTCGACTTTCCACATCTCATCATGGACTGGAATTCAGGGCGTTTAACTGGGTACGAATATGAAAAAAGAGAGGAACACACTTTTGTCCCAAGAAAGAGTAGTCAAGTCTAAGTGTCCCCAGGTATGCGAGGCCAGTTGGTGTCCACGATCATAGGCATACTTTAAACGCTTCCTTTCGTTCTCGGTATATATGCATTCGTCTTCAGAAGGTCAATATAGCTCATAGCTCGATGAGAATTTGCCTTACAGTTGTTTCCGTCTTTGGGGCGACTAGTCAGACAGGTGGTGGTGAAGAGGAATAATGACAACTCACTAACGAAGAATGTGCCTTTGGCGCCAGCTGCTTCCAGTGCTTTCACGGCATCGTACATGTAGACCCATGGTCCATCGTCCTTTTGACCATTGTCAACATCGAAACGTTAGAGAGGTTTGAAAAGACGTACGAAAGTAAGGGCCGCCGTCTTAGCAACTGTGCACTTTGTGTAAACAGTAGCTAATGCCCGACGGTCGAGAGTGAATTCCGTCGCGTTCTCAAAAGTAGGGATGACGCTGGCGGCTGCGCCCCATACACCGAGGCATAGTGTGAGGAAAGTCGACGACAACATTTCTGCGGCCGTTTACTGTAGTTTGTAATAAGGTTTGGGGGTAAGTTAAGAACTTGGCTTTCGTGTCTTGCAAATCGTCCTCTTATACCCACCGCACTGTGCGGCCTGGTCCGGCCAGACCTGAAGGAGAGCGCAAACCAATCAGAATGCGTACCTTGCCCAGTGAATTTTTTGAATCTGGTCCATACAGTAGTATTACAATTCAGCCGGTTGAGATTGTTGCGTCCGTTGGCGTCCGGATCCCAAGTGGGTACAGAGCGGGGCGCCAAGACATGGGCTAAACAAATGGCGATCGACGACCAGTGAAAAGTACTATTCGCGCGCAGAGTCTTCCAGGATCATCGCAGTAGAACGGTACTAACTGGAAGGAAATGAGGAGTTGATTTAGTGTGTTGCATGATCTTCACGATGATTTGCGGTAGCGTGTGTGCGACGCGCACCAGTGAAGGGGAAACCTATTTTTAGCTCGTGATATCACGTACTCTGCAAATTGAAAGCAACATGTCAGCACAGGTCAGCGGGTGTTACTCGACGTGACCTCGAGCTTGAGCAAATATTGGGGAGTATATTGGGGTCACCGACCTTCACCGACGCGCTGGCACCGGAGACAACTAGATGCCTTGCCCAGAGCCAACGTCAAATAAAATATGTGGAATTGATGAGGCGTGGTCATTATACGGTGGGTCCGCCTGGATGCATTCATGCCAAGCACCGTGTGTCGACAAGTCTGGATCGCCCAACCAATCTTCTACGTAATTCCAACGGCTGAAAATCCCCGCTAATAGATTTTCGGATCCTTGTGGACGATCACTTGTGGCTGGAGTTCGCCCTATGAGGCCTTGCCCAGTTGGTCCTTTGGGGGTGTCACCAATGCCCGTTAGGCGCCGACTCGCTGAACGGTGAGCTTCAAAATGAGCACTGGCATGAGCCCAAGATATCAGCCGTATAAGCCATTATTGTGCAATAATTCACTACAACTGTAGTAAATGTGTATTGCAATAATGAGCTACAGTGAAAGTGCTGGTGCAATACATTTAGTTGTGCAATACTGATATGCCCCTCGCCCCCTTCCCGCGCTGCGCCCGTGTTGTGCAATACTGTGTGCGCCCCGTCTTCCCACGCCGTGTTGTGCAATAATTGTGCGCGCTCGTGCGCGCCGCTTCGCGCGATACTGCGCGCCCTGTGCGCTTTCCCGCGCCTTGTTGTGCAATAACGCTCCCCCGCAATTTCCCACACTGTGTTGTTAATTCTGTGCGCGCGTACGTCGTGTTGTGCAATACTCCTGCGGCGCTGTCAGGCCCCATCCCCTCCCGCGCTGCGGTGCGCCCCCTCCCCTGGCGCCGCTTGTAGGGCGCGCCTTCCCACGCTGCGAGTGCAAACGCCGCCGTCACCGCCGCCGATAATCGTGTTCCGTACATGCCGCACACTTTCTCGCACTGAATCGTGCAATTTTTATATGCGCGCGGCCTGGGCCGCCGCCGCGCATTGTGCAATAATCTGTACGCTGTGCCTTCCCACGCTGCGTTGTGCAATAAAGTGTGCGCCATGCGCATGTAGCCGCCTTCCCTTTGTGCAATACCTATAATAGTGCAACACTCAGCGCAATGCTCCTTCCTGCGCACATTGACGGTTGTGCAATATTCTGTGCACCTGCCTGCAATCCCCGCCTTCTTGCGCTACTGTTTTAGAGAATATTCTCTATGCCACTGGAAATTCAGTTCTCTCTACGAACGCGGAAACAATGTGCGCGAAGCACAGCGGCATCGCCAATGTAGAATGCGAAAGACGGCAAAAATAAATAGGCTCCTTATTTTTAAAGCGACCACTTTGAATCTACACGACCATTTCGAGGCTCAATTATGGGAGAAAAACGTAGCGTACTGCTGCGTACATATGTAGTTACTTACAGCACCACACCACAGAACTTAGTGGAAAGTGTAGCAATTTTAATATATAATATTGGGCAACATGTAGAAAGCTGTAAGTGCAGTAAGGATCTCCAGATTCATCTCACTGCATGTGCAATCTCGAATATCAGTGGCATACTGAGAGGAAATACTTAGGATAGTGATGCAACTCAACGTGGACCATGCCGAAGGCGCCTCAGTGTTTCGGGAAACGCCGAGAAGTCTTGAACGAATCAGCGAATTAATAGATGTCTGCTGAAAAAAACAGGTATTGCTGTGTAGCATACCGTATTTGTCGTCTTACCGTTCCAAAAATTGAACGATACATACCAAGGCAATCACACACCTACTGGTCCAAAAAGATACATTAAAAACATATCAAACTGTCCAGATTCCGCGAATCTGATTTCAATCAGCCAATCAGAACGTGAATAGAAAGGCGCTGAAAATGGGGCGTTAAACATAAGAACAGGTTACAGCGCACTCAATTGTTTTCAGAACCCTTTCATATCAAGCAAGCATAGTGTATAGATGGTTTATAACGAATCTATGGAACATTTTTAGTCTGAACTAATATATAGAGGTCACTATAGGGAATCGTCTCTGGAGCTCAGCGATAGCATCTCAATTTATATCGTTATAATACGTGCCTTCCTTGAAATTTGAGACGGTTTTCACATAAATTAATTTTGTAAATATGAAAGCTAGATATCATTTTTGTTTCTATGTATCTAGCTACCCGAAAATCACTGGTAACATGTCCACGCGGCGGAGGATAGATTAACTTCAGTGTGGGTCGGGTCGTAGAGGAATCACTTCCCTCAGCGCACATTAGACTCTCGAAGTTAGTGGATTGTGCAAAACATATCTGATATTCAAAATCCAAATCCGTGAGGCAGCAATGTGTAATTTTACCTGCCACGCTGCGTCTCCGCGCCGTAGAGCATTGTAATACAAAGCTCGTTGTACGCGTAGACAGTGATGTGGAGGGAAAGTCATGCAACATAAATGTTGCACAAAGTTGTGGCGATAGGCAAAGGTGGGCTTATCTTCTCAAGCAGATGCAAGGGGTGAGGTGAGCACTAGATAAGTAGTCCATAGCGGTGGTGCGGAAGAGTCAAGACAGAGGTGCGCCGGAAGTGCGGGGGAAATATGGCAGGAGCTGGAGGAGTGCTGGTGAGCAAGTGCCGGCTGTGATGAGGAAACCAGACCACCTTGAGCTCATCAATAGTTTTCCAGTAGGAAGCTGGGGTGGGTCCGACAGTGTCCGCATATCAAAGATGTGGTAGTACGTAGTTGTTGGTGGGAAGGAACAAGACCGGGGCAAGGAATATGCAAGACACAACTCTTTCATTGCGTGCAATCTTCCATGATATCTTTGTAGAGGTCACCATAGCCTGCATCATCGACGATATCTTCGATCGTCAACGTGTTCGACATGAGCAGGGTACACGCATCCGTAGTTGGTCAACCATGACGAGGCGGCAGCAGCTACCAGCAGCACAAAGGGTGGGTGACACAATAGTGGCTGCAATCATGGATAACGACCGCAAAGGGGGGGGAACACAGGGAGTCGCCTGGAGGCAAATGCGGGCTCTAGAGACGGGGTCAGTGAGGAAGGGGGATGGGATTACTGTGGGGGCGTACGTAGCGGATCTCCCGCTTCCACGGGTCTTCCCTTGAGTGTCCGCCACCCTTCTTACTTCGTATGTGCGATTGAGTTGCTGTAGAGGCAGCGGGGGATGAGTGTAGAGGTCGGTGGTTCAATGCAACATTCAACGTTCAAGGCAAGCCGGGCCCGCAACGGATCAAATGATGCTCACACACCGCGGCATTTGCCGCGCCGTATTATTCTCGACATTCACGAGTATTGCACAATGTGCGCAGGAAGAAGCATTGCACTGAGTATTGCACCATTGTAATTATTGCACAAACTGGAAGGCGGCGCGTGTGCGTGGCGCACACTTTATTGCACAACACAGCGTGGGAAGGCACGGCGCAGAGATTATTGCACAATGCGCGCCGGCGGTCCATGGGAAGGCGGCCCGACACAGTGCGGGGAGCTGTGCGGCACGCGCGGGGAACAGTATTGGCGGGAAGGGGGCGCATTCGCACTCACAGCGTGAGAAAGCGCACCGCACAAGAGGGGTAGGGAAGGGGCGCGCGCCGCGCCGCGGGAGGGAAGGGGGCCTGGCGGCGCCGCAGGAGTATTGCACAACATGACGCGCTGCGCGCACACGATTATTGCACAACAAAGTGTGGGAAAGTACGGGGATTATTGCACAACAAGGGGCGGGAAAGCGCGCGCCGCGCGCAGAGTATTGCGCGAAGCAGCGCGCGCGATTATTGCACAACACGGCGTGCGCATACAGTATTGCACAACTATCAACGCAGCGCGGGAAAGGGGGAGGGGACGTGTCAGTATTGCACAACTGTATGTATTGCACCACCACTTTCATTGTAGGTCATTATTGCAATACACATTTACTACAGTTGTAGTAATTATTGCACAATAATGGCCGCACCAGGTGAAGATATGTCATTAGATAGGCGGTAGTAACTGGTAGAATCCTACCAACAAAACATTCCCCAGCATCAAGTTTTTCTTCCCGAATGCTAATGGGAGACGTACGAGTACTGAGGGTCTAGCGAAATATGACCTGGACAGCTTATAGATTATAGAGGCTGAATCCAGTATGAGCAGGACGCTGGAGCGTTGAGCGTTGAGCTTAGGCACTTAAGCTCCGTGAGCACCCCCAGACTGAAATTGCCGAGACAGTACGAGACCCGAACTCAAACAGAAACATAAGATATACTGGGGCGATAGCAGTGAAGATCGAAGTGGCAAATTTGAGACCCGGGGTCGCAGCTTGGCCACTTGGGAAGCCAAAGAGGGAGAAATGAGAGAATTTATGAGATTTGAGAGCATTCATACCACACTATAGTGGATTGTGCGGGAAATCCTTCCTGGATAGGCTGCAGAGTGCTCACGACGCTGTTGAACACGAAGGCAGGAGGTAGAGTTGTGATTTGCTTACTACGCGCACGTCACGGTAGTGCTATATTACCAAAAAAGGTAACCGCTAGTGCAGTCATCGCGTCTTCGTTTCGTTCAACCAGCTTTCACGGCCGCGTCTTCGTTCTAACCAGCACCCGTGTCTTATCCTTGTCTGACTCTCGGGACCATGTATAACTTGAACCTTTCTGACACTGAGGAACGCGTCGAAAGCTTTCAGTCGCGTCTTCGTGCAGATTACGCAGCAAAGCTCCAGGAGGTGGCGAAGTTGACCGAGTTCGTGACCAAGTTGCAGACGCAGCTGCTAGACGTCGAATACGAAAATAATGTTCTGAGGCAGCAGCTTGTAATATCGAATAATGAAATTGACCAGCTGAAGAAAGCAGCGGCAGCTACCAGCGAAAAGATATAGTTCTGATTTCGTCTTCAGACAACAGCCGAAGTGTTGTTCACTACTTCTCACCATTTCTAGGTTACTTCATCTGCTGCTGGTTTATTTACTGAAGCCCCTGGACCATTACTAAAACGAGTCCGTCTTCGATTTGCTCCAGTTGCGAAGCTCTAAAGCTCACGACTTTACTCAAGGAACGATCACATTCGTTGGAAATGACAGCTATACCACCTCCGTCGAAGAAAGCGAAAGGGAAGGAGAGAGAGGATCCTGTGCGTTATTCTTTCTGAATTGTGGTCCATTTTAACTTATTAATTGCATGTACAGTCGGAAAGCAATATGGACGTCGACCCCCAAATCATCAGCAGTGCGAAACCACCCTCCAGTCCTGAAGAGGTATGGCTTCCATGTTGAAACGCATATATGCTATCTATTAATGTTAACTGTATGTAGCTCGTTCCTGTTGGTCATTCTCTCTCATTGCCACGGTCAGTTGCGAACAGAAATCTTCAAGAAATACGGCCTTCGACGTCCATCCTCTGCCTTCTGACACAGAATTTCATCAAAATTTTCTGCGAGTCCGTTATGGTTTCAGTAATAAAAAGCAGCCAATGGCGCATAGTGATAAAAACAATCCGTCTGGTCCAGACAAGCGCCACGTGGTTTTCTTACATTCGCACTTGCAACCATTCGCGCCCATTCGCCCGGGGAAGCAAGGATTGGTTCTGGCGTTTCTGCATGAAATACTCACAGATTCTTCCTTAGACTGGAGTGTCTTCTGCAACGAGCGTGGACCGAAAGGAGTCCTTTGGCGCTATAAAGGCGAATACAAATTTGGGGCTGCAGGCCAAATGGAAGCTGAACACTTCAAAATGCAATCAAACGCTGTGAGCAGCTGCTGTGTTCATAACTATATTCTCACTTTTATCTTACTTTTATTTGGATCACTCTTTAGGCTAAGCATAAAACCTCTCGGTGGGTTCTTAACAACGCAGACTGTCGCCAATGTAATCTCGTCCGAGCACGGATTTCCCTTCGCCTTGCCGCAAAGATTCCTTTAGACGACAAAGACAAGGAGGAAAAGCGTATTCAAGCAGAAGCAGCTATCAAGAATGAAAAGAATTCTGAATTGGTGTAGGCGGGTATCAGAGGACCATGTTACCAATGCTTTGACGAACGGAGAAGAGGTAGCGTTATCTGATAGTGCTGGCATGAATATGCTAATCATCACCTTCACCTTAGCATGTTGACATTTTCAGCTTGCGATGCGTAGGATATGACCATGTCTTTGCAAATGACATGCAAGCTTCTTACAATGCCAACGATTATAATATTCCCTCTGAAAAATCAGATGAAAATGGCGGCAGAAAGGAGGATACAACACATAGCGAAAACCCGAGGGCGCAGCTAGACAAAGAGGTAGAGGAAAAGGAAAACAAACACGCGGTCAACGAAGTGGAGAACGAGGACGAAGAAGGACAAATTAAGGAAGACTCGGAGGATTTGACTTGCCCTGTGTTTACCAATTACTCGTAGCCTGAGGGTCATGGAGTCAACTATGTGTATATAGTGCTGATGCGTATGCAGTTAGCCACTTGTCAATCTGGATGCAATTCTGTTTGGTAGATGCGTTGCAGAGGCGTACAATTGGCCCTCTCGACTACTTAATGTACTGGTTTGCTTGTACGTGTGGACGTGATGTTTGCTCTCCAAGTAAATTAGAACTATTAATAGATGCACCGTCTCGCTTGTGGCGGTGACCAGTCGTGTGTTCGAACTCTCATCATCGTTCCCTTTCTCCTTTGGTTCCCAAAACTATGTCCGACCTGACCTTTTCTGACACGGAGCAACGCATCGAAGACTTTCAGTCCCGCCTTCGTGCGGAATATGCAGCCAAAATCCAGGAAGTCGCGAAGTTGACCGATGTCGTAGGCAAGCTGCAGACTCAGCTACTCGACGTGGAATACGAGAATAACGTGTTGAGACAACAATTTGTCAAAGTGAAGAACGAAAATAACGAGCTGAAGAAGGGGCTAACAACTGCCAGCGAAAAGGTACAGTTCGATGTTTTCCTTCAATGGACGAAGATGTTTTTTATTTACATGATATTTGTAGGGAAAGTCTCTTCAATTTGCTGCAACGTCGCACCCTCAAACCGTTATTCCGTCGCTGAAACGAGTCAGTATTCAACTATCTATATAAAAATGCCACAAAGCTTAACGATTCACTACAGGAGCGATCCCCTTCCCTGGAACTCATAGACAGGCCCGAACCACCGGCAAAGAAAGCAAAAGGAAGAGAGAGGGTAGACACTGTGCGTCGTTTTATATCTATCGCTACTGTGATTTCCCTCATCTAACAAATTACAGCCCATACTCTCTGAACCTGCTGTCGTCGCAAAGGTCAAATCTAGCGCAAAGCCAACACCCATCACCAAAGCAGATACAATATCTGAATCAGATAACTCTGAATCGGACAATTCTGATTCAGACTGTTCTGTTGTGCCGTCAGTTTCTGCCCCAAAATTGTTGACTCGGACACAGCTTTGGACAGAGGTGTGTTTCTGACGTTGTACCATTGGCCTACCCGCCGTCCTGATCAGTGACTCCCCGCATTATCCAGGAATTGAAGAATACAAGAGCTTTGAAACTACCGAAGTCACTTTTCGACAAATATCTCTATCCAGTGAAACAGCTTGACATACGTCCACCTAAAATTAAACCAGTCCCTCGGAGGTTTCTACGCGCCACTTATGGTGGCCATGTATCGCATTGCATTGCCTCAATCAAAAGAAATAATCCATCCGGTTCGCATCCTCGGCAATTTTTTTTTCGTTATCGGTTTTCAATCCATCTATGCCTACTCGTCCCGGATATCCTGGATTTTTTTGTCTCTTTATGCCTACCCTTGCGCGAAGTTCCGTCAGATTCTCTCCTGACGCTCTTTCAATGCAGTGGAGAGAGATTCAGCAAGGATGCAAAATGGCGTTATCTGGGTGAATATAAGGGCTTATGTGTAGGAAAGATGCCAGCCGAATGTTTCAAAATGCAATCAATCATTGTATTGAATATGTATCAGTCTAATTGCCTGGTTTCCTTCCTTGTGGCCTTTTTTAATTTTAAAATTAAATAACAGGCCCAGGAGTACTGGGCACGCTCAATCTTAAAGACAGGAAGTATCGGCGAATACCATGTCGTCCGCGCCCGCGCTTCGTCTCCCGTATGTGACAAACTACAAGAAGATATTATCATTCAGGAGGAGGTTAGTCAGATTAAAAAAGGTCAAGGGAGGCCATTATCGGAAGACGACGTGATAGATGCCTTTTCGACTGGAGAAGAAGTAAGTGAATTTTTTATGTGAGTGCTACATATCTCACTAATACGATGAAACCTTAGGAAGTCGGTATCTTTCGCTTGCACTGTGTCGAATACGATGAGGTCTTTGCATGCGACATACGAGACCGCTACGTCGGTTACAAAGAAACCAACGAAGTGGATTCGGACGAAGACGAGGACGAGGACAGTGATGACGAAGAGTCTGATCGCAGCTCACCTAGACCTGAACCGACAGCAAGTGTATCAAAGGCGCAAAATAATTCCAATGTCCGCAGCCTCGTCAAAGGTCTCCAAAGAACGAAATTTAAACGGAAAGCACCAGTAGAGAGTCCGACTCGTCATCTGATTCGGATTAGGATCTGCTCGCTAGACCTTGTGTTGTGCATGTACAGCGCTCGTCCCTGTTTAAGCAGGCGTTTATCGTCGCAATGCGCGTTGGTTGACAGTCTGGAATTCCGGTGACCTATGATGGTATTGTTCAGTATCTTACTTCTTATTAATACCCTGTTCCACGCACTCTAATCTCAGCCTAGATGCGGCATCCCTAATCCAAAGAGCTTCCGAGTCTTGGCAATCGTCAACAGAGTGAAGTTGTTTCTGCGGCGAGTCGGGGTAAACCGTAAGAAAACAGAAATCGATTCTATATTTCCTCAAAACAATAGGTTATCCATTCGGATATTAAATCATGGTGCAGTGGCGAAGCTGAGAAAGACGCGGAATTGAAGAAGACAAGGAGAAGATCGTAGATGTCGCAAAAATATGGAATAAAGCCAAGGGAAATCAAAGGGAAGTAAATTAAAAATCTCAGAATCTATGAGCTTTTATGAATGCGCTCCAGATTATGTCAGTAGATTATACACGGATCTTTTCGAACTGAATGGACCCAGGACCCTCTCGCAACGTGAAAGGAAGAGAAACGTTGGAGAATTGAGATACGTAAGAATTTAAAAGATCTCAGAGAACAGTTGAGTTACATTAATATTGCGATTGATCCGATTTCACGTGATAAAAGTTCCTAAAAAAAGGGAATAGGCAAGTCCGTCCATTTTTCAACAACTTGTCAACAACAACAGCTCCTGGCCATCCGACTTTCAACACTCCGGTATTTACAATTCTACATGTTCTGGAGATAACGAAAGACCTTTTGATGGCAAACTCATGTTCCCTTCTTTTATGACTGTATTCAAGTTGGGCAAGCATTCCAGAAAATGCAGGCCTATTGATCGAGCCTTAGCCCAGGGAAGCTGTGGACATCATACTTCGGCCTCCGCAACGTTATAACGCCTTCAAGGACTCGAGTTCACAACTACAACGCTCTAGGCTTGACGACGAAGAAATGCTACCCAACCCAAGTGCACAAAGCTGCACCATGGAGGCTTGGAACACTGGTGGGACCTGTGCTCAATGCTCATGGACGAGTTTTCAGGTTGGATTTCCCCTCCTTCAATTGGTCCAGCACATCGCCTACGTCTATTAGTGTTCCACATTTAGGCTTGAACCAAGGGTTCACTTTTGCGCCAACGTCGGTGGCAGCCATCCTTGAGCGCAATTCTTTTATACACACTCCGATGTGAGGAAATCAATAGCTATGGGAAAAGCTCAAAATTTGGTGCGTTTCCTATGATCAATTCTTATTATTATTTGTTAATCAAAGTCCTTGTGTTTATGCCTCATAATATGCCTCATTCAACTAGAATTTTCGGTTGCAAATTTCTCTTTTACATGATATATTTAATTTCATTACTCATTACAACAGGGAGGAATCGTCATACCAAAACGACAGTCCTAAGCGGAGCGTTATCAAACCAATCCGGCCATTCAAAGTGGTACTGCAGGTCCAAGAACGCTACTCTTCTGTACCTCTCGGCCTTTCCCTCAGCACGCACCAACAAAAACCCATTCATCCAGTCACCCTGAAGCCTGTACTGTCTGCCCGCTCGCAGAATGAGGACGTAGAAGTCCAACGGCTTATCCCGCTCCGTCCCTTCACGAGAATCAAATCGAATCCCTGCTACTCGTTTCTCTTTCTGTTCCTCCGCGCTCATCCCATCAATCGAAAATCCGACGGGCTCCAGACAGTTTTCCAGCGGAGGTGTCCAGCTCCAATTCGTGTAACGTTTGACAAACTGGTCGGCCTCACCTATGTGCTCTGTAAAGGTGCATTTCTTCCCATTTCGCATGAGAGGATGCATCTTTGCCCGCATGGTCAGCTGACCGTCAACCAGCTCGCCGAGAGGAAGCTCGCGAACTTTTGGAGTCACTTCGTATGACAAGATCTCTGCCTCATAGCTCGCAGCATCTGGTGGGGGACTCAGCGGGGATACAAGGTCGAGTTTCGCGTCGACAGATGCCCACGACCATGTCGGAGCGCGGTATCCTTTTGGACGGGGAAGGGGGCGCTCATGTGGACCCATGGGAGGCCAAATTCTCCAATGGAGATCGTAAAGCAGGGTCTTCTTCCAAAGCCCGGCAATATATTGGTCGTTCATGGCAGACTGGAAGACTTCAACAATGCTTGCCAATGCGATAAGTCTATCGGATGAAGCAGTGAATTTGCGCTCTGAATATTCCCACAGCGTCCTCCGCCACAGCCTATTCAGATCCTCAGTGGAAGGATTTGGATTGTTATGCCTCCCTTCTATCGGGAAAAGAACATAGTTGTCTTCTAGAGAGGGTTTGTGCTCTGTGTATGTATAACCACCAACGGGATCAGGTCGGCTTATCTCCATTTCTGAAAAGCTGCGACATCTGTATCTGACACTGGGAGGCTGGAAGATGAGTGTTCGCGGAGACAATGTACTCTCTTGGAAACACCAGCCTCGCGTGTCAAGTGGACTGTGAGGCTGGCGCGGAATGTAATATTCCGCTACCATCCGACTTGGAAACTGCGGACGATTGAGGAGGTAATACGGCAGAACATCGGGTGGCCGTTCATCGAAGAGAAAACCTTCGTCAGCGCGATGCGCCGACAACACAGAGATCGTCAAATATGCACGACGATATATCTGCCCCATGATGCCCAATTCCTTGATCTTGTCTTCTTCCGAGTCTTGGATAATACAGAGAGCATCAATCCACAGGTACTGCAGACCAAGTTTGTGCGTCACCATGATCGCATCGGCAATCGTTTGGGGAAGAGGTACGTTTATTCCTTCATTGACATATGTGCGAATATTTGCCTTCGTCGTTTTCTGAGGCTGATCGCCACCCCACACGTAGCTGAGGGTGCAGTAGTGGCCCACTATCTTTCGATTGGTTTCAAAAAGGCGGGGCTTGGTGGGATCGGAGCAGTCTACGACTCGTGTAGGAAGATGAGTCTCCTCTAGCGGAGGACAATGCTCGTGGTGTCTGCATTTTTCGACGCATTCTATTGCCAACTGGAAGTCGGTGAAGGTTTCCTTGGGGAAAAACCTAACTTCTTCTTCGAGTTCTTCTACGGCGCTTTCGTCTGTATGATAGAAACAGATTCCAATTAACTGCTTGTATAGCAGTAAAAAAGTCTTCATCTACGCGTATCGGTACTTACCTTTATTTGCGTAGATCGTATACTCCACCGCCTTCTCGCCATTCAGAACGATGTAAAAGCACTTTGCAACCGGGCTCACTGCGATCTGTAGTCGGACTTCCACCTTTTCCTTGCCGTACGGGAACTTGTCTGATGGCAGACCGTCTCTAGTTCGCTTCAAGATACGGCACCAGCTACAACTTTCCTTGTCGATGGACTCGATAATTTGGTGCCATGTCCTCGTGTAACAAAATCCTGTGGTATTATCGTAATGGCCCAAGTCCTTTGCAATAGCTTCGCGAAAGCCATCATACGAAAAAGGACCCGCCCGACAAGCTGCACACACAAGGTTCAAGGGGTTGTCCTGCGATAATGGCTCAGCCTCAGGATGAAAGTGCCTATCAAGGCCCGAATGGATAGCCTTCGCCAGCAATTCAGAAACGCGATCCTTGATAGCTAATGCATGTGAGAGCGTCGCTTTCGCGAGTCGTTTTGTGGGCATATCGAGTTAGAAGAAAGCCCAAGCAAGGCGAGTATACTCGGTTTTAAAGGCGAATTTAAACACCCAACTTGAAGGTCATGATCAGAAGGGCGGGATCAGAAGCATTATCGATAGTCCATCGGTGTGTGGAGCCGGCCGATCCCACGAGTATACGGTTTTTGTAAACTTCCGGAATCTCGACAGAACTTAAAACGAACTTCGGAACCTTTTCGGATGACAATCTATCGCAGTATGCTAATTTAAGCCTTTCTTTACTGTAATTATTCTAGCCCATACTGCGACGATGCAGGCTATACCTCTATGCGAACTAAGTATCAATATCCTTAAGTATATATTACAGACTTTGTACCAAGCGCGATGACAAGTGCAAGAGTATTGGCGCAGCTTTGGGCGCTTAAGAATTCAAATCTTTCCCACGGTCAAGCGCCCGACTGTGGCTGCTGGCAGGGATCTAATCTTCGATGACTTTGACAGTTTAAAACCTTGAAGGTATCCGACTCAGAATATATATAAAAAGGTTCAAATTCAAGATTTAGGTGACGGGGATCTGGATCATGCCGTCCTCGGGCATTTGTATGTGTACTCGTCGTCGAAAACAGAACATCTAGTGGGCAGAAAGGTTTGCGGAATCTTCATTGGCCGATGTAGGAGTGATGAATATGAATAAATAATCCAACATGCTTTGTCATTGTTGGATGTAGAAGAGGACGAGCAATGAAGGTCAAGATACGAGTCATCCGAAAGACGTGCTTCGAGACGCCGTCACGCCTCTGACGTATCTCGAAACATTGTAAGATCCTTCTGCTACGCCATAAGCGCCATATGCCTGAGTCGAGAGCTCAGGAGGTCTGCAGAAGAGCCGTCGCGAGCCAGTACCCCCAAACTATCAATTTGGCTATCCTCCTCCAGATTCAAGAGCCTCGGGAATTTCGGATTGGGGAGAGGGAGACAAGGATCGGTGGATGTGAACGTGATAGTGCGATTGGGGGGCATAACCGAGAGAGAAGCAATTCCGGGTCCAGTGCACAGACTCTGTAGGTGTTATCCTGCGAGGAAGTCAGAGGGCAGTGAGGAATCACTGCGACATGTTCAAACCACAACCTGAGGTCGTCAAACAGCGTATGCAGCATTATATCCATCGTAAATCCATTTTCAGGGTGAAGCATCCTTCCACAGTCCAGTTCAGAGAGGATGTTATGGGTGATCTGAATTACGTCGAAAGATTTTAAAAAAGGATGTGATAAATAGCAAGCGAGCCTACCTTCACGACAGGATCATCTGGATTGGTCCCCGTTGGTCAAAGGAGGGAAGATGTGACAGTAGTTGGTGAGACTACGAAGAGGAGGGTTCTGCTTCAAGTTGTACCTCTGTAAGTCTGCTGTTTCCATGGACCAGAAGCTCGATGAATCCACCCAGTCCGTCACAACACAGCGGTAATTGTCGCGCCTTAATGCCTTCAAAGAAAAGGGATGGTATTAACGTTGCCGCCGCAAAAATTTCTACCATACTTACCGACTTTTCTGCAGTTTGGTGGTCCGTCGGAGCTGGTTCAACGGCTTCGCTGAAGAGATTGCTATACGTCTCAGACTTGGAAGGTCGACTAGGGTGCTCTGATGGAGGTGGGGTACAACCTTTGCTTTGTCGAACTAGAGAAAATATGAAACAGAAGTTGGCGATTGAGGATAAAGAAGGGCTCACAAAGTCGGATTAAATGACCAATATAAAGCCGCGACAGAGTGCTCATCTCGTCAAAGTCGGCATTGCAGGCAACGATCTCGTCAGCGACAATTTTGCTTGCCTCGTATGGGAGCTCCTGAATCAGATAGCCCAGGCAGCGAGCAAGCATGAGGGTGTCCTTGTCAGCGCCAGCACCAGCTTCCATACTGCTTATAAGCATCGTGTAAGGGTGCCTCGGTGGATGGATTGTAGCTGTTGGGTGGAAGTGGTTGGGGATAAACTTTCGCCATGGTGCCGTCTAGGAAGATGAATGATGAATACAGGAAGCCCAGAGATATATCGAACCAAGGCGTTTTCAGCCTGTATTAGCGGAGAGGAAGATTTATCAGAGTCCGATTCGGATTCCGTGAAATCAATCATTGATTGGATGATGGGTTGCACGTGATACTAAGTTACTAAAAAAGGGAATCTGCCAATTCCAATTTGAATGACTGCGATCAACTCCCTTCGACGCGTCTTAACTCTTTGTTCTCTCCAGTATGTTTCTATTTTTCGCCGGCTTCTAGCAAACATGCCCAACGCGAATTTCTCCGACACTGACCGACATGTCGGATGCTGTCGAACACACCTTCACGCCAGTGCGGATTATGTGGCAAAGACCCAAGAAGTTGCAAGGTTGACTGATGTCGTGGCCAAGTTGGAGACGCGGCTGCTAGACGTTGAAAGCGAAAATGACGCTCTTAGGCGGCAGCTCATTATAGCGAAGGATGAGTTTGTACTCGTAAAGATACTGGACACGACTGTAGACATCTCTAGTGAAAAGGTGCGTGTATTGTGGTTTGCCTTCGGAATCAAGTACTGATACCTATTTACCTTTCATTCTAGGGACAGTCGTCTCTGTTTTTGGCTGGCCCATCTATTCAAATGATTGAATCATCGATAAAACGCGTCAGCATTTGAAACTTTTACAATTATGAGGTTGTCTGAAGTTCGTGGCTCTACCCAAGGAAAGATCGCCTTCCTTGGAACTCAAGGATGTTCCCCAACCTCCGTCAAAGAAAGCCAAGGGAAAAGGGAGGGAACAACCTGTACGTTGCTCTCAGTTGAACGTGGTCAAAATCCGTGAGCTTTATGAACGTCGGATGCACAGAACATTGACATCACGAATCAACCTACTGGTAACTTGAACGAGGTGAAAGTGGAGCCAAGTATAAAGCTTTTCCCAAAACCATCGCTTAATATCGTATGTCATCCGTGTTCTGGAATAATAACACGCATCTCCTGATTCTGCAAACCTTTCAGCGTCCTAAAAAGGCGGATGGGTTCTCGCTACCCCAGCCAGTTATCGACGAATATCTTCAAAAAGAAGTAGTTTTCGAAGTCGACTCACCCTCACTTGACCTCGAGCTTCCTAGACCTTTCATCAGAGCTAATTATGGTGGAAATGGTACCCGTCTCACCACATTGTGCAGCAGGGGGAAAAATCCATCTGCTCGAAAAACGCGACGGATGATGTTCGCAGATTCGCACCTGCTTCTGCATATAAGTCATCCAGGGGCCTCGGGTCTTGTCATAGGCTTTTCCAAAGACATATTGGAGAATTCTCCTTGGACTCTTTTCTGCAATCAACATCTCGAAACACCATTATGGCGATACATGGGTGAATATCAGAGCGAGATTGTAGGGCAAATGACAGCCTCATGTTTCATATCGCAACCCTACGAAGTAATATTCAATATTATGTCTGCTTCTCAATATCTGACTAATTATATAGGCCAAACAAAAATGGGCAAGGCACCTTCTCGACTTGGACGAAGGCAGGCGTTTTGATGCATATCGTCTGATGCGCGCACGCATTGCACTTCGTCTCTCATCTTTTATTCCCCTACGTGACAAAAAAAAGGAACGCAACATCGTTTACGAAGAGGCCAATAGGATCAGAAAGAACAAAGGCATGCCAATAACAGAGAACGCCATCATAGCTGCTTTCTCAAGAGGAGAGGAGGTAGGTCATATCATGTCTTTTCTAATCAAGAACAACGTAACCGTCTTCTGTCTTCCTAGCATATCGACATTTTCCGCATGACCTGTATCAAATACGACTATATCTTTGCAAATGATATTCATACTCGCTTCGCGCAATATGATTCAACCCACCTAGACAACAAGACTGGTATTGTGGATGAAAATGAGGAAGACGACGACGACGAAGAATTGGAAGTCAAATTGGAAGAGGTGGAAGTGGAGGAAAAGGAGGAAATCAAGGAGGAAGAAATGGAAATCAAGGGCGAAGAGGTGCGGGAATCGATGCTTCAAGCTCAAGCCTGGACAGAAAGCATATCAGAAGAACAGAACAGAACAAATGTCCATGTTCTGGTGCAAACTTTACAAACCCACAAATCCACGACCTAATCATAGAAACTTAGTTTTAGCGCAAGAAATGGATAGACAAGAAGTGTGAAGAGCATGTATAGCCAGTGTTGCTGGAGAGATGTTGACCTGTTATATTCTGATAGTGTGCTTTCAGAAAGAAAAAGGTCAAAGATGCTGGTTCGCTGACTCCGCATACAGATAGGTCAAGTGTTGATATCAACGACCCTGCATACGAGGTCGGAAAATCTAGGAAAGGAAACGGGAAATACATATTCAGACACGAGATAAAAGCAGATAACGAAGAATGCAAAATGACCTCACTGTTCATTTGACGCCGCTTGTCATCCCAAACTTCCCCTCCCCAAAATCACGAAATTGAGAATGACAACGCAAAAATCCTTCGTCAACCTCGAATACATTTAGCTTTCGTCCTTACTCAATCCTTTTCTAGTCAGTAGCAATGATAAACGTGATGGTGAAGTCAAGGGAAAAAATGTCTAGTGTCCTCGGAGCACAAGATGCGGAAGGTGGAAGGGGGCGATGAAAAGGTGGGAAAAGTGAAATATGCGTATGCGGATGACATTGTACAATTTAGAGTTAGAGTTCCATTTCTTAGAAGGCCAAGGCCCAAGGCGCCCATCTGAACGTTTTCTTTTTTGTTGGTTCACAACACTTCCACACCCGTCGTCTCTGCCCAGCCTCCAAAGAGCAGACTGATACTCTCCCCATTATGCGTGCGCCGGATGCTCTCCGCAATTGTTGGGCTTACGTCGATCGTCACCAGCTTCTTGCACAGGGCCTGGCGCTGCTTTTGAGGGATGGTGTTCGTAACCTTGTTGAATAAAGAATGAGTAGTGTTACGGATGATGGTAGGGGTGGGCAGGGGGACGTACCACTAGCTGGTCAATGGGGAGGGCTTCGATCAGGGCCATGTTTGTCTCTGACAGCAGTCCGTGTGAAATGAGAGCGTGAATGGATCTGGCGCCCTTCTCGTGGAGCGTCTTCGCGGCTAAAGTTAGGGTGTGGCCGGTATCGATCATATCATCGACAAGGATGGCGACCTTGAAGCCGCGATGAACACATTTTTACAAAGCATGGCACTGATGGTACTCACCTTATCCTTTACATCACCCACGAGAATTTCCATATGGTCAGGGGCAGACAACGATTTGCCATCCCGTTTCCGGTGAATGATAGCAAACTCGACACCAAGTTTGTCTGCCATTGCTGTAGCGCTTTGAGAACAGGTATAATTAGCCAAGCAACCAAGGTGCAAAAAATCAGACAGAAAAACGAAGAAATAAAATCACGCACCGTTTAGCACCTCCAGCATCGGGACTAACGATAATCCCATCCTCTTCCCATCCCGGAATCTGACGCTTAATATACCCGAGCATCAGAGGCTCCGTCCAGAGGTTGTCGACAGGAATGTCAAAGAATCCCTGAATCTGGCTCGCGTGGAGCTCCATGGTAATAACGTGGTCACAGCCCGCGACGACGAGCATGTTAGCAACGAGCTTCGCGGTGATGGGCGCACGGGACTTTTCCTTCTTATCCATGCGAGCGTAGGGGAAGCACGGGATGACGGCGGTGATCCTGCGCGCCGAGGCGGTCTTGCATGCAGAGATGAGGATGAGAAGCTCCATAAAGTTGTCGTTGACATCGTCGCAGCCGGACTGGATGATGAAGACATCCTCATCCCGAACGGATTCTGAGATTTTGACGTTGATTTCTCCGTTGGAGAACTTTTTGACCGTGACGGGCACGAGGGGAACGTTAAGCCTGTGTGGATTATTACGGCGACATGAATGACTGTGCCAATGCGCGATGAGCGCAACAGCAGCTCACCGCTCGGCCACTGCTTGGGCGAGCTCGGGGTGGCTATTCCCTGCACACGAGTAAGTCAGGGGTCTCAGAACGAACACAGTGTGCTCACCAGCGAGGATTCGGATAGAATTGTTGTGGTACATGGCGAATAATGAAGATATAAACTATTGCATAAAGATGAAAAACTGATAGAGACTGTTGTGGCGTAGACGAAGAAGCAAGGGTCTGAGGAGCGCTACAAAAATTATCACAAAATCACTTTTGTTTGGCCGGCAAATAGCCGACACAGCCACCGGGCCACACCTTCCGTAATGCACATTCAACTTCAAAGGGCATTGGTTCCCTGAGCGAACGTTCTTCGCCAGATAGATGCGGTCAGTGCGGAAGGTTGATAGGGCGGGCAGGTCGTGCACCTTTCGAGAAGGCGCCTCGACAACAGGAGGGCGTGTCCAGATTCCGTCATCTTCAATGCTTCTGTAGACTGCCAATGCCGAGACGTCCAATCATCAGACTTGCTTCACGAATGAATGGCAAAGGAAAAGGTATGCTTTCCCATATTATTAGAGTACATTAGAACCCTTGGGCGCTGAAAGGATATGTATAACACCAGCCATGTGGGTCGCGAGCTTATAAAAGTATGCAGTGGTCTATAATTGAGTGGTAAATGTAGTGGTATATCGAGGACGGCGCTGAGGGAGCAGCCAATGGAAGAGCGACAGTCTCGAACAATGAGGCCCAAGGTCTCAGGCGTACGAAGGCGGAGAGAACGGCATTCGGATCGTGATATTCTCGACCACATATTCCGAATCCGCATACCCCAGTACCTGGGGTAGCAGTGAGCTAAATATACCACGTTAGCATCTCCTCGATAAGCAGAGAATAAGCAGAGAGGTATATCGAGACACCAGCGCACCTGTTCAGCCCTTTCACCGCCATGATTTGCGCGGAATTATAATTCGCCAGCCCCCGACCGACCTCAATGACCTCGTCCTCTCCAATCTCACCTCCTTGCTCCATCATGTCTATATCCTCTTGCTTAGCCACTTCTTCATTACTCGCCTCAAACGCCCGCGCGGAATTCGGCGTACTCGGCCGCGTCGTCTCCAGCGCGCGCAAATATGCTCTGCGTTCCTCCTCTCTTTGCTCTGGCGCGATTCGCCGCTGACGAATGACGATGCGCACCGCCGTTCCTGACGCAAAGGGGCCAACGACGCCGATGACGCCAGCAGCGAGCAGTCTGCCGCCCGACTCGCGCTTTGACAGGACGTGGTACGCGCCAGCGTCGATGATGACGCTCCCTGACGGGTTCAATGTGTGACTTGTCCATGACTTGAGGTCCCGCATGGGTTCGGGGGCGGCGGTGAAGAGGGTGTGTGGAGGGCGAATGGGGGCGGGAGTGGAAAGGGCACCGTCAGTGGATTTGAGACGCTTGCTGTGCACGTCGTATTCGATGATGTCGAAGATATTTTCCGGGTGCTTGCTTGAGGAGATGATCGTCGTCACACCCGCGGCGGTGGAGATGTCTGCTGCGATGAGTTTGGTCTCCATACCGCCCGTACCAAGACTTGAACCGAGAGTTGTCGTGCTCACTGCAAAAAGGTTAACCGAAAATTGGTCAAAAAAAATAGGACTCACCTTCTGCACGGATGGCCGCTATCGAGTTGACCACTTCAATCTGCTTCGCCGTTGGGTCTTTGCGTGGATTTGAGGTATACAGCCCATCGACATCAGTGAGCAGGAAGAGATAGTCTGCATGGACCATAGACGAGGTAATTGCGGACAGTGTATCATTGTCGCCGAATTTGATTTCCTACCCACCGCATATAAGCACTCCCTCCCATCCCATGCATCCAGTTTAGCACTTACGCTGACAGACACCGTGTCGTTCTCATTCACAATCGGCACCACGCCCATGTTCAATAGCTCCTTGAATGTATTCACTGCGTTCAGGTAACGCGTCCTCTATGACCCAAATTCAGGCAAACGCGCAACCTGTAGGAAAATTACACACATCCGAGATATCTCCCCTCGTCAACAAGACTTGCGCGATCGGCTGCTCGAGCTGGCCAAACAGGTTATCCCATAGCGCGATGAGTCTACCTTGCCCAATCGCCGCCAGTGCCTGATTCCCATCCCATTCCGCTCCCAATGAGCGCTCACCCTGGTAAGTGCATGAAGGACGTAACACACCTGTTTTCCCGACAAACTGTCAGGCCTCTTCTGCAGATCCATACGTTTGAGTCCAACGCCGATTGCTCCGGAACTGACGAGGATGACTTTGTGCCCATTGCGCTTGAGCTCGACGACTGTTTCGACCACAGCAGAGAGAGTAGAAAGGAGGGGCTGGTGGGTCGTTTCGTGCACGATCGAGGATGTGCCTGTTGTTTGGACATGCTTTTTGAAACAGATCTCTCATTTTGGTGTAGGGAAGTGTAATGCTCACCAAGCTTGATCACGATTGTGCGTGGGTGGGACGCTTTGCGATCTCGAGGCATACTGGATGGTTATGGGTGGTGAATATGATGGATTGAAGGAAAGATACGATCTGCAATGCAGTCAAGGCCTCTGAAGCATCCGAGTCAGAAAGTTTACCCGCGACTGTAATTCACCGAAGTTGCGCTCTCTGTTGGATGAACTAGGTTCCTGAACGTTGCTTGAACGCGCAAAATAAGCAGGAAAAGGTATTCTTCTAAAGAGCGCGACAGGATGGTATTTATGGGCCTTTCCAACTTCCGCACCGATTCCGATGCCGTGAGTCTGCCATCGGTTAGTCTTGTATATGGACTGCGGTCGCCGGCCGAAATTGTCTATTCGCCTGCAGGAAGATCACCGTAGACCGTAGATAACGGTGTTGTGCAGCTCCTCGAATTTCGTACGAAGTATCCGAACTTTCGTGATGGCCAACTGACAAGAAAACATTGCCGTTGTCAGTCGAGTTGACGGCGTGTTTTTTGAGCGCCGACCCAATTGGGGACCGCGATGACGACTCTCCTCAAACTCTCCTCCCTCAAGTTACCGAATAACCCCTGTCAGTGTTGACGGCATACTTATATCGACGCAATTTGACTAGTACTTCGACCTCAGGCAGTGCATCCGAGTCGATGTCAAGCCCGTCGCGCAGTCGTATGCGGCCCGTCCACACCGCCGAAGCCGAGGATAACCAAGAACAATGAAACTATTCTGAGGAGACGTGGTTCTTGTGCTTCTACGGGTATTGTGGGCCCTTTTCAACCTGCCAGCAAAGTAAAAGACTCATAAATCTCTGTCTGAATCGAACGTTCATCCTCCAGGAGGTGTGTGTCCAATTTCCGAGCTTTGAGCGCTCCTGATCATTTCATATCGCGCACGCAGATATCGTTGAACAAGTACATATGGATGCATCGACAACTACATTGGTCAAGGCGTTCAACGCCTTGCCCCGCAATGAACCTAATGAATGGTACTTCGACGTGCGGTACATCCAACTCGAGCCGACCCCATATCATGCGCTTTATCTCATGCAGCCCCAAACCTCCGTGCGACGCATAGAACCACTCCCAGCCGGTCTCCCAGCTGGTAAGAATGGCCTAGTATACTTCCCGGAGACTGGACGCGATGCAGCCCCAGAGGTCGCCAGAGCGATCATGTACGCATTCTTGAGCAACATGGGGCGGACGGAGCCGCCTGCGACTGCCCCCTGGCGTCTGATCACGCCCGATAAAGTCCTCTGTAGTGCGGTCAAGGAGGAATTCAGGCGCATCGGCATTCACTCGTCTCTCGAGGTTGGTGAGCCGACTTTTGCTCTTCGACTCATCGCGGACGAAGCCTTCGATATGCAGTTCGCTGCCTTGCAGAGCAGCATGGGATACAGAGGAAGAGAGACTCTGGAGCTGATAATCCCTGAGAGTATCTGCTTCCCTGAGACCGCAGATGCCGTTCCCCCGATGATCATAGGCAAGACGGACTGGGATATCTGCACTGCGTATGTGCGCCACATGATGGAGGCGCGCCCCATCGACGACATCTCGGACTCGACTTCGATTATATCGAGAATGAGCAAAGAAGTCAGAGCCCTCCAGGAGAAGGTTAAAAACATCCCGGAAGCTGTAGTCAGATTGCAAGCGGACAATGGCGATTATGAAGCAGCGCTTGATTATGGTATGAGGCTTCGTTTCGGTGTTGGCTGCAATCAAGATCGCATCCTCTCTCGTGTTTATCTCATCAAAGCCCTTGATCCTCTTGCTCCTGATCTCTTCCAAGCCACAGTCCATGCCGCTCATCGAGTGGTACCTCGACTCCCGCAAGAATGGTGTCCTGAAGAACCGTTTCATGTGCGCTGCTGCCCATCATACGAAGTCTGCGATACTATGCGCTCGTCGCGCCGATCCCAATCGGAAACTCTACTGTAATGCGGTCATTGGGTTTGCAAAGACTCTTATCGAGCTCAGTGAAAAGGTTGATACCATCGGTCAGATCGAAGTTCTATATGACGACCTCGTGCAAGTGTCCAGGAAACGTAGCAAACAGGTTGAAGAAGAGAAGAAGAAATTGGCGATGAAGAGGCTCAAGACCCCTCACAGATATCGCTGTGCAGCCGCAGGATGTGGTATCCAAGCTGACACTGGCAGAATGCTTTCACGTTGTGCGTCGCGGCTTTCCGAATCCTGAGGGATTTCTATATATTGATTGACGGTTATTAGGTTCAGGCAAATGTGATGCCGACAAGAAACCAAGCTACTGCAGCAAAGAATGCCAGAAGGCTGATTGGAAGAACCACAAACCATTCTGCCGCCCAGGTGCTGAATGTTCTGTTATCGATGATGGGACCATAGAAACACCCTTACAAGGTCATACTCACAAGGACGGCATGATCCAGATCCCAGTCACCTATGCAGATGGGTCGACAATGTACTTTAGCACCTCGACGCTGGAACCCAAGTTACTGAAGGAAATGGCCGAGTCGATGGCGAAAAAGGATTCTCCGGGTGGGAGTGGGATGCCGAATGCCTGGAAGATTGATATGGTCAGTTCTGAATCAAGTATTTCGAGTGAGTAACTTCCCATCTTTTATGCGCTGATGCTGACATCTCTCAACTTCGTGAGTTAACAAATAAAATGTTTAATTAATGCAATGGACTTTTGACCTGCTTCGTATCGAGTGCCTATCAGTTCATCTTCTTGCATTACTGACCCTCTTCTGGATGTTCTTAGAGCAGCCTTTCTCTCTGGCAAAATTGCACTGATCAAGCCGTTTAAATTCATGGAATGTTTGCTATCGTCAACCACCCTACTCTTGTCGAGCATCACAGGAAACTACGCCAGTTGCAGAGATCTTTATTATTCGACGTAAGAGAAATAAATATGAATAAATAATTTAATATGCACTGCAATATGATATGAGAGTGAAGGTCAAAGCCCGAATCACGATAGCGATAAATTGTAACAAACAATCCCTTTTAAGGCGCACAAGCACAAAGTGTTTGCGAGGTGAGCAGGTCCTTCTCCTACGCCATACTAAGCGCTATACGCCCGAGGCGAGAGCTTAGGAGGTCTGCAGAAGAGCCGTCAAGGGCCAGCACTCCCAACCTTTCCATTTCTCTATCCTCCAGATTCAAGTAGCCAGCAGCGCCAGACATGTTTGCAACGCGACAGACAGCTGCATGCAGTTTAAAGTATTCAGGATTAGGGAGAAGGAGAGAATTATCAGTGGATGTTAATGTGATGTTGTGATTGGCTGGCATAGACAAGAGAGCACCAACGCGCTCTGTAGTGACGATATTATAGCTATCACCCTGCTGGAGAGTCAGAGAGTAGCCAAAAGAAGTTATGTACTAGGGACTCACTGCAACATGTTCAAACCACAACTGGAGATCGTCGAACAGCGTATGCAGTGTTGTGTCCATCGTAAACCCATTTGTAAGATGATGTATCTTTGCACCGTCCAGCTCAGAGAGGATATCAATGTTCCCAAAGCTATTGATGATAGCCCAGACGTGTCCTGCATATTTTTTCTAAAGTATGTCGAAAGATGAAAACAGTAAATATTGTAAACAGCAAACAAGGCTACCTTCTTCTCGTCAGGATCATTTGGGTTGAAGCCCCAGTTGGTCGAAGGTGGGACGATGTGGCAGTAGTTGGTGGCAGTCGTTATACGGTTCTGATACAAGTTGTACCTCCTTAAATCTGCTGATGTCATGGACCGGACGCTCGATGAATCCGCCCAACCCGTTACCACACAGCGGAAGTTGTCGCGCCTTAATGCCTTCAGGGAGATTATGTCAATGTTGCGCTTAGACTGTCCGAGGGCCGGGCCGGGCCAGGGCCGGGGTATTTTCACTGGCCCTGGCCCTGACCCTCCGGGGCCGGGTCGGCTTGTGCTGGCCCTGGCCCTGGCCCTCTCTGACCCCGGGCCAGCGGGGCCGGGCCAGGGCCGGGTCGGGTCGGCCCCGGGCCAATGGCCAATTTTGTTCCCACGTGCGGCAACTCGGCAAGTCCTCCATAGCGGCACTGCGGCGTCCACCGTGCACGTCCGTGAACTACACTACGTCCCCCAGCTTTCCTCCCCTCCCACTACATCCCTTTCCCTGCACATCACGAGTATGCATTGCCAGGAAATGCATCGTTCTTGATGCATGCACGGTCCGCGGCAAAGACCGAAACGTCCATCAACGGTGTGCGAACGCAGTTGATTTCACACACAGCTGATGGGCTCTCCCACCACAAACCAACACACCTCTCCCCTTCCGACCTGGGATGTGGGCTCGTTTGCGCACGCCAACGACGGAGGATGGGGAGAAGGACTCAAAGGGCAGACCCATGAAGTGGGAGAGCCTTGAGGTGCGTCATCCGCACAACCTCCTTTGCACTGCTGACCCCAGGCCTCTCCCACAGCACCCTTTCACTATAAACCCACTCTGTGGCCCCGCCGATACCTCTCTGCCCTCTGCCCACACTCTATCTGTACACGCCCTTTCGCTGGACACGCCTCCTGCGGCGTACTGCCTCGCTGCCACGTCATCGCGACGACGACAGCACCACGGGCGTGTGCTCCACCTCCCTACCACCCACCTTCTTCATGCGCCGCCCCCACGACAAGCTGCCTGGACAAGATTGGGCATGATCAACAATAATCGGTGGTGGTGGACGCCAGCAATGGACGGTGATGGACGAGGCCATCGACGAACAACGAGGATCAACGAGATCAACAACGGGCGTTCTACCTGTTACCATACGCACAGACGGCGGTCGACAGGCTTCACCTACAAGCACGCAAGCAGCAAACACGGGCAGAGCGCAATTGGTGAGCGAGGGCTGCCAGGCGAGCGACGAGACAAGGAGGTGGGTGGGTGAGTGCAGGCAGAGATGATGGGGACACGGCGAGAAAATGCGGAGGCAGGCAGGACAACGAGGCGAGCGCACCCGGAGAGAACGAGTAGTGGGATGGAGAGAGCGCAAGGAGGCAACCAGCGAGAGGAGACGCAGAGGGAGCAAGATGGTGGGGAGGCAGTAACGAGACGGTGAGAGACACGAAGGAGGCAAGACGGCGAGGAGGCAAGATGGCAAGGAGGCAAGACGGCGAGGAGGCAAGACAGCGAGGAGGCAAGACGGCGAGGCGACAATGCAGAGAGCCAATGAGCTGGCGGGGAAGCGATGAACTGGGGATAGTGAAAGGTGGGGAGAGAGCAGGCAGTGGCAGGGGTTGGGGAGACGAGGACGAGGCGAGTGCAATCACAACCCCGCGTCGTCTTCTCCCCCTTAGCTTTCTTAGCTTTCTTATATGTATTAGTAACTTAGATTCTATCTCAATTAATAAATTATTTGTCCACCACTCTGCTCCCAACAGTTTTCAGTACAGTACATCCAAGAGTAGTAAGTATTTCTAAATCTAAGAAATTTGAAACGTCTTCAGCCCACAAGAAATTGGCGCCCAAAAAGAGGGCCAGCCCGGGCCGACCCCGGGTCAGCCCCGAGGGCCGGGCCAGTTAGGCGCTGGCCCTGGCCCTCCTTGGGGCCGGGCCAATGAACGATCAGGTGGCCCTGGCCCCTGGCCCTCGGGGCCGGGCCAGGGCCGACCCGGGGCCAACGCGGGCCAGGCCCGGCCCTCGGACAGTCTAGTTGCGCTCATAACAAGAAATTCTAGCATACATACTGACGCTTTTGCAGTCCTGTGGTCCGTTGGAGCTGGATTCACAGCTTCGCTAAAGAACTTACTGTGCATCTCAAAGGACGGTCGACTGGGGTGCTCTGATGAAGCTGGAGTATAATCTGTGGTTCGTCGAACTAGAAAAAATATGAAACAGAAGTTGGCGATTGAGGATAAAGAAAGGCTCACAAAGTCGGATTAAATGATCAATATAAAGCCGCGACAGAGCGCTCATCTTGTCAAAGTCGGCATTGCAGGCAACGATCTCATCAGCAACAATTTTGCTCGCTTCGTATGGTAGCTCCCGAATCAGATAGCCCAGGCAGCGAGAATGCATGAGGGTATCTTCGTCAGCGCCGGCACCAGCTTCCATCTTCAAACATTGCATATATGCGTCGTATAAGGGTGCCTCAGTGGATGGATTATAGCTGTTGGATGGAAGTGGTTGAGGATACATGTTTGCCATGGTGCCAACCAGGAAGGTGAAATAGACTAAATGATGGGCAAAGTTGTTAGAACCAAGGCGTTTTCAGTCTTCGTTAGCACAGAGAAAAATTCAAGATTGAGTCCGATTGGGTGGTGGGAGTTGTGGTGGACGCGTTGAATTTCGCTGCATCACGCGTGCCGTGTCGCCTCTTTCCTTAACCGTTTCCAGGCCGAGTCAATTTTGAGCACACGGTCCACTTAACTTGCAAACTAAAACGACGTTGAAAAATGATTTTCAAGCCCATGACTGAGGCGTCAGTCAAGGCGATAACTTGATGTTCAAAAGACGACTGTGGAACCGGATTCATTTTTGCTACCTTCGCATTGTGGGTTGGGTTGGGGGAAAAAGGATGGTAGACATTCAGGAGGATAGTCAGGAGCTGGTGATGAATACGTTCTCGAGGAGGACTGTAATATCATTGAGCCACTGGTAAGCAAAGTTTGTGCAGTGGCTCTTTTGGCTTTTAGAGCACTACGGCTCTTTTAACCAGGTACTGGACCGATCAATCTCTCTTTCAATCGACTCGGAATGTCCATCTTCTTGGAGGTCTGTGTCAATTTTCATTCTTATTTTCAGCGCTCGAGTCTCTAATAGTCAACTTCGCGTGTTGTTCGCGTGCAGGCATCTTTCAACTCTCAATTTCAAGATGGAGAGTTCGACAACCACCCTAGTAAAGGCATTCAACAATGCCTTGCCTCGCATGAAATCAAATCTCTCACACCAATATTAATGCAATGAATATTTGCATTAATATGAGTCTAGACAGACCTTTGTTTACCTTTTATCAAGCAGTGTATTTTATTATTATAGAAACACAGAAAAAGTAGAGGATGAAATCAAGTGGCAAAACGTCAGCCAAGCTGAACACAAATCAAGAATCAGGATGCGAAAATACCAGTCGCAGAAGTAGGACAATCTTGGGATCTTCATTGCTCAATGTATGAGAACAGGTACTAATTACATAAACTTGACCGAAAGACATGTTTTGAGATACATCTAATGTGTGTCGAATATGTGGATGGGTCGAGGTTAAGATAGAAAAAATTTGCAGGAAGCAATCCCCACTAAAGTGCCCAGCATAACATGTTCCCGAGGTGGCAGGATCCTTTTCCTATGCCGTAAGCTCAATATGCCTGAGGTGAGAACTAAGCAGGTCTGCAGAAGAGCCGTCACGAGCCAGCACCCCCAACCTGTCCACATCCCTATCCTCCAGATCCAAGTAGCCAGCAGCGCCAGACATGTTTGCAACTTGACAGACAGCTGCATGCAGTTTAAAGTATTCAGGATTAGGGAGAAGGAGAGTATTATCAGTGGATGTTAATGTGATGTTGTGATTGGCTGGCATAGACAAGAGAGCACCAACGCGCTCTGTAGTGACGATATTATAGCTATCACCCTGCTGGAGAGTCAGAGAGTAGCCAAATGGAGTTATGTACTAGGGACTCACTGCAACATGTTCAAACCACAACTGGAGATCGTCGAACAGCAAATGCAGTTCCATGTTCATCGTAAACCCATTTGTAAGATGATGTATCTTTGCACCGTCCAGCTCAGAGAGGATATCAATGTTCCCAAAGCTATTGATGATAGCCCAGACGTGTCCTGCATATTTTTTCTAAAGTATGTCGAAAGATGAAAACAGTAAATATTATAAACAGCAAACAAGGCTACCTTCTTCTCGTCAGGATCATTTGGGTTGAAGCCCCAGTTGGTCGAAGGTGGGACGATGTGGCAGTAGTTGGTGGCAGTCGTTATACGGTTCTGATACAAGTTGTACCTCCTTAAATCTGCTGATGTCATGGACCGGACGCTCGATGAATCCGCCCAACCCGTTACCACACAGCGGAAGTTGTCGCGCCTTAATGCCTTCAGGGAGATTATGTCAATGTTGCGCTCATAACAAGAAATTCTAGCATACATACTGACGCTTTTGCAGTCCTGTGGTCCGTTGGAGCTGGATTCACAGCTTCGCTAAAGAACTTACTGTGCATCTCAAAGGACGGTCGACTAGGGTGCTCTGATGAAGCTGGAGTATAATCTGTGGTTCGTCGAACTAGAAAAAATATGAAACAGAAGTTGGCGATTGAGGATAAAGAAAGGCTCACAAAGTCGGATTAAATGATCAATATAAAGCCGCGACAGAGCGCTCATCTTGTCAAAGTCGGCATTGCAGGCAACGATCTCGTCAGCAACAATTTTGCTCGCTTCGTATGGTAGCTCCCGAATCAGATAGCCCAGGCAGCGAGAATGCATGAGGGTATCTTCGTCAGCGCCGGCACCAGCTTCCATCTTCAAACATTGCATATATGCGTCGTATAAGGGTGCCTCAGTGGATGGATTATAGCTGTTGGATGGAAGTGGTTGAGGATACATGTTTGTCATGGTGCTATCCAGGAAGGTGAATTAAGACTAAACCATGGACACAGTAAACCCAGAGATGTTGGACCAAGGCGTTTTCAGAGAGGTTGAAGATAGAAGTCCGATTCGGATTCCGGTCAATTGAGGCATGCACGTGACTTTAAGCTCCTCTAAAAAAGGGAATTGGCCAATTCTAATGTCCTTCTCCCCAAAATATTCATTACATCCTTTTAAGTTCTGTCAAGCCCTTTGTCAGAAGAAGCTATGGAAGTTTCGACGAGGAAGGATGTAGCTAGTGCCGTATTGTGAAGCGAACCAGAGACGCTCTGCCATCAGATAAGTATCCGTACACCAAACAAGAGGTGGAAGTCCGACTTCAAATGGCAGTGAGCTCGATTCAAAGGAATTTTGACATTCTTCCAGATGGCGAGAAGGCGGTTCACTACACAATCTACGCAGATAGAAGTAAGTAACAAAACAATGTAGCGGCACCCCCCTTTGCCACTATGCAAGCAGTTAATTGTTTCCATGTAGAGACAATAGCGCCGTCGAAGAACTCTAAAAAGGAAAGAAAAAATTCACGAATGAACCCTTCACCGACTTCCAAAAAGCCATAGAGTGCGTCGAAAAATGCAGCCACCACGAACATTGCCCTCCGCTAGAGGAGACTCACCTTCCTACAGTCCTACTCGAGTCATCGACTGTTCTGATCCCACCAATCAGCGCCTTTTTGAAACCAATCATAAGATAACGGGACACTACTGCACCCTCAGCTACGTGCGGGGTGTCAATGGTGATCAGCCCCAGAAAACGACAAAGGAAAAATCCACACCTACGTCAATGAAGGAATCAATGTACCTCTTCCTCAAACGATCGCCGACGCGATCATGGTGATGAACAAGCTTGGTCTGCTGTACTTGAGGGTTGATGCTCTCTGCATTGTTCAAGACCTGGATGAAGACAAGATCAAGGAATTGGGCATCATGGGGCAGATTTATCGTCACGGTCGTGCATATTTGACAATCTCAGTGCTGTCGGCATACCGTGCTGACGAAGGCTTTCTTCTGGATGAACGACCACCAGATGTTCCGCCGTACTATCTCCTCAATCGCCGGTAGTCTCCAAGTCAAATGGTGGTGGAATATTATAAAGTGCGCCAGCGAGGATTAAAGCAGTCACATTCCCCTTGACAAAAGAGGCTGGTGTTTCCAGGAGAGTATTTTGTTGGCGTGAACACTCATCTTTCAGCCTGCCAACGTTAGATACAAGTGTCGCAGCTTCCAGGAACTGGATATAATCCGACCCCATCCTGTCGCCGATAAATAGAGAGTATGAAATCAAGTGGCAAAATGCCAGCCAAGCTGAGCATAAATCAAGAATCAGGATGCGAAAATACCAGTCGCAGAAGTAGGACAATCTTGAGATCCATTGCTCAATGTATGAGAGAATAGGTACTAATTACATAAACTTGTCCGAAAGACATGTTTTGAGATGCATCTAATGGAGGGATCGTTCGATTGGTCTTTTGAGATCCCATCAAAATCTCCAAATTTGTCGCAAAAGCCCCGCCAACACTTGATCCGAGCACATGCCGCGCATGCCGTCCGTGCCGTTTGATGCGCCCGCACAAATGCTCCGATAATCCTGTTTAGGTACCGGTGAGTGACGTTCTCACGGATTGTAAAGGCCACAAAACATACTTTGAATCGCTGTTTCTATTCTAGGAAGCCCCTTCGGAATATTTGGTTATGATTAACGGATAGATATTACATGTTTTTGTATAATTTTTGCAAAATTTTTGCGTCTCTGGTCTAACAGGAAGGAAGACAAGAGTGAATGCAATTCTCCCAATACTGTAACAATATAAATAGTTCGGCCATCACGCGTCACAGTCGAAGTGGATGTGGCCAAAATTAGTCGATAAGATAAGTAGGCAACAGTTTGTCACCAAATGATGTGGACGAGTTTCAAGAATGTGAATATATTTTCTGTGATCTTAATACTTAAATTGAGGGGAAGTGTCAAGGAAGTGTTGGGACGAGATAACCTGTGAAGGTTTTCTCGTTTTGTGCCTGGGTTTTCGCGGGCTTCACGAAAGGATCTCAGAAAATTCGGTGCTTTGAATTGCGCCCAACTGCGGCGCCTTTCCAAAGACCTTCATCTCGAGAGCGGGCCGGATGGATGACCAACCGAGCGCGCGAATTTGAGATGAACAGCGTCCCAATCCGAAATTTTGAATTGAGAGCTGAGAAGCCCGAGAAAACCAGAGTGTCTGGACAAGATGGTTTGCGGCATATGGAGGCCGAAATCCAAACCAGCAAAGCCAACCAGAGTGAAACTCACCAATGGCAGGTTGGATGAGGCAGAAAGAGTCCAGACTGACACCCCAACACGAGTGAGCTCTGGAATGTTTTCAGAGTGTGAGATGCAACATATAATGATAACAGAAATTGAATTGGATTTACATCAGCAGATTGGCTGGGATATAGTTAATGTGAATCATGTATTCGACAAATAATAAGCAGCAAGTAGGATAATAAAATACTAGCAAGTAAGAATAACAGCTAACAGCAAATAGTTATCAAATAATAAAACAGAGTCAGGTTTATGCGAGGTTATCGAGCACGGATTTTGATATGCGATGATTGCTACGGAATTGTTCGAAAATAAGAGCCAGGTTGTCAATATGACTCTTTCTATATGCTTTTGAGGTGCTCATTGGGAGGATCTCCTCCATGCGACGCCAGTACAGAAGAAATGCGAGGGATGTCCAGCCCCTGTCGCGGCAACATCTCCGCGGTACACCTGCCAACAAGAGCTCTACTGCGCCTCCAATGCGAAAGCTATGGCCCAGAACGTGAGCCAGAGAAGCCGACTGCCAGACCGAAGTGACAAATTTGAGAAAATACGTGCTTGATCATATTTCTGGGTTGTCCGCCAGTGAGGCGATAGGCGAAGAGGGATGCAGACGGCGGGATGTCGTGGTTGACATGCAGATGGTTACGGAGGGCATTATATGGGCAGAGGGTGTCGCTTCGAGCAGTGAGGATCACGGACGCGCCGTCACTTTTAGTCGTCTTCGTCCATGGGATGCGAAAGTGAGCAGAGCGTGTGCCATCGCGAAGCTCCCAAAAGTTGACGCTGGATGTAAAATTAGATCAGAGTCTAGAGATTTAAATATGAGGGAAAAGTGAGCGTACGTGGCAGAACGAAGGACATGGTAAGATGCATTGAAAGATGCCTCGACCGAGACGGTGGTCTCTCCCAGGCGACGACAACCCCAGAATGTGCACATGGCGACGGCCCACACGGCAGCGTGGAAAGGATCAGAGAGGGTGATGGCCCGACGTAGGCAGGAAAGATGTTCGACGGAGACGGGGGCACGGAGAGGGCGTTTGTGTTTGACTCCTTCCTTCGTGGCTGAAGCCCGAGCAAACTCGACCCATGGATCATTTTCGCCGTGCCATGGAGCGTGGTTGACATGATGCCAGCTCCGAATGCCTGAGAGCCAGCCCTTGATTGTCCCACCAGACTGCAGACCCTTGTACTCCGCTATGAAGCCGCAGATAAGAGCGTACGATGCGGGCATCCTGTCTTCCTCAGGGATTGAGTACTTGTCGCAGAATTGTGTCCATCGGAGAATACCCGCAGCGTATGTCGACTTTGTGCCAGGGGCGAGAGCGCCGCAGATAGCGAGGAGAACTGGATCAATGAGGGCGTCGGGTAGCAGAGCCTGGAGCTCGTTTCGGTGGCATGCCGCAAAAGGTGTATCCCAGACAAAAAGATGGTCGGCGGCAGCTACGTGGGGACGTAAGTAGCTTGGGGCGACCTCGCAGCCAGCTCTTGGCTTCCGAGGGATGATGATGCGCTGGGAGGGTTGAACTGGAGCTGGTGGAGTGTGGGAGGTGGCCTTTTGGCCATGAGGGATATCTAGCTGAGCATGAAGTGTGCGAGGCAGTGAAGAAATAGAAACAGAACAAGCTGATGAAGCGGATAATGAAACTGAGTGTGTGCAATGAGAAATGAGCAATGGAGGACATGTAGTAGGAGATACAGATGATGATGAGAATGCAGTAAGAGGTACAGGTGGGGAAACATGTGAGAGATGTGAACTTGGTTGGATATCATGCAAGTAACGAGAACGAAGAGTAGCAAGTGGGTTAAATCTATGAGAAGGTGTGGGGCGCGGTGGAGGGATCTTTCTTCACCCACATCTCTCTCGACAGCATGGGCTGCCGCAGCAAAAAAAAATTTAAACTAGACATAAGAAAAACATGGGCGAAGCTCCTCTGGGAGCGTAAATAAAGGGAAAAATTGCTTGCCCGGTGGTCCTGGTTCTCCGCGCGAGATAGGATCCGCTGGGTTCGCGGCTGAGGCAACATATTCAAAGATAGGGGTGATGAAGGAAGGGAGGAGGACTGCATATGTGCGTCCGACAGAGGCATTTATATGGTGGTTACGGCTCCGGCCTTTGTCGAGCGCGCCGATGGTCCCTTTGTTGTCGGAATGGATCAAGAGGCTGACGTCACAGAAGCCCCGCTCCTCCAGGATATAGACGAGGAGCTCGATTGCACCATCTCGAGCCAGCAGATGTCGCGTCCGGCTGTCTTCCATGATGTGGAGAGGTGGAAGGCCACCCATTCCTGACCGATTACAATGCCAATGCCCCACGATGTGGAAGCGTCGACGAAAATGCTGAGGTCCTGCACGGCACCTCGAGAATGGAGTTGGCGGAAGACACCTTCCCTCGACAGAGCTGATTTCCACCACTTGAGATCAGTGAAAACAGAGGGGGGCGGGTGAAGGAGGGCATAGTCCCGATTTGAGAACCGAGAGGCAAAATTTGATAATGAGGCGAGGTGGGAGCAACCGTGCATGTAAACGAAGGATATGTGACAGAGAGAGCCATGGATCTTCTGGACATCCAGTAGCTGGCAAGGGTGGCCAGAGAAGTGATCAATGAACTGGCGGACGCGACCCAAGAATTTTAGGCGCTTGGCTTCGGGAAGTGAGACCGTCTTCTTGGGAATGTCCCAGAGAAAGCCAATGAACGTTGTGACGAAAACGAACGCGTCGTCGCCTTTCTCTGCGTGCCATGGAATGCCGAGTGGAGCGATGCGACGGAGCATTTCTGCTTTGTCGTAGGCATAGGTGTACTCTCCGTCGATGAAGGACCCGCCCGCAACCGGCGTCCGAAAAGCCTTCAGGTCGTCCTCATATTTTGGAACAGGGTATACACCCTCAGCTCTCCAGATATCGACGGCGCAGTTGGAGCTCATGCTTGAATTGCTACTGGCGCACGCAACCCCGAACGGATGTGTGTGGTCGATGAAGAAATCGCCTGGTCGCCCTTGGACGACCAGCCACGGCTTGTGCGAAGGGTGGACGGCGCAGGTGCGATGGAACTTCGCGATGTCCATTGTGCACGCCTGGGTGCCAGGAGGGGCGTGCGCAATCTGAATAAGAATTTTTTATCAGCGTATGAACGCTAGGGCATGAGCCCGGAAGATGGGCATGGGCCCGTGAAGTAGGCATGAGCCCGTAAGGTAGGCATGAGCCTGGAAAGAAGGCATGAGCCTTGAAAGAGGGCATGAGCCCGTAAGGAAGGCATGAGCCTTGAAAAAAAGAAGGCGCAAGCCTCGAAGAAGGAAGGCGCGACCCTCGAGAGCTGGGCATAAGCAGCGAGAATTCTGTCTGCGCCGGCCACGAAGAGATAACTCGGAAAGGAAAGGTATGCGGAGTGATAAAAGAGAAATTGTGATATGGCAAGGCAAAGAACTCACGATGTCGGCCACCTTGGATGCGGTATCAAATTTTGTCGGAAAGTCCTCCTTCGAGATGTGAGAGTTGACGGACGGGTGAATTTTTGTGTCCTTTGAGAGATGCCTGCAGATCCGGATCTTGTCAGGCTCGTCACCCGGCTGCGGCTGGATAACAGCAATGATGGGAGATGCGAAAAAGGGACCTCGCAGGATGCGCTCCACCTCATCCCGCGAATAAGGTCCTGACATCCGCCCAGAATCAACTTCTTTCTGGAGGTACTCGAGGATGGCGTCTTCATGGTCAAGAAATGAGGCGTTGTTGGGAATAATGACAGTCTGGCGAATTTCGGGCATGTGCCCAAGCGGGAAACCGTCGCGAAGATTTTTGACGAGCAGGGGGTAGAATTGGGTGAGGTCGTGTTCGTGAAGGAGACGTTTGAAGGCTGCAGTGTCATACGGGTGAATAATTCGTGAAAAAACTTCTTCGTGCAAGTGAATGGAGGCGTCAAAAGCTGGTCGATGGAAGATTGATGACGAGAAATCTGTGTAGTGCAAATATTCGGTGGGAGAGAAGGCAAGAAAATCTTCAAGTGTCGGCGGGGCGGGCCCTACAAGTCCACGAGAGGGCATGGTGTCCCTTTCCGCAATAGGAGCAGATATGAAGACGCTTGTCCTTGCCATGCTGACAGGAGGCGCGCCCGCCTCTGATGTTGTAGTTAATGCATAGCTCGCGGCTGTCGGGGTGGCGAAGGGCGCGGTCGGTGAACTTTGCCCATGTGGGCTTGCCGTTGCCCCAAGTTTGTGGGACGGCGTCGCTGATGTGGGCGTAAACGTTGTGACCCCTCTGGGAGCAGAGGATGCAGCAGGGAGGGAGGGAGGACCTCGTGCTGCTGGATGGAAAGGGCTGTTGGTATGAGTAAGAGTTAGCGCCACGGTGATGTACACCGCAGCGCTCTACGGCTGTATTTTCGATTTTCGACGCATCAAGACGCACCACGTGACGCCTATAAGCCCCGTTTGTCCGATAAAGTCATTACGCACATGCAACTCGTCTTTTCGGCCTCAAAACACTCGGAAACTCGGAGATCAAGCAACAGTATCAGTCAGCAAGCTCCCCCTCCATTTCTGCTCGATGATTTTGCAAGAATGACGCAACCGGCGACCCCCAGCGGCTTTCTAGACTTAGGCGCGCACATGTCAATTGCTATATTTAGCATCGGATTCCCTTGTACGCTGATATCTATGAATGTGCCGTCCCCGTTGCTATCCCGCCTCCCCCAAGCACAGATAAAACTCCTAGGATGTATCAGCCCCTTCCCCCTTTTGATATCTTTCATCTCCATTCTTGTTCCTTAGCTTAGTCTTGTGATTTCGATGTTTTTGCTTTTCCTTTTGTAGTTAAATCACATTCCCCCTCGTAGTTTCACATATACCTGTATGGTAGACTTAGAACAACAGGAGAGGTTTTGCCCTTGATCCCACCCCATCGTTTAGACCTCAGAATTTCGTCCTCGCATCTCGTTTTCGTCTCTCGCCGCCGTCGTTTCGTCTCGTTCTCGCGTTTTCCCACGCTCTCCGCCAGCGTATTTCGCCGCCGTTTCGTCGTCTACACCTTTGGACCTTCGCCGCTGGTCATAGTTTTGTGTCCCCCAGTCGTCGTTCTAGCCTATAGGTAACAGACCTTGGGAGGAACGCCTTCCGGAACCTCGTTCACGCACCCTTCTTGCCCACTCTTTGTTGTAGATGTCATTGGTGTTGATTTCATTCGCACTACACTATATCTACGACACTAGGCACATCATTTCTGGAGCCCACCGCGAGGGGTTCCAAACTATTGTGAGCCTTCCTTCTGTCGTCGCTTTTATTATACTCGCCGTCTTCGTTATCCGATACACTCTCATCCACGCCTTCATCTTGCCGCTTCGACCTTATTTTGACCCCGGTACTCGATTACTTTGACCTCCGCAGCATCCCCAATATGTCCATCATACCTCGTCCGATGCGGCTTCGAGCAGAACCAGGTGCGCCGACTTTCGACGACTCGACGAAGGAGCAAATACGCGAACTCCCACGCTACTTCGACGACCTCGAACTTCTTTTTCATGCCCGCCCCGCGCTCACTGACTTCGACAAGAAGAAATACGCAGTCTATTACCTTAATTGTCACCTCTACTATGCCTGGACTGCCTTTCCTGAATTTTCCGACCTGTCAAAGACCTTCGCAGACTTCAAAAGCGCCGTTCTCCGCCTCTATCCCGATGCGACTGTCCATTACACCTTCACCGACCTCGACATTCTCATCGGTAGCCGCCAGCGCCTTGGTATCAGCACAGTGGACGATCTTGCAGAGTACACGCGCCAGTTTTGCACCATTTCAGCCAGTCTCCTTCGAAGCAACCTCACCAGCGAAATTGACATGCGACGCAGCTATATTCGAGGCTTCCAGCCTTCGTTTTATTCCCAGGTCTTTGTCCAGCTCCAGATCAAGCATCCGACACTCAAACCACATGCTCTAAGCTCTGTCGAGGACATTTACGATGCCGCCGCATGGATTCTTACCTCCCACGCTCATTCACTCGCGCTCCGAGGTCCCGCGCACTCATCGCTCACTGCGCCCACCATTTTTCCCACTGCTTCGTCATCCCAGAACCTCATTAGTAGTCTCCCAGCACCGTCCTTTGCTCCTGCATCAACTCAGACCAGCGCCGCACTCAAACCGGATGACATCGTCGAGATTTTCGAGAAGTTCAGTGAATCCTTTGCAGGATCACTCGCAGGGAAGATCAGCAACTTAGTCGAGCAGCAGAACTGTCCTAGGATTAGTCCGCAGTCGTCTCCATCATCTAGGTTTGCATCTTCCAGCCCCAGAATCACGCCAACCCCGAATTTAATGTTCAGCGCAGTCAACACTGCTCCAGCGCGCCCCGCTACACCGAAACTTGTCCTCAGGCCGCCGCTAGCCAGCGCATCGTTTAGGCAACATTCAGACGCACCTGGTCTCTCGGAACGACGCCGCCAGCTTGATAGGCGCCTCCAGGAGCTTGAAGACGAACTCTGCATGCTTCAGAACGCCGCCAGGAAGTCCCAGCCGCCTGCTGAGTCCAATTTTCGACGAACTTCGGAGGTATTACCCCGCTACGATGCCCCGATACCTACTGCGACTATCTACGAGCTACCGAAATCCTCGCGCCCAGTTTCATCGACCCTAGATGAGTCCGTGCATGCATCCGTCCTGCCAGCGCCTATTTTTGTCCCCAACTCGCACGCCAGCGCTTCGCTCCATAATGCCGCCGCGCCGCCTTTCCGAGCTCATGATATTGCACCCAGGCCTTCGTTCTATCACGTCGATAGGCCGTCTTATGTCTCGCCTGGCACACACGTCGTCAAACTCAGTCCAGAGCAGCGTCTTCACCCCGCGCTTCCCTTCGTCGAAAATAGCTTTATTTCGTCGACGCCGGAGCCCGCTAGCACCGTAGACACGTACATTGGGACCCCAAGTACTCCACAGACGCCTCTCAGACCTTGTGAGGCTCGCCCCACTAGTCCAAACTTCGATCGACGCCCACGCACGCTCCCCCAGTCCAATATGCCCGTCGATTTCGCACGCGCGCACTCTGCCGACCCCGCTAGCCACCCAGATCGCAGCAGAGACAGTCAAGGACACGCTTTGGACCGCGCCCCACTCATTACTTTGTTAGAAAAGCTCCAGCACACTCGAGAAGACGCCGCGCTCGTGCAGCCGCGCTCAGACTTCGTCGACACCAAGTCCAGTTCTCACGCCACTGCCGCGCCTCTTGTTGCCGACTATAGGGATGTCTCATCGACGCTCGATGCCGCTACAAAGATTTCAGCACCCTGTTTGGCCCCACCTAGCTCACAGATGTCTCAGGTCGTCCCCTCGCCGTTTTTAGCGCCCACAGCGAAGATTAACGAACTCGAGCCCATTGAAGACGTCGTCACTTCGCCCCCACCATATAGTGTTGCTTCAGCATCTTTCCAGGTCGATCCGTCGAATTTTGGCCTCAAGAACGAGTCTGCGATGTCGATATTAGAGAGCAAGACATTTAAAGAAGTATCTGACCCCGTTACAGCTCCCCTGGCCCTCGTTTCGACTCAAGCGGCGTCATTGAACTCGTCTCCAGATCTAGTGACCTCGTTAAACCCTCCACTATTGCTATCGACCTTCGCTATCCCTAGTCCGTCGATTCTAGTGCGCATAATTCATCTCTTAATTGTCCTCGCATCCCTGAGCCTTGTAACTTCGTTATGCGCTCATTTTTGGTCTTCGGCATCGCTCAGTGAATCTTGCATTGTATTGACATCGTTCTATGCGCATATCTTGGCCTTTGCATCGCCTCATTCGTTCTATAGCTCCATAACCTTGTTAGGCGCCCAGTTTCGATCCCCGGCATCGCTTCTCTCGTGTACCATCGACCTTGTCACACTTAGCACCCATTTTTCATTCTCGTCATTGTATATGTTGCTCAGAGCCGCATTGACTTCATTTAGCTTCGAAAACTCGCTCTTCTTATTGCTCACATCGTTCATCATCGCCTTAGCCTCGTTAAGCGCTCGTTTTCGGTCCATAACACTGCTCAGCTCGTTTCCTATCGTCTTCACGTCAATAGCCGCCTATATTTCGTCCTTGGGGCTCCCTCCTTCGTTCTCAATCGCCTTGCCTTCGTTTAGCGCATGTTTTCGATCTCCAACGTCGATATTTTCGTCTGGCACTGAATTTACTTCGTTAGGACCGCAGAAGGCGCCGCTAGCATCGTACATAGCATCCTCCAGCACACTTGTGTCGTTATGCGCTCGTTTTCAGTTGTCGGCATGGCTCAGTTCATTATACGCCGTCTTCACGTCGTTAAGCGCCCAGAATTCGACTTTTATGTCATCCCATTCGTTCTTTAGCTCCTTGACTTCGTTGAGCACCCAGTTTCGATCCAAAGTGTCGCATCCCTTGCCCATCATCGACGTTGTCTCATCTAGCATCCATTTTGCGTCCTCGTCGTCATTTACATCATTCCGAGCCACATTTACCTCGTTTTGTATCCCAAACTCACTCCTCACGTTGCTCACAACATTCTCCTTCGTTGTAGCCTCGTTAAGCGCCCGTTTTGAGTCTCAGTCATCGCTCAGCTCGCCCCTCGTCGCCCTCACGTCATTAGGTGCCCAGAATTCGGCCTTGGGGTCGCCGCCTTCGTACCTCAGCCCCATAATTTCGTTAAGCGGTACTTTTCAATCCCTTGCCTCGCTTCTCTTGCCCAGCATCGACTCTGCTTCGTTTAGCTCGAGTTTTTCGTCCCCACCATCGCTCACATCGTTCCGAAGTGCTTTGACTGCGCTCAGCATCACAAACTCGCTTTTTACATGGTTCACATCGTCCTTTGCTGCCCTCGCTTCGTTCAGCATTTATTGCAGGCCTTCAGAGTCGCTCCACATATTTACTGCTGCTGTAGCTTCGTTAAGTGCCCATTTTCGGTCTTTGACATTATCTAGCTCGTCGTTCATCATTTCAACTCTGTCAGCATCCCATCCTTCATCTCCAGCGTCGCTCAGTTCGTCCTTCATCGCGCCCACTTCGTTTAGAGCCCAGAAATCTTGCTCGCCATCGCTTCTATCATTCCTCATTGCCGCCACCTCGTTTTGCACCAAGATTTTGTCCCTAGACTCGTTAATATTGCCGCACACCATATTTACCTCGCCAGCCAGCTGCAGCCTCGTATTCACCCGCCGTCGACCTCGTTTCGCATTCCTGCACCAAATTTTAGCCTCAATAATACTTCAGACACCTCGAAATCGAAGACGCACGTCGATACGGGTCAAGAATTTGCCACCGCGCTCAGTAAACGTCGTACCGCGCTCGAAGCCGCACCCGCTACAGCCCTCGAAGAACTGATGCCGCTAGCTTCGAATTCGTTCCCGCGCACCTCGACTGACTGGGGACAGTCAGTATCTCAGTAGGGAGGAGGATATCCGTGCCCCAGTCCCCGAATTTTTTATTTTTCGAATTTTGCGCTTCGTTTCAACTTTATTCTTCGTTTCGCGTTTACTAATTTAATTTTGGATACTAGATATTGTTTCAGATCTCGTTTCGCGACTATCAACCCCCACTTCGTCATACTTTTACTTTTAACAAGTCCTCGACTTCATTTTCCAAGCCTCAGAGATATTTTTTAGTTCTTCGACGTGATTTTGATTCAAATTCCCGCTTTTCCGACGCCGCGCTATTGTGCTTTGATATTTTTCCACTTTATTTTCGTCTTACCACCTTGTTCAAGGTTATATCCTTTCATTACCATCCTTTTCCACTTGCCTTTTCCCCACTTCGACCTTGCTGAAACACCGTCCATCAAGAGTTGTTCAAGATATCGACCTCGCGCCGCCGCCCAAGTCGAAGTTCCCACGCATATGCACGTCGCCGCTAGCCCTCGTACATCACCTGCGCACTCGAGTCCAGCTCGGCCATATCTCCAGGAGTCTTTTTACGCCTCGTCTCAGCTGCCCAAGTTACTTTTGAATTTGTCTCGTCACTTCCAGCATCTGTTTTCCCTTCGCACTGCGCTGCGCTTCATTTAAGCCGTCTCGAAGTCCATATTCCCACGGATACGCACCGCGTTGGAACAATCCCTATAGCGTCTCGCTTCCGCACATTAGACTTCACAGGCCCGCTAGGAGTTGGAAAACATAACTCAGCTTCCCGTTCATCGTGTCAAATTAGTTTTGCACCGTCCCGAGCCCTTGTTCATTGTCCACGTTGCTGAACGTCCATTTTTGCTGCTCAGAGTCACGTTCCCACGCGCTGAACTCGATTTTCCATCACTCCTCGACCTCGTTACGCCCCGCTAGACCTCGGCGACTGACTGAGGACAGTCAGGACTTCAGTAGGGAGGAGATGATGTACACCGCAGCGCTCTACGGCTGTATTTTCGATTTTCGACGCATCAAGACGCACCACGTGACGCCTATAAGCCCCGTTTGTCCGATAAAGTCATTACGCACATGCAACTCGTCTTTTCGGCCTCAAAACACTCGGAAACTCGGAGATCAAGCAACAGTATCAGTCAGCAAGCTCCCCCTCCATTTCTGCTCGATGATTTTGCAAGAATGAAGCAACTGGTGACCCCCAGCGGCTTTCTAGACTTAGGCGCGCACATGTCAATTTCTATTTTTAGCATCAGATTCCCTTGTACACCGATATCTATGAATGTGCTATCCCCCGTTGCTATCCCGCCTCCCCAAGCACAGATAAACCTCTTAGATGTATCAGCCCCTTCCCCCTTTTGATATCTTTCATCTCCATTCTTGTTCCTTAGCTTAGTCTTGTGATTTCGATGTTTTTGCTTTTCCTTTTGTAGTTAAATCACATTCCCCCTCGTAGTTTCACATATACCTGTATGGTAGACTCAGAATAACAGGATAGGTTTTGCCCTCGATCCCACCCCATCGTTTAGACCACAGATTTCCGTCCTCGCATCTCGTTTTTGTCTCTCGCTGCCGTCATTTCGTCTCGTTCTCGCGTTTTCCCACGCTCTCCGCCAGCGTATTTCGCCGCCGTTTCGTCGTCTACACCTTTGGACCTTCGCCGCTGGTCATAGTTTTGTGTCCCCCAGTCGTCGTTCTAGCCTATAGGTAACAGACCTTGGGAGGAACGCCTTCCGGAACCTCGTTCACGCACCCTTCTTGCCCACTCTTTGTTGTAGATGTCATTGGTGTTGATTTCATTCGCACTACACTATATCTACGACACTAGGCACATCAACGGGAAAACTTCCCACTGTTACCGCCGCCGCTACGCGATTGATGATCTCCCATCCTCGCTTGGGATTGGAATTTAGCCGTGAGTTTGGCCTCGATTTTTGCCTCCGATTTTGCGATGGCGTATGAGCTCACGTAGTGTAGCGCGTCGAACTCCTTCTTCTCACGCCTGAACTCTTGACGAAGGTCCAGTTCCAGGGCCTTCCAGGAATCGTACGCCTCTTCCTTGTCGACCTGTGTGTTGAAAAAAATCAAAATGATCAGCGTACCACTGGGAGAATTTCCCAGTGGGCCCCCCGACATTGCGCTGCTGCTGGAAGCGGAACATGTGATATGTCGCTTCGTTCCACTGGCTAAAAGTCAAAGATAACTCTTTTCCAATGACCGGGATTGAGGTTAGTTTCTCAATATCCAGGATGTGAGAGCCCTTGGACGCGCCGTCTAAAGGATTGGACTTTACCGTAGGTAAAGAACCCACGTTGTCAATGATATGACGCATGGCTTTGTATGTGAATGCAGACAAAGGGACGGGCGCGTGAAGCTCAGTATCAAAAAGAATTTGGGGAATAATAAGATCGGTAACCTTGCCACTGACGCGGGCGACAATATTGTCACCGCGCATGCAACGTCTCTTGGCCGTCTTGGCCTCCATTAATTTAACGGCGTCAAGGGCCGTCTCGGCAGGTCTCTTTAAAGAAAAAGAAGAAGAAGGGGTACTCTCACCGGAGGCTCTTTTCACTTTCGCGATCCATTCAATGATCTTGTTTGGTATGACGTCCTTGTAATGTTCTCGAACAGAATCGTCAAGGAGCTCGTTGCGTTCTTCGTCCTCATGGTAATCAAGGAGGCGAGGTCAGAACCGTCGTCCGGGAAATTTTCGGCATCGTACGCGTGATTGAGAGTGCGCAAGGACCTGCTAGCATTTGCCTCCTCGATCTTCTTGTTTCGTTCAAGCCTGATGTAGAAGGGAAGTGACTTGAGCAGCTGAATGACATCCGGGTTGATATGTGTGCGAGGCTTTCTGACAGCGGCGCCCCCTGCTTCATTTCCGAGGGGTTGTGCAGCGTCGCCTGGCGCTCCATTGGTGTTGCCTTGCTCGTTTTCATTTCCAGGTGGGGAGGAGGAGGAGGAGGGTCAATATGTTCAACCATTATTGCGAGTGAACGAGGTAAGGAAAAAAAGGCGAAGAAAAATTTTTAAAAACGGGATTTGAGTGCCAGAAATGAACGAAACTGTGAGAAATGAGTTGGATTGGGTGAGGTATGTCTAAAGAGGTCGAAAAAATTTTTATGGAATGAAATAAATGTCTGAAAGACTTTCAAGTGGCAGAACCGATCTTGGGGGAGATGAAGAGACGACGAGAGACGTACGCTTCATTGACTGATTCACTAATCGATGGGCTGAGGTAAGGTGCTTTGTAAGTTTGATTAGTTCTGCCACTGTCAGCCCTTATCTTATCCTTAGATGAGCCTTTTAGGCTCATCGCGGACCTGTCCCATGTCACAGAGGCAGTGGCCGGAGGATGAAAGTGGTCACAAATCTGGCCGAAATTCTCCAAGTGATCCAGCAGCCGGGAAATGGCTAAATAGAAGAAAATACTCTGATTTGCGACTGAATGAGTGCAATTTGGCCCCTATAGGGCCAGATTTTTGCAAAATTCATGCCAAAAATTTTGGACTTTGGCCGAAATTTTGTCGGTGTCCCAGGTCACTCACCGACTGGCCGGAGTCCAAAATTTGTCCACCTTGTCCCAGGTCACACCCCTGGCTGAACTATTTATATTGGGGACCGGCAATGCCTGCGAAAAAAATGTAACAGGAAATGTGGCTGGACCAAAAATAGGTCAGTCGCCAAGCTGAGACTGATCACCTTCGCTGATGAGCCCGAGCTCGTTATCAATCACGCATCCTAAAGCACAAAATGTTGTAGATTAGACTAGTATGAATTGATTATGCATAAGATAAGTGGCCATTCTTCTGATCTACTAACTACAGACGTAGTAGATTTCATCCGTGATAAAATGAGACAGCCGATGGGAAATAACCCTAGTCAACTGCATCATGAGAAAAATGCGTCGACGCGACTTGGACACGACACGCGTCGTGTCGAGGCATGACTTGGGCTGGCTTGCTTTTTTAGATGCCAAAAACTGGTTTTCAAGGTCCTTCCATGCTGCCTTCCACAAACACTTGCATATAAATCTAAATCAGCCATTCTCGTTGCTTTTGCATTTAGAAAAAGTCTTGGGAACAGAATTTTCTTAAACCATCTTTATGGGTCCATTTCGCATATTTTGGACACCTCAATGACAGTATCAGAAGATTGGCCCAAGAAATAAAATTCCATTCCCAAGAAATTATTTGAATTCCTTTTGCTATCATTTTCTTCCATATAAACTTGTCTCTATCTGTTGAGCCGATGATGGGACGGAGGCTCGCCATTTTTTTGGTGGTGCGTCGGAGTTTGAATTACTGATGCATTGCCGGTCCCATTTATATGGTACAGTTTACGTTCTTCGAAACACGTGCTGATGGGTCACGAGATAACTTTCCCATCCGCCAAAATTGGACTGTCAAAATCAACGCATCGCGGATTTCTTCGCGCGCACCAGAAACCTTCGCATATCCGTAGGTTTATGTAGAAAATTTGGAGCTAACAGGCCTGGCATACTATTGTAGTACTCTATAGAGTATTTTGACATGCTTGAGATATAAATTCAGCTTTTTTCTCCCCTTTCCACCTGTTCAATTGGGATTGAGTAGCCAAATGGGCGCCTTTTAGCAGTCTAGCATTTTCAATTGAACTTGGACAAGGTCCAGTACATAGTTAGAGTGACCAGCTACAAGTTTCTAAAGCTTCACACTTCCAAAATTGCAGGCTGAGCAGAATTGCGCAATGCGCACTGATCGAAGTTGCGCGGTCAAATCAAAGTTGCATGCTCTCACTCTGGAATTGCGCGCTGCGGTCATTTTGGGCAATACATTTTTCAACCTCTTTCATATTTACTCAGAGTATTGTGGACAAAATATATTACATATTTGATTTTTTCTACAGTTTGAGCCAATTTCAATTCATCCAGAACTCATGTGGAGGCAACAGGAATTGTATAAATCTTATGATAAATCTTGCCCGAGTGATATGTTGATTTATGGATTCATTCTACACATAATACAGCACTACAATAGTATATACTAGCCCTGTTAGCTCCAAATTTTTCTGCATAAACCTACGGATATGCGAAGGTTTCTGGTGCGCGCGAAGAAATCCGCGACGCGTTGATTTTGACGAAGTCCAATTTTGGCGGATGGGAAAGTTATCTCGTGACCCATCAGCATGTGTTTCGAAGAAACGTATTGGGAGAATAGACCGGAAGCCGTTCTCTATATGAAGACTTGCATCTGGCGATATAGAGACCGGGATTTCTGAGTTTAAATCCCTGTAGCGCGCCGTTCCCACGAGCTGCGGCGAATTTGCGTGAATCTGACCTCCCCTAATACGATAACGTGATCTCGTCACAGGCCGTTCCCGTCAGATAGTACAACTTCGGGAGCGAGTTCCGCAATATATACCAAAAACAAGTCATGGATTGCAGATTAATAATGCTACAGAAGCTACTCTGACGTCTTGTAGAGGTAGCTGCAATAATGATTCATATATTAGCATTTTATGGAATTCGGGTGCTTTTGCCTTACGTTTGTGGTCATTAGAGGCTGTATTTGTCTGATTTAAAAAATTGAAAGAAGGAGAAGTCTCAAAGGAACACCGGCGGTAATATTGTTCTCACCAATATCTGGGCAAAGTCTGAGAACATAACACAGGCTCGAATCTTCGTCGCCGTTTTACTGAGGAGAGTGTCACTCAATGAGGGGCGGTCAGATTTCAAGTTACTACATTTGGCACTCCCTGCCAATTTTGCGTGGGAACGGCGCGCTACAGGGATTTAAACTCAGAAATCCCGGCCTGTATATCGACAGATGCAAGTCTTCATATACAGAACGGTCCATCGGCCTATTGGGAGAATTGCATTCACTGAAGACAAGCATTACTTTGACTTGCCGCGTACGTGGCGAGTGAATTAGCTGATTTTCTGCAGTGCAGCACTCAGAAGTGTCAAATCAACATCAAATATTCAGCAGATTTCTCAATTCTGCATAGATTCTGTAAAGTCGATACATATTTGGTAGAACCAACCAGATTTATTGAATATATACTACATTTTAACACTATGTTTACTGTTATTATCGTGCGGGTACGCCGCCATCACCAGAGTTCCCGGCCTGTATTCCTTTTCAAGCCCATAGGGTCGTTTTGATGGGATCTAAAAGACCAATCGAACTATGACTCCATCTAATGTGTATCGAATAAATGGATGGGTCAAGGTTAAGATAGCGAGAAATTGCGGGAAGCAATCCCCACTTAAGTACCCAGCAAAACATGTTCGCGAGGTGGCAGAATCCTTTTCCTATGCCATAAGCTCAACATGCCTGAGGCGAGAGCTAAGGAGGTCTGCAGAAGAGCCGTCAAGGGCCAGCACCCCCAACCTTTCCATTTCCCTATCCTCCAGATCCAAGTAGCCAGCAGCGCCAGACATGTTTGCAATGTGACAAACAGCTGCATGCAGTTTAAGGTATTCAGGATTAGGGGGACGAAGAGAAGTATCAGTGGATGTGAACGTGATCGTGTGATTGGCTGGTACAGATGAGAGAGCAATAACGCGGGTTTCCACTGCACGGACTATATAGCTATCACCCTGCAAGGGAGTCAGAGAGCAGCCAAAAGAGGTTATGTAATAAGGACTCACTGAAACATGTTCAAACCACAGCTTGAGATCGTCGAACAGCATATGCAGTTCCATGTCCATCGTAAACCCATTTGTAAGATGATGTATCTTTGCACCGTCCAGCTCAGAGAGGATATCAATGTTCCCAAAGCTATTGATGATAGCCCAGACGTGTCCTGCATATCTTTTCTAAAGTATGTCGAAAGATTAAAATAGTAAATATTATAAACAGCAAATAAGCCTACCTTCTTCTCGTCAGGATCATTTGGATTGAAGCCCCAGTTGGTCGAAGGTGGGAAGATGTGGCAGTAGTTAGTAATAGTCAGCATAGGGTTCTGATGCAAGTTGTATTTCTGTAAATCTGCTGATGTCATGGACCGGACGCTCAATAAATCTGCCGCGCCCGTCACCACACAGCGGTAGTTGTCCCGCTTTAATGCCTTCAGAGAGATGGTGTCAGTGTTGTGGTCATGAAAAAAATTCTAGCATACATACCGACGCTTTCGCAGTCTTGTGGTCCATTGGAGCTGGATTCACAGCTTCGCTAAAGAAATTACTGTGCATCTCAAAGGAAGGTCGACTAGGGTGCTCTGATGGAGCTGGAGTACAATCTGTGGTTCGTCGAACTAAAAAGGAAATGAAACAGAAGTTGGCGATTGAGAATAAAAGGACCCACAAAATCGTATCAAATGATTAATATAAAGCTTCGACAGAGTGCTCATCTGGTCAAAGTCGGCATTGCAAGCAACGATCTCGCGGGCGACAATTTTTCTCGCTTCGTATGGTAGCACCAGAATCAGATAGCCCAGGCAGCGAGAATGCATGAGGGTATCTTCGTCAGCGCCGGCACCAGCTTCCATCTTCAAACATTGCTCATAAGCATCGTGTAAGGGTACCTCGGAGGAGGGATTGTAGCTGTTGGGTGGAAGTGGTTGGGGATAGATGTTTGCCATGGTGCCAACCAAGAAGGTGAAACAGACTAAACGATGGGCAAAGTTGTTGGATCAAGGCGTTTTCTGTCTTCGTTAGCAGAGAGAAAGAGTCAAGAATGAGTCTGATTGGGTGGTGGGAGTTGGGGTAAATTTCGCGCGCCGCATCACGCGTGCCGTGTCGCCTCTTTCCTTAACCATGTACAGGGCCGAGTCAACTTTGAGCACACGACGATGTTCAGCGCGGTCCACTTAATTTCACTTGCAGACTAAGTCGACGTTGAGAAATGATTTTCTCGAGGCGCCAGTCCACGCGATAACCCGACGTTCAAAAGATAACTGTGGAACCGCATTCGTTCTTGCTACCTTTTCGTTGTGGGTTAGTGGGTTAGGATAATGGGCCCCGGGATCGTGGAACAGTATGGAAGACATTCAGGGGGATAGTCAGGAGCTGGTAAAGAATACGTTCTCGAGGACCAATGAGCCACTGGTAAGCAAAGTTGTTGTGCAGTGGCTCTTTTTCATTCTTATTTTTAACACTCGAGTCTCTAATACTAATAGTCAACTTCGCGTTTTGGTCGCGTGCAGGCGTCTTTCAACTCTCAATTTACAAGATGGAGAGTTCAACAACCACCCTAGTAAAGGCATTCAACGCCTTGCCTCGCGTGAAATCAAATCTCTCACACCAATATTAATGCAATGAATATTTGTATTAATATGAGTCTAGACAGACCTTTGTTTACCTTTTATCAAGCAGTGTATTTTATTATTACAGAAACACAGAAAAAGTAGAGGATGAAATCAAGTGGCAAAACGTCAGCCAAGCTGAACACAAAATCAAGAATCAGGATGCGAAAATACCAGTCGCAGAAGTAGGACAATCTTGGGATCTTCATTGCTCAATGTATGAGAACAGGTACTAATTACATAAACTTGACCGAAAGACATGTTTTGAGATACATCTAATGTGTGTCGAATATGTGGATGGGTCGAGGTTAAGATAGAAAAAATTTGCAGGAAGCAATCCCCACTAAAGTGCCCAGCATAACATGTTCGCGAGGTGGCAGGATCCTTTTCCTATGCCGTAAGCTCAATATGCCTGAGGTGAGAACTAAGCAGGTCTGCAGAAGAGCCGTCACGAGCCAGCACCCCCAACCTGTCCACATCCCTATCCTCCAGATCCAAGTAGCCAGCAGCGCCAGACATGTTTGCAACTTGACAGACAGCTGCATGCAGTTTAAAGTATTCAGGATTAGGGAGAAGGAGAGTATTATCAGTGGATGTTAATGTGATGTTGTGATTGGCTGGCATAGACAAGAGAGCACCAACGCGCTCTGTAGTGACGATATTATAGCTATCACCCTGCTGGAGAGTCAGAGAGTAGCCAAATGGAGTTATGTACTAGGGACTCACTGCAACATGTTCAAACCACAACTGGAGATCGTCGAACAGCAAATGCAGTTCCATGTTCATCGTAAACCCATTTGTAAGATGATGTATCTTTGCACCATCCAGCTCAGAGAGGACATCAATGTTCCCGAAGCTATTGATGATAGCCCAGACGTGTCCTGCATATTTTTTCTAAAGTATGTCGAAAGATGAAAACAGTAAATATCATAAACAGCAAACAAGGCTACCTTCTTCTCGTCAGGATCATTTGGGTTGAAGCCCCAGTTGGTAGAAGGTGGAAAGATGTGGCAGTAGTTGGTGACAGTCGTTATACGGTTCTGATACAAGTTGTACCTCTGTAAATCTGCTGGTGTCATGGACCGGATGCTCAATAAATCCGCCCAACCCGTTACCACACAGCGGAAGCTGTCACGCCTTAATGCCTTCAGGGAGATTATGTCAATGTTGCGCTCGCAACAAAAAATTCTAGCATACATACCGACGCTTTCGCAGTCCTGTGGTCCGTTGGAGCTGGATTCACAGCTTCGCTAAAGAAATTACTGTGCATCTCAAAGGAAGGTCGACTAGGGTGCTCTGATGGAGCTGGGGTACAACCTTTGCTTTGTCGAACTAAAAAGGAGATGAAACAGAAGTTGGCGATTGAGAATAAAAGGACCCACAAAGTCGTATCAAATGATTAATATAAAGCTTCGACAGAGTGCTCATCTGTTCAAAATCGGCTTTGCAAGCAACGATCTCCCGGGCGACAATTTTTCTCGCTTCGTATGGTAGCACCAGAATCAGATAGCCTAGGCAGCGAGAATGCATGAGGGTGTCCTTATTAGCGCCGGCACTAGCTTCCATCTTCAAACATTGCATATATGCATCGTATAAGGGTGCCTCAGTGGATGGATTATAGCTGTTGGATGGAAGTGGTTGAGGATACATGTTTGTCATGGTGCTATCCAGGAAGGTGAATTAAGACTAAACCATGGACACAGTAAACCCAGAGATGTTGGACCAAGGCGTTTTCAGAGAGGTTGAAGATAGAAGTCCGATTCGGATTCCGGTCAATTGAGGCATGCACGTGACTTTAAGCTCCTCTAAAAAAGGGAATTAGCCAATTCTAATGTCCTTCTCCCCAAAATATGCTGGTGTTTCCAGGAGAGTATTTTGTCGGCATGAACACTCATCTTTCAGCCTGCCAACGTTAGATACAAGTGTCGCAGCTTCCAGGAACTGGATATAATCCGACCCCATCCTGTCGCCGATAAATAGAGAGTATGAAATCAAGTGGCAAAATGCCAGCCAAGCTGAGCATAAATCAAGAATCAGGATGCGAAAATACCAGTCGCAGAAGTAGGACAATCTTGAGATCCATTGCTCAATGTATGAGAGAATAGGTACTAATTACATAAACTTGTCCGAAAGACATGTTTTGAGATGCATCTAATGGAGGGATTGTTCGATTGGTCTTTTGAGATCCCATCAAAATCTCCAAATTTGTCGCAAAAGCCCCGCCAACACTTGATCCGAGCACATGCCGCGCATGCCGTCCATGCCGTTTGATGTGCCCGCACAAATGCTCCGATAATCCTGTTTAGGTACTGGTGAGTGACGTTCTCACGAATTGTAAAGGCCACAAAACATACTTTGAATCACTGTTTCTATTCGAGGAAGCCCCTTCGGAATATTTGGTTACGATTAACGGATAGATATTACATGTTTTTGTATAATTTTTGCAAAATTTTTGGGTCTCTGGTCTAACAGGAAGGAAGACAAGAGTGAATGCAATTCTCCCAATACTTAGTCCGGATGATTTATGGGCGGTTGGCGCGGGAAAGAGCATGTGCCCGACTGCCTTGATCGCCGTGTGACTGAGTGATCGCTTGGAGTCTCGGCAGCGCGGCATGCTCGGCACGCGCGCCGCGCGTGCTATTTTTGAATTTTTCGCAGTGCTGCACTGGCAGTACGCTCCCCTCCTGGGAGGCCGCCAATGCCTGAGAGCAGTGCGCTCCTTGTAAATACCTGTTGCTCTACCTTGTAGGCTGTGTAGTGTAGTCAATATATTAATCTCCTACCCATTTGTGCTGCTTTTGTGTGGAATGGGACGTGTTTTTGCGCCAATAACTGGAAGTAAGGGAAATGCGGCGGTGGTTCGCGCGTGGTTCGATTCAGTAAGTGGTAGATAAGTAAAGATTTGGCAGAGTAAGTACTTACCTTCATATGATTTACGGTAGGCGAGATCGCCACAGTTCGTTTTTCGTTTTTCGACTTTGAAATTGTGATCGACATGGTTCGCACCTGGAACAGGGCAGTTCTGTCATGACCCATCCTTTTACCATCCTTTCATCCCTCCATCCTATTCCCCTACCATTCTCTCATCCTCTCATTCTTCCTACCTACCATGCCACTCCCTTTATTTCCCTAGATACTTTGTCCCTTTTGTTCATCCCTTTGCCACTTCTCTAGTTGCTCTATGCCACTCCCTCTTCTTGTTCTCCTTGTTCCCTTATTATTCTTGCCACTCATCCTGTTGCTCTATGCCACTCACTTCTTTGTTCTCCTTGTCTCCCTATTGTTCCCCTTTCATTCCTTGCCACTCATTCCTTTCTCTATAAATACCAGTCTGCATGTAGCTATCCAGTAACCTTGATATTAACCTTACTTCCCAATGTGATCTCTCCTGCTGCCTCTTCTTGACTCTTTTTGCAATCATGTCCTCTGTCTCCTGCTTCTCTCTCTCATTCCTGTCTGGTGTACTCCTTCCTTGCCTATGTGGACTTGCTTCATGATTGCCTTGACCAATCCTCCTTCAATATAGATTGGGTCCTAACAAGTTCCCAGGACATGTCTGCGGCGCACTTGAGTGCCCGAAATGTGCAGCACGCCTTATACAACTATAAAACATGGTTAGGTAGATAGTATGCTATATAAACTATGTAGGGAAATTGTTTAGAAGGGTGTAGACTCTGTCATTCCAGCACAGATGACAATTCACGGCGCTAAACCACCAAGGGCGCTCTACCCAAGTACAATTCACACGCGTTAAAACTCCGCTCATGCTCGCGCTACATGGGCTCAATCATATTGTAGCACCTTCCACAGCAACCAAATTCTTACAAAAAATAAGTAGGTTGCATGTATAATAGTGTAGGGAAGGCCTATTGTAACAAATAATATGTGGCAAGACAACATTTCAGATTGAATCTGATTGATGGCATATTGTATGCTGGTTCCACCATATACTACTGCACTATTTCGACCGTATGTTCATGCCATGTTACGCGTTACGCTCTAAGTTCACTAATTTACATGTTCAAAAAAAATTTACGAGTTACAAACTGAAAAATAGGTTCACTTTTGAAAGATTTTGGCCCCTTTTCGCGGAAATAGGAGCATGTATTAGAAAGAATTTTGCCTCAAAAAATTTGGTACATGTTCACAGAGGGCCGTTTCGCATTACATTTTGGTTGCTAAGTTTGTTTTGACCCCCCGTTACGCATTACGTGAACATCCGGTCGAAATAGTACAGTAGTACAGAACTCATCAAGTGCAGCTTGAACAATTGGAACGAGAGTCCGGTAGAATAGATGTCTAACTGATAGTTAGAATGAAATAATTAAAGACTCCAGACATACCTACGGTAGCTCACATCTTGGTTAATGAGACGGTCAGACTTCCCCTGCGGAATGACTGGCAAAAGTTTCTCTGTTGCGTGAACAACAAGTTAACTAAATTCTGAGTCCGAGAAAATATGACTACACACCGGAGACTTTCTTGAAAGGCAACTTGCCAGCCAATCTCTGAACCATTATCGAGATTAAGCTGCTGTGGCATTCCTAAAATTTGATCATCCATTGAGATAAGATTACTAGAAGGCGATTAAACTGTAAAGTGTCTCCAGAAGGTCAATATAGAGGTCTCCGCATGCGCCTGGAGAGCGAAAATCTGGAAGAACATGGCCTGGACTATGTATCCACTCTATTTGTCAGGATAAGCATAAATTGAGAGTCCTAAACCTCCCATTTGCAATGCTTGGGCACCTGTTTTCTCATGTTCATCAGCGGCTATCTCGTGATATGAACCAAAGCCGATAATGGCTGTTGATTAATGCGATGCTTCTTTTTACCAGGATACTGCCATGCTGCACCATCTGGATAGTACTCCCACATGATCTTTTGAATGGTACACCTATACACGTTTGACTCTAGTGAGCAATATGATGTAGTCAATACTACATCCTCTGCCAGGGGTTGGGGCTAGATAATAAAATTGCAGGATCTGATGCTAGGGAGAAGAAAGCTAGTTCAAATAATAAAACAGGTGGTTGTAGACAGAATGAACAGGAGGAGAGATAGGATGGTCAGTTTGGATGAGAGTAGATACTACTTGTAACTTGGACACTGAAGTTTGACTAAAGTCTGAATGGAATGATAAAATTTGTTGGAAACATCTTAAAGATATCATCAGTAAGTTTTATAAAAAGTTTATGCCAATATAACAGTGAATATGTATGCTGAACCTCCAGGTAGTGGAAGCAACATGCAAGGTTTTGCTAGGCAAAGGCCGGTTAACATAGTGTTTGGAAGTCCTGTTGCAAGACTGGCAAAAAACTGAGACTGAACCGGACTACAACCTGTATGGACCGGAATATAAATAGACCGGCAAAGACCGCAACCGCGGTCCGGTCTGTGGTCCATCAGCATTTGGAAATAATGAAGACCGAGCAAAAACTGATTTAAACTGGTTCAAACCGGTCTTTTACCTTGTAAATTAAGACAATTGTAAGGGACAACTATCCCGTTCGATCGCGTGTAAAATCATAATTTTTACCTCAGAACTGCTTGAGTTATTGTTAAATTAGTATTTAAGCGCTCAAAAACGGTTTTCCCAATGTTTCATTTGTTAAGCAACCTAGCCTTTCATAAATAAAGATATAGGTAGTACATAAAATAACCTTTCTAACGATGTCAAGAGCGTAGTATTTGGTCAAAAACTCGTTAAGTTATTAACATCTTTGTGTTTTCTACTCATTTTAAGCAACTGTAAATGCTTTTACCAGCATTTTAATGATTAAGCGTGCGTACCTTTTGTAAATGCACATAGTGGTAGTCATTTAAAATAGCCTTTGAACGCATATAAGATCATAATTATTGAATTAGAACTGACCAAGCTATAAGCAAATGCGGCCAAGTACACTCTTTCACCTAAATTAATCACTCTGTACAGAGTCTCTACCTATTTACTACATAAAAGACTGGTCCAAACCAGTTGTAAACTGGTCTAGACTGCAACTGGTTCAGACTGATCTATCAACCGCAAAAAACCACCCTAAACCGACGTGAACCAGTCTCAAGCAGTCTCACCCGGTTTTTTGCGGTCTGTAAACTTGTGGAGACCGGTCTCGGTCTCGGTCTTCAGTTTTTGGGAGCAAAAACCGGACCGGACCGGACTTTCAAACACTAGGTTAACAGAATGTTTTGGCTCTATTTCCCCAAATACTGTTGCGCAAGAGATAAATTTTTGCACAGGCCTCGGTGACATATCTCTAGATATGTCCCCATTATTTTTGTAGAAATTTGGTTGCTGTGGAAGGTGCTACAATATGATTGAGCCCATGTAGCGCGAGCGTGAGCGGAGTTTTAACGCGTGTGAATTGTACTTGGGTAGAGCGCCCTTGGTGGTTTAGCGCTGTGAATTGTCATCTGTGCTGGAATGACAGAGTCTACACCCTTCTAAACAATTTCCCTACATAGTTTATATAGCATACTATCTACCTAACCATGTTTTATAGTTGTATAAGGCGTGCTGCACATTTCGGGCACTCAAGTGCGCCGCAGACATGTCCTGGGAACTGCCCTGTTCCAGGTGCGAACCATGTCGATCACAATTTCAAAGTCGAAAAACGAAAAACGAACTGTGGCGATCTCGCCTACCATAATGATTTATGGGCGCGCGCGTAAATCAAGGCTTGATTTACGCCTTGATTTACGGAAATGAGCCGCTTGGCTCGCGGCGGCCCCCTTAATTTGGTCGCACTGATTTACGCCGCTAGCCATCAGCGCCCACATTTACTGAAGTGGCACCCTCCCTGTCCGGCACCATCAGACATCAGTGATGGTCCCCTGTACGCCATTGAACTGCCGCGCGCGTGCGCGCATGTACACGGGCTCACAAGAATTGTGCCGTTGCGGTCGAATTTTTCTTCGCGCTTATGCGCGCTCAACCTGCAGTCGACCTAGGTACTACTGCGCCCCTATTGGGCGCAAAATGGAAGTCTATTTACGTGCAGAGCTGCCTTTCTTTTAGTAGACACTCTAAAATTTACATTTCCCTCTGTTCACTGCTTGAAAAAATATTTTTTCGCATTCAAATAGCACATCTACCTCAGGCTACACTATGCTAACCACTGCGGCGTAACTAGAACTTGCCTACACTGCCCTTCGACGCCTGTCGACGCCCTCGACGGTGCCTCGCACGCGCGCATCAATGCGCATCAGCAAATTTGACGCCTGACGCATGCCGGCAAGCGACGCCGGGCTTGATTTACGCTAACCCCTTGGATTTACAGGTGTGACCGTAAATCAGGCCAGATAATATGACTTACGTTTCTTCGAAACACGTGCTGATGGGTCACGAGATAACTTTCCCATCCGCCAAAATTGGACTGTCAAAATCAACGCGTCGCGGATAAGGCTGAGCACGGGTGCGGGTCCATACAGGTAACCTGCAGGTATACCCGTGGGAATACCTGTGAAGATCCGCACCTGCAGGTATACCTGTGGGAATACCTGTGAAGATCCGCACCTGCGGATCCGGATCACCCGCATACACGGATCCTGGCAGGTGCAGGTATGGATTTCAGCATTTGCAGGTTTACCTGCGGGTACCCGGACCTTGAATGGTTTTTTTCCTTTTTTTTTTTGGTGCTCTGGAGATGTTATTCCTGCATAGTTGCTCTAGAAATCAAAACTTGCGAGACATTTAAATAATGTGGCTGTGCATTATATTTCCTATTACAGCCACTCACCAGTCCGACTGCTATAAGTCTGGTACAATTATCCACTGCCGGCTGTTATTCTAAGAAAATCTGAGCTGACAGCTTCCAAGAGAATATAAATATACACCTAACTTGTGTTAGCGGGCCATCGCTTCGCGTGGCAATACTCGGCTTAGGAATTTTGGTTGGATCTTGGTGTGTCGATAATGGCCACAGTTCCATGGATTCAATATTCTAATCTACTCTAATCTGTTTTTTTTTTAATGTAATTTATTCAGAAATTATTCATCTAAATTAATCTAATCAGCGGCTGCTCACTGGTGGCTAGCCTTCACAATCGTTGTCGATGGTGTATGGTGACTTCACAACATAATAGTAAATAGCATATGTTCTTACATTGTAAAATAATTTTTATTCCTTATTTCTGTAATATTTCATACATATAATATATTCAATGTGTAATATAAGCTATTCTACTGCCAGACATGCTTAAATTGTCATTGTCGATGATGAGCGCTTGAGCATGGCCGCAAGCAATGAGCGCCCAGCACGGGGATGCAGCACGAAAACGGGGAAGCCGAGGTGCAAACAGTAGCCAGGACGACCGGCGATGCGAGTGCGCCACCTCCCCATGCGATGAGCGCGTGGGGTTTTGCCAACTACGCGATGGCAGCCGCTGCCCGGCCAACGCGCAGCGTGTGTGGTGAAAGCGGGAAGAGAGACCAGGGTGCTGGCACCGTGCGCGCTCTGATAGATTAGATAAATGTACATAGATTATCTTATACAATTAGATAATTAGTAATAAAGTATCTATTTTATGTATTTCCTTATCTGTAAGACCCTGAAAATACATGAGAATTAATCTGAAGCTTTCAAAGGAGCATGAACCGCGACGAGCACCTCTGCACGTCATTGATCACAGCGCCGAGCATAGGCCAGACCGGAGTTCTGCCTGCAGGCGTGAGATGTGCTTATTCAGACTGCTGTCCGACAAGGGTCTGAATAAGCAGTTCCCAGGATATGGAGGCGTGGAAAACCATCAGTGATGGGGAATGTAAACGTCACATTTTGGCTGGGTTAACAACGGGTAATAAGACTCAGGGCCCAGACCAATGAGTTACTTAAACCAATCAGAGGCGTGGAAAACCATCAGTGATGGGGAACGTAAATGTCACATTTCCTGATTTTTTGGCTGGTTTACAACATGTAAAGGAACTCAGTTTTACTGCATAAAAGCCTCGTAATTGCAGTGTCAAAATATACTTTTGAGCATGTTACGATGAATAAACTAACAATGTTCAATGTGTCGTCCACTCAGCACCTCACCGGACCGGTCGGCGATAGCCGGAACTGATCAAAGATCAATGTATTGTTGATATTGTCTTTCAACCATGAACCACACCACCGCCGCCCACGCCCCTCCCCTCTAATGAGGGATGTGGGCTTGTACCTGCACTGAAACAATGCAGAAAGAGATGTAGATGCGAAAGGGAAGACCCAAGAAGCGGGAGATCCAGCAGGTGCGCTCCACAGCACCAGGAGTTTGGCCTCCAACTAACTGAGCACCCAACCCACAGCGCATTTGTAACCCCTTCCTCATCACCTCCGTGCCCGTTTTACCCCACGTCACCATCTTCACCTTTCCAACATTCTCCAGCGCATGGAAATGGCATGACACATTGCTGCCGCCTGTCCCACTGACCCACAATGTGTTCATTCCCCCTCATCGCGGGATTTGATACTCATGATGTGCATCCATGTCATTGTATGGATCTCAGTTTGTAGCGCAGTGTAATATACAAAATATGATAAAATATGATATATTTTACTCTATACTTGTCTGAAATCTACTGGGTGTGAGTGTCTGAGTTCAAAGAAGTAGACGGTATGTCCTCAAGCAGTGGCATCTCATCTTCGAGCTCTGGTTCGAAAGCTTTTGTAGATTTGTCAGAAATGGAATAGATGAATTGAAGGAGAAATGTAGACGCACTCGTGTTGGGTAATAATGGCCTCTGCGGAGGGTTAGGGTGGTTGGCCAGAATGTAAGAATAGAATCTCGTTGCAATTGGCCTTATAGGTCTGATCTTTGCATGTATAGAGACCCGGGCAGTCTGAGGTGATGATCAAACACTAGATAACTTGTGCAAGGGGAATACTGACCTTGTAATTTCTTCTGGACATATTTTATCGTGCGGAATCCTTGCGCAATCGCACCTGCCTTTTGACGACCTCATTGAGACCGACCTTCGGACCTTGGTATCACCGCTCCCATCGCACATGCAGCATGATTTTTGAATAAAACAATTACAGGTGGACTGGATACTCGTCTGGAGGACAAAGATACGGAAATTTCAATACCATAGGCACAGCTAAGCATTAAAGAGCGGCCAGGCGGGACGAGGATGGTATAGATAATGCACTTGATAAGATCATTTAAAGTCCGCGGCATTACAGGCGTCTAATTTTAGGTCCAGTTGAACTCTTCATCTAACTCTCGCGCCTGTCAATCAGTGCAACTCGAACATCTTTCATTGACGTTCAAAACACGCTGTCACCTTTTAACCTCAACTACGTGGCAAAATGACTCCCATCCACCTCTTCCAACCCTCCACTGCACCGCAGTACAATGCAGCCAGCACTGATTTTCTGCAACGAGGCTTATCGATCATTCATATCAACTGTGAGTTACTTTATCCTTTCCTTTGCACAATTGCACTTATCAATGATTAAGAGCAATATTGTCGAAATGGTGGAGCCCGCCAAGTTTCACTTCAAGGAGTGCGGACATCCGCCTAAAATTTGTGTTGACAGATTAAGTCAGGTAGCAGGTCTTAGAGGCTCGATGGGAGGGATCGGTCATCCGTGAGTGCATTTTCAGATGGTTGCTCGATTTTGCACTCATTTTGCTTCATGTTTCCTAATTTGCTTAAAGAGCAAGAACGACTTAAAAAGAACGGGGAGACGGGCCAAAATCCAACGCTTTTATCGCACTTAACAGTGAGCTCATTCACACAGTCCATGGACAAGAAGCTGACTTCAGTTTCTAGAATGTCTGCAGAAATTGATGTCGACAGGGGACACCCTCAGCGAATTTGCAAGATGTCGAAATGGCAGCGCCATGCAGCTGGCCTCCCATCCGATTCCGATAGTCCATTTGAGTCACCTCGAAGAATGGACACAGACGACGACTCAAGCTCTGATGACCAAAGAGCCATAGAATCAATTCCACCAATACCCACTCCTTCGACTCAAGCTTTGGCACCACCACCACCACCATCTGTTCAGCGCTCGCAGTCTACCACAAGCCTCGTATCGCAGGCGTCATTCACTGGTGGCACGAGGGCAGAGGACGAGAAGCGCGCGAAGTTCGACGAATGATTTCAAACTTCCTCATTAACTAACGAAGAAGTTCTTGGTATGTTTTCTGTATACCTCAGTTTGGTGCTTCGACTAATAGGTAAAATCAGCGAAACAGTCGGCAACGTGGACATCCGATGTCTACAAACATTTCAAGATGCCTCCTGCAATTACCGTCAAGAAGGACATTGTCACATATGTGTATACGTGTATTGCATTCGTCAACTATTTCTTCGGTGATTCTAATTGACTAAATTATTCTTATGTAGCCACCCATTGGTCACCATCTCGCGTGCACGCCATGATGAGAGTACTGAAAACCTTAAGCGTCATGTAAAGAACTGCGCCCCTGCTGATTCGAGCGAGGCTCATTCACTCGCAATGTATGCTTCTGGGTCCAAATATACACCAGCCAGTCATCGCATGAAGATCGCATTGTGGATTGTCAATCATCACCGGCCATTCTCGATTGTTGAAGATGCCGAACTTTTCGAGATCTTCTCTGATCTCAATCCCAACTGCGTAACTCCCAGCCAACACACCATTTCTAGAGACGTTAAGGAAATCTTTGCCCTTAGTCAGAAAGAGCTAGGTTCTTTCAGCCAGTACTGTCAATATCATGTATCAACTCATGTTAGTTAACATTGGTAAGCGATATATCCAGGCCATTAGTTAACATTGGGAGCTCATAGGCCTATAGGGATTCAAACTCAGCTGGCCTCTGCTAGAGCAGAGGGAGCTGCTCACTGTGATGGACAATGTCGAGACCTCTTCATCGCTGTTGTCAGGGTTGACCGAAAAAGGAAAGCGTGAGAAAATATGCTATCTCATCACAGATTAGATAAAACTGGTTTATTTTTGAATTTCCCATCAAAGTTGGCATCACATCAGCAATTCCCATCACATGGGAGCATGACACATGACCCAACACTGCCACATCTGACTCAGCAACCCCTTTGGGTGTTCCCACACCTAAAAATAGAAAATTTCTACTATTGATTGGGGGGGCATCCTGCAGTTGGTCCGCTTCTCCTTAGGGAGTATGGGACTATCTTATATCAGGAGAACCACATTTTTTCACTGAATCCGAATATGAAGGTTTCGTATTTTTATCTGTAGCGGTTCACGCGCAATAAGCAAAATACAACCATTAAAAATGTTCGCACGTAAATTTCGCGCGAACCGCATATAGCACTCATGGCTGGACAGCGGAGACATTAGAGACAAGGCGTTCGAGTGTTTTTAGAGAGACTTTGGGTACGTACTTGATAGGCTTCCACCTTTCAAGATGCGAGAGCTTTGAGAGAGCAACGTGTTTTTGAGTCTATGAGACGTTCAACAATGAGCAAATGTTGTTCAAATATATGACTGGAGAATATTCAAAAAAAAGTGGAAACCTGACGTATCCTAACATCGGGAAACACTAGCAAGAGAACCACGCACGATGAATACGACCAGGGTATATTCGGGGTAATCGTAAGTCGTACGTAGAAGTATGTGGGAAGCGATAAGTAGTCAAGAAAGAGCCGTAGGGGCTCTTATAGTCGCGCGTTAGTCATTACGTGTTTACACGAAGGCGCATACAGGTGCCTATCTCGGAGCTCGTATTGCAGAGTGCTTGCGTGAATATGGGATTGAGGACAAGGTATCGATCGCTTCATGATTTATGGGTGCTTACATTCTAATTTATTTTTTGAATCAAGGTTTTAACATTCACGGCTGACAATGCATCGAACAATGACATGCTCGTCGATGAGCTAGCAACTCTCATACCCACATTTGGGGGTCGTGAATATCGTGTCTGTTGTTTCGCGCACATCCATAACTTGGTTGTGAAGGTTAGTTCTCATAAGTACTGTTGACAATGAAACTGACCTGAGGCTGTTATTAGGCTATTTTATCGCAATTCAGCCGCAAAATGAAGAAAGCTGATTTAGATGACAGTGCATCAGATGATCCAATAGAGCTGGAGATTGAACGTGAACTTGATATGTTGGAGGCCGAGATTGATGGCGAAGGGATTGGAGACGAGGAGCCACTCATCAATGATGAGCTCGAGAATGATGAGATTGCTGGAGACGTTGCTGCGAGTGATGCCCTCGTTGTCGACGAGATCATCCTCGAGGCAAGCGAAAGCATCCGGCTCGATCCCTTACCTGTATCTGATGCCAATCTTGGGCATGTTTCAATCGCAAAGGTAAGTTATATTTAGGCCTAAATTCTGAATCTGGTTTTGACAATATTATCTTCTAGCTACGTACTCTCGCGAACAAGATAGTCAATAGTCCGACTCTTCAAACTGAACTCAGCAACTGCTGTCTGCAAACCAAGATTGCGCCAAAATCCATGGTTCGAGACGTCACCACTTGTTGGAATTCAACTGCAGAATTGGTTCAACGTGCACTCCATCAGGAAAAACACCCTTATACCAAGAGCCACCCAGGTAATATTCATATTTTGCAAAGACATCCAAAGACATCCAGATACTCCAGGAGGGCTCTGGACCTCACTTGGATGAGTCGAGCTCGCTCCTGCCCTCAAGATTCTTGTCGTCAAGGCCGAATACAATAAGACTGGGCGAGGAGTTCGGTTGGCACGCTTTAAGCTCTCTGCTGATGAATGGAAGTTGTTGGAAGACTTATTGCCCCTTCTCGACGTGTGTTATTATTTTCTGTCACTCAAATATTAATATTAACATGGATCTCTAGGTCTTTCTTTTGGCAACAAATGAGATTTCAAAAAGCGAAATACCTCTTATCCACACCTGTAGAGGCTATAATCATATATGAAAAGTGGGTAGCTACCCAAAAGCTCAAATAAATCCACAAGGGCAACTGCCCATAGGCTGTTTGGTGGGTGTTTTGAGGGGATGCCGGGGCGGCGGGGGGGGTGATTTTTTGATGGCTGGGTGAGCGGGATGATGGTCAATCATGCTGGGAGTGCCGGAAGGGGTGGCGGGGTGCTTGCTCGCTGTGGGCGGGGGCGCGGGAAGGGCGCGCGCTCGACGACGCAGCCTAATACGTGCAAACAATGCACCATTTGATGCTTGGGGGCTCGCGCTCACTGTAGCAGGCTAGACTCGAGCCAGTCTACTTGGTAGAATATCTACGGCTCAGGTGTGATTAGTAAAAGTGATGACATAAGTTTTCCCAACTCGATTGAGACTGTGTGATCGCCGGATATTCTACCAAGTAGACTGGTACGGAATTACCGTAGGGCAGTACATGCTCATTTCAAAGTCCGCTCTACACCGAAAGAGGGAATTCCATCAAATTCTACGGGAGCATGTGATACCATATGCGTCGCGTCGCTCCTCGTCCCCACCTCATAATGATACTATTCTTCATTTGCTAGTAGATGAAATGTAGCTATGAGAATGAGAAGACCGTTCAACATCTCTCTACTTACTTGAGGATGCTCTCGGAGAAATTTCAATGCTCTACAGCCGTCGAAACGTCAAAATTTCATGGTTTGCACCGCATATTTCTGCTTGTTCAACATGATCTGGTATCAAAGAGCGCCTTCAAGGCTTCAATCACCTCTTCTTCAAGTGCACTGTGTCCTACAGTTTATGCTATTTATCTTACGGTTATTCCGCGATGACATGCACGTGTTTACACCAATACCGTCGTCTAAAGTTTAAAGGCCGCTTCGACGCGGCTTCATTTCTCTCGCAAGTTGTCTCATGTTACAAGAAATTTGGGGGCATTTACTCGACGAGAAGCAGGAGGAGATTTAGGGAATGAGGTTGAATGGATTTGTGATGAAATGGCGCAGGTTGGCCTGACATATGCCGCATACTTACACAGTTTCCTTGAACTTTCGCGCACCCCTTCGCGGGATTTCTGAATTCCTACTGACTGAAATTTGCCCAAATTCAGTGAGCATTGGTTTCTCTCATCAATTCCAGGCATATCTTCTTGGAAGCACTCTTGAGTTGACTCAGTAGACACTGAATGCAATGACAAAAAGTATTGCACGGAGTCAATGGCCTGAAAATCAGTGTTGCACTCGAACTTAAGCTCGAAAAATGCTTCAGGCACTTAAATAAATACAATATATAAAAATTTCTCTGCGTAGAAGCATACGTAGAGCTACTGAAGGATACAACGTCGAGGAAGGTGTTCGGGTGACAGGGGCATTTCCGCATCCGGGTAGAGCGGAGGTTGAAAATATCATCTACTGCCTCACGGTTATTCCGTACCAGACGTTCTGTTAAATTCCTCCTGATGGCGCAGCCTGAATGAGTGATCACTTTCCGCCGTGAACTTTAAATATAAAAGGCAGGTTTCGGAACTCGGGAATGCCGCTCCCGGTGCGCCTTTATTGATTATTTGGCTCGCCGCCGTCGCAGAAAGTTAGAGGCGCGTTCAAGACTCCAAGTCAAGTTGCCCGCCAAGTACCTGCATGGCTGGCTATGTTGAACATAATTTCTCACTCTGAGCTCTGCTCTTTTCAATTGATATATAGGATGTTAAACAGTTTTTTTGCTTGATTGATATAGTTGATAGTGTACAATAATATATACTTTACATAACTGCGAGACGAAGTAGACGACTTTACCGAGGAATGGTAAGCTTTCAAATTATGGCTATGGCGATGTGTTGGAAACACGTATGACTGAGAAGTCGTGGTTGCTTGCTGGGGAAGGGGGGTGGAGGGATTGATCGGACGGCATTCTTGGTGTTGTCAGCAAGGCGAGTCGTGCGTTGGTGATGGTGGGTGGTGGGAGCATCCTGGATATAGGCATCATTAGTTACGGTGCGCATGAATACATTCATAAATTCAGCGCATCGCTCAGATTCATAGGGCCTTTGGACTGTACATACCTTGTCCAAGGCCGTTCCGCCTGTGCAGCGTGCCTCCAGAACTCCCTCAGCACCCAAATTCTGCCTCAGGAAACTCTACAAGAAGGGGCGGGTACGTGACCGAGATCCTCTCTCCCGACTCCTTGCTGTGGCCGCTAGCGGTTACGAGGGCATGTCGACGCACAATGTGCAAAGCCGCAGACTGTTGCAAGTTGGGCGTTGCGGCTTGTCGCGACCTGTTGAATTGATTCTGGGAAGACGAGAGAGTGGTGTTAAGCGTTGGCGGGGATGTTGCCGGCACTTCAGGCTATCGAAGCGATGGTGTCGTGGAGACTCGTGGAGGAGGGAAGATTGCATAAAGTCCTGCCGGTGCGCAATGTTTCCAAAACAAAGGCGCGCCGGCGGCGGGAGCTATTCTTAGAAATTTCCTATTATATTTAAAGTTCACGGCGGAAACTCAAAACTGGCCTGAATGGGTTGGCACCGCCACAATCTTCCCAGGACTTCTGCTCAAATAGAACGCCGTGATTCGCGCGCTGAACAACATCTACGACTGCAATCTGCGCGTCAAGACCTCCCATCCCGCTTTTGGACAGTTCATGGAATACATATAGATGGTTTGCGATGTGGCAACTTTACATATCAAAGGTGGGTTGGGTTCCATTGGGGGGAGGCGGGAAATAGGATGTTGACGGTATCCGCTTGATGATAGGAGACGAAGTCTTCACCAATGCCCTTGCTCACGAGTGCAAGACGTACCGCTACGCATCGAACAGGAGCGGCCCCATGGCCTTGGGTGCATTAAATGCCTTGCGTCGCATGGCGTCCGATTGGAAGAAGGTATGTCAATGGTGGCCTAGCACTGCAGAAAATCAGCTAATTCACTCGCCACATACGCGGCAAGTCAAAGTAATGCTTGTCTTCAGTGAATGCAATTCTCCCAATACGTTTCTTCAAAACACATGCTGATGGGTCACGAGATAACTTTCCCATCCGCCAAAATTGGTCCTGTCAAAATCAACGCATCGCGGATTTCTTCGCGCGCACCAGAAACCTTCGCATATCCGTAGGTTTATGCAGAAAATTTGGAGCTAACAGGGCTAGTATACTATTGTAGTGCTGTATTATGTGTAGAATGAATCCATAAATCAACGTATACACTCGGGCAAGATTTATCATAAGATTTATACAATTCCTGTTGCCTCCACATGAGTTCTGGATGAATTGAAATTGGCTCAAACTGTAGAAAAAATCAAATATGTAATATATTTTGTTCCACAATACTCTGAGTAAATATGAAAGAGGTTGAAAAATGTATTGCCCAAAATGACCGCAGCGCGCAATTCCAGAGTGAGAGCATGCAACTTTGATTTGACCGCGCAACTTCGATCAGTGCGCATTGCGCAATTCTGCTCAGCCTGCAATTTTGGAAGTGTGAAGCTTTAGAAACTTAGTAGCTGGTCACTCTAACTATGTACTGGACCTTGTCCAAGTTCAATTGAAAATGCTAGACTGCTAAAAGGCGCCCATTGGCTACTCAATCCCAATTGAACAGTGGAAAGGGGAGAAAAAGCTGAATTTATATCTCAAGCATGTCAAAATACTCTATAGAGTACTACAATAGTATGCCAGGCCTGTTAGCTCCAAATTTTCTACATAAACCTACAGATATGCGAAGGTTTCTGGTGCGCTCGAAGAAATCCGCAAGTCGCTAAGGCTGAGCACGGGTGCACCTGCAGGTTACCCGCACCCGTACCTGTGGGTATTTAGACGCCCAAAACCTATACCTGCACCCGCGAAGATCTTTTCCCACGGATCACCCAGATCCGTGGGTCAAATACCTGCAGGTCACAGGTACCCATAGGTATACCTTTCATTAGCGGGTCTCTACAGGTACTCACAGGTATACCCATGGGTACCCGCACACAGCAGTAAAAAAAAACCAAATTTCAATATATAAGTCCACATTCTAAGTAATTACAATAATGTCATTATCCGGCACAACCTTCTGCTTCTTCTTGGGACGTTTAGACTTATCTTTGAATAACTGGATAATCTCCGCCTTTGGAATGACGCCATCTACTTTACTCCATGATCCTAGGACAGTAGCAGCACACACAGACTCATCCGATAAAGAGTGTCGAAGCTTGGAAACAGTCAAGCCTCCACGTGAGAAGGCACGTTCAATATCTGTGGACGCCGCTACGTGGCACATAAGTCAGTTACTATCTCAAATAAAAAGAAATATATCGCAACATACCGGGAATTGACATGAAATCCAGAGCCATTGCAGCCAAGGGATGGCCTGCCGTCTTCATTCCAGTCCAGTATGTGATCGTGTCTTGCTGTGTGTTGATAATTGGAGTGCTTAACCATTCCTCGAGTGCATCAGTTGAATTAGAGTCATCCTGGAGCACGTCAAAATATTTATGTGCAGCCAAGAAGCGCTACAAGATGTGGACTGGTCAGATCATGTGACAAACCTCAAAACGAAACTCACATTGCTAGAGCGAGTGGTACTTTCAGTGCGCACGTCTGTTGGAGCTAATACCTGCTTATATTTTGACGCCCAAACATCGCGTACAAGTCCCTCCGCTGCGGCAATCCATTCTTGGGGCCATTTCACGCACGTGAAATAGGTAGTCTTATAGCGTGGATGTAAGACTAGTAGAGAACACCATCAGCATCAAGAATTACTAAATATGTCGAGAGGAAGGAGCTTGAAGTACGCACTCATAGCAATCCTATAGACTACGGACTCATCAGTGAGTGAGTAGTACTTGTTCAGCATGTAATAGCCTCGTAATGCAGCATGCCAAACAACGAGAGGGAGCGCCGAGTTTTCGATGTTGTCTTCAAGCGCCGTTGTGATAATATCGAAGATGGGGATGACTTGATGGATAACAGCCATAGACGCTATATTTTTATATGAAAGTGGGTAGCTACCCAAAAGCTCAAATAAATCCACAAGGGCAACTGCCCATAGGCTCTTTGGTGGGTATTGGGCAGGGATGCCGGGGGCGGCGGGGGGTGTTTTTTTGATGGCTGGGTGAGCGGGATGATGCTCTACCATGCCGGAGGTGCCGGGAGGGGTGGTGTGGTGGTTGCTCGCTGTGGGCGGGGGCGCGGGAAGGGCGCGCGCTCGACAACGCAGCCTAATACGTGCAAACAACGCACCATTTGATGCTCGGGGGCTCGCGCTCGCTGTAGCAGGCGGCGGGCGGCATTTTCGAGCGGGGAAAAATGGGCGGGGCATTAGTAATATTTATTAGCACCTTTTGGCACCATTAGCGGGACGAGCGGAGAGGACCCCGGACAATACCATGGAAGGCCCGATCCCAAAAATCAAAATCATGTCCGGACTCAGAGGGCGAATTTCGCCCAATTTTGTCCGGATTGGATCGGGCCTCAGCCCAAAAAAGGCCAAATTACGTCCGGATTGGCGGATTTGGCCTCAAATTTTTGCAAAAATCGCCCCGGTGGGACCCAAACTGACCCAAATGCAAAATTTGTCCGGACATCGGATGGGGGTTGGCTAGTGATGCCCGGAGCTGAGCTGAGCTTGAGCTGAGTTGCACCTCGGCTTGACGCACTTCCTAATTTGGCAGCTTGAGGTCAGCTCGGCTCAAGGTACCTCGGACCCTGTCGTCAACGTCTGCTTTCTTGATCAGGACAGCTTTCAGAGTCCGCCAGTAAGTGCGATTAGGACAGGGACAAGTAGTACAATCAAATAAAGACTACTTTACTTCTTTATGTGCTGCACTTTATCAGGAGTGGGCTTCCGGGAAAGATCTGCACAGTTACGGATGCGCAAAAGGTTCGAGGCTGAAATGCGTTGGCGCATTTGCATTTGAGCGCGCACAATATTAATTGTCGCGTCCCACAGCGTTCAAGGAGTCGGGACGCCGCGCCTCTCGCACCATCCACTACTCACCCACTGTGATCCTGTCTTCTGGGCCACTCGAGCAGGTTCAACATTCACGTTCAATGCCCAGGCTGCAGAGTGTAAATTTAAACAGAATTTAAATAGCGCGCTCTCTTGCCGGGGATGCGCTGACCCATTGACGCAACTCTGCCTGTTGGGACTGATCGCCATAAACTCAAGTTCAAGCATGGCCTGAATTGATATTGATAAGTTTTTTGAATGTTAGCCTTTCTGCTTCTGAATACTTACATGGTACATGTACATTTTGGCTTTATTTCACCTCTACCCATAACCTCAGTCCTCACGATTACTTTCTCGTCTTATCGGCACTTGCGGCATGGAGCGTTGAAAGGCTTCTATATATAGGACCGAGCTACCAAGTTACCAAGCCAAGGTGAGCTGAAGGCGACCTCAAGGTGACAAATTTGAAACTCCGCTCACCTTGAGGTCGCCTTCAGCTCAGCTCCGGGCATCACTAGGGTTGGCGCTCAAACAGTACCAATTTTGTCCGGACTGGCACCGGGCCTTGGGGGTCAAAATGGGCCAATTTTGTCCGGATTGGCATCGAGCCTCCCATGCTATTGTCCGGGGTCCTGAGCGGAGGGGGCGGCGGGATGGATGCATCGGGATGGGTTTGGATGACGTTCTAAATATAAATTGTTCAAATTTCTTTCTTTTGCTTCATTTTTCCTTATTTTTACTGTATGTAGGTATTCTAATACTATACTACAATGTACTACAGCAAGAAAAACAAAGAAAAACGGACGGGAAACGGTGGATGCGCGAGCGAGCATTTGGATGACGCTCGGACATGCATCCGTTTTCGGTAATACTTACTATTTCCGGCACTACGTATTTGACAATATATCTGAATGGGCAGCGCGCTGGACAGGTGAATACTCAATTAATAAAATTCTAGTTATTTAAAATACATTCAGTGATATTTAATTAAACAATTGCAAGAGAGGGGCGTCTAGTCGCACCCGCCCTCGTTGGCCGTCCCCCGGTCTGCCCTCACCCCCTCTCGCCGTCCCGTTGCTCCTTGACCTCACCTCTCTCGTTTCCCTCGTCTCTCTGTGCTCGCTGTACCCGCTCACCCTAGCATAGGCGGTGCTCGTGCTGATCCGGTGTCGTCCGCGCTCTGGCATCCATCGTACTGCACCACTGTTTGAAGACGGGAAGAAGGAAGAAAGGGGCGAGGGGTGCAAGAAGAGACGAGGGACGAGGGACTGCGAGGAGAGGAAGCCGGATATGTGAGAGAAAACAGAGAGAGCACGGTGCAGTGTAAGCAAGGACTACGGAGACGACGAACGAGGTGATATGCCTCGGTCGGGTCTCCTCGCACCCTCGCCTTCTGCACTGCGTCGTCTCCATCCCTCGCGCCGCCGCTTCCGTGAACGCTATCCGGTCCCTGCCTCTCGCTCCTGCCACCTGCGCTCAATTCTCCCACACATCACCTCCCCCGCCCTCTCCCGCCCATCCTCTCCCGCGGTCTGCCTCCATTCTTGCGGCTTGATGCACTGGACCTCTTCCCGCAACCCTCCGCTGGCCAGTCGTTGTTGGGCAGTTGCGTCGTCGGTCATGACGCAACGTGTCAATGTTACAAGCCGCCCACATCCCTCATTGGAGGGGAGGGGCGTGAACTCGGCGTGCGGGTGGGTGGATGATAGTGTTGACGGGTGATAGCGGCGGGTGGTGTGGGTGGTGGGTGGTGGGTGGATGGGCGAGTGGAGTGTGCATGTACGGTGGATGGGTAGGTGGAAGGCGAAATCAACCATCCATCGATGGTTGATTTCGTTTTCAAGCGGAGTCTCAAATCTGGCTGCTCATCATCGACATCGTCGTCGACGATGTACGGTCCTTGTATGATAATAGACTACTGTGTACATAGTTAGATAAATACATTCAGTCCTGTGTTATAAAATATTTAGCTTGGAAACTAGATTTCAACGATGTTATACATCATTTTGACATCGCCGTGGTGATCTTCGTCCGCCCCGCCAAAAAACAGCACATAAAGAATAATTTCTATAGAAGAATTCTACCTATGTACCTACCTAAAAATTGCTTGAGCAAGTAGTAGACTGTAATATTAACGATTCTACCGCGTAATTCTAGCGGGAAATAAATAAATTGAGACGGTATCTACATTACACTACAGATGACTGATATATGTACGCTAATTTGAAAACTAATCTCTGTCAAAAGTAAGTTTGTCTCGTAAAATTTGATTACAGACTAAAACATGGTGTCGGAGCACAAGAAAACTTAAGTATACTATTCTTAAATGTTATCTAGACAATGAATTTTGTTATCGACTCAAGATCAAGGGGGGCCGGGTACTGAAAAACCCGACCTGGGGTCGGTTTTTCTTGTAAGGGAGATTGGACACGGACTAACTAACTACGTAATCAGGCACACGTCTATATATAGAAATATGACATCATTTTTTGGGCGCTTCCCGCCTCTAGCCCTCCCACTTCCTTCGCAAGCATCGCAAAGCCAATTCCGTGGCGCTATCTCCAGTGAAACACACTCAAGACATTTTTCCTTCGCAGCATTGCAGACCTTGCTACCTCAATGGCGCTTCTCAATGTTTGCAATCCCAGTAGGACCGCAATGTATGCGAGTCTGACAGTCTGGGCAGATGCCATAGCCTTCATCATCAATAATGATTAACTAGTCCATAGTATAGCATTAATTCTTGTCCATGCCAGATAATATCATGTACTCAACAGGCTTTGAAGGATCCATAGGCGCAACTTAAGCGTATATCAATGCTGTCGCACCAAGGTTTGTTCAATTTCAGGCCTCGTGATCACTAAACTAGGCGTGATCTATGTATTAGGCCGATGGACCGTCCTGTATATGAAGACTTGCATCTGTCGATATACAGGCCGGGATTTCTGAGTTTAAATCCCTGTAGCGCGCCGTTCCCACGCAAAATTGGCAGGGAGTGCCAAATGTAGTAACTTGAAATCTGACCGCCCCTCATTGAGTGACACTCTCCTCAGTGAAACGGCGACGAAGATTCGAGCCTGTGTTGTGTTCTCAGACTTTCTGTCCAGATATTGGTTAGAACAATATTACCGCTGGTGTTCCTTTGAGACTTCTCCTTCTTTCAATTTTTTAAATCGGACAAATACAGCCTCTAATGACCACAAACGTAAGGCAAAAGCACCAGAATTCCATAAAATGCGAATATATGAATCATTATTGCAGCTACCTCTACAAGACGTCAGAGATAGCTTCTGTAGCATTATTAATCTGCAATCCATGACTTTTTTTTGGTACATATTGCGGAACTCGCTCCCGAAGCTGTACTATCTGACGGGAACGGCCTGTGACGAGATCACGTTATCGTATTAGGGGAGGTCAGATTCATGCAAATTCGCCGCAGCTCGTGGGAACGGCGCGCTACAGGGATTTAAACTCAGAAATCCCGGTCTCTATATCGCCAGATGCAAGTCTTCATATAGAGAACGGCTTCCGGTCTATCTATGTATAATCGCCTTAAATTGTCTTTATTGAGCATCTCGTATGACCCAATACATTAGATTTGTGTAAGAATGTTTAAAATACAGCTGAAAATGGTCAAAAAAAGGGCTGCTCTGGAGGGGTCAGAAAATATTTTAGCGGGGCCTGCGGCCGGACTAACTAACCGGGTACCGGTCCTGGATTAGAGTTCCCGGCCCCCCTTGCTCAAGATCGCCATCGATCTCGACATTGTCGACAACGAGCACGAATTTGGACGCACGCGGGCCGGATGTCCCAGCCAATAGCGCGCGTCGCGGGAATCGCCGAGACGCGAGATCAACCACGTTCGACGTTGTTGATCTCATTCTCTATCCACCAGCACTGCGTCTCGCTCCCCTCTCCCTCGCCGTGTGCTCCTCCCCTCGCCTGAGGGATGTAGCCGGCGCTCTCTGGCAACATACGCCATGTGCCCCTCCCCTCCGACGAGGGATGTGGGCCGACTCTCTGGCAACGCACGACCCCCAACCATCTCGTTGGTGCCGTGATCTCCCTCCCTCGAATGAGGGATGTCGGCACTGGGCCACCTGCCCACCTCGACCTCTCCCACGCTCAGTCTGTCTCACCCTTCGAACGAGGGATGTGAGTCGGCTATTTCATGCAGCCAGCTGTCATCACCCCGTTCCCTTGTCGCTCGCCCGGATCCCCCATCCCTCGTTCATCCGCCACCTCGTCCCTCTTGCACCAAGTGGCTCTCCTTGAGAGTCCAAGCAACGGCAGACCATCTAGCCTCGCCCGCTCTCTGGTGTGACGACCTGCACGAACCCAGCCAGCGCCCACAACAAAAGCAGAGAAGCCGGTGACCTGCAGCGGTGCGTGCGTCCAACGGCCGTGGGGCACAAGTGGGAGGTGGGAGAGACTGCGAAGAGAGCAGATAGGCGAGTAGGGACAAGGTCGAGCGCGACGAGGCGGGGGATGTCCGAGACCAGACAACGGAGGGAAAACGGATGCCAACGCAGGCCCAATGATGGGCCGACCACGGTACCGACGACGCGGCGACAATGCAACATGGAGGACGACCAGGACGGCGCATGGGGAGCACGGCAACGAGTGAACTTGGCGACAGACGAGGAGGAGCGAGGCGGGTAATAGCGGAAATGCGCTGCACTCGCTTCGCCCCTTCTGGTTCTTGTCCGTCCCCACCCTCAGTCGCCCAGCTCATTGAACAAGTAACGAGGCCGGGACCGCAGCAAGGACGGGGACAGACGGACGACAGCAACGACCAGCGAGGGGTGAAGGCGGTCAGTGGCCAAGGCGGGGAACGATGAGCCAGGGCCAGTGGCGGGTGCACAGGAAGGGCGGCCGCTAGCCAAGGATTCGACCACGGACGGACGTTGATGGACGCCTGACTGCGCGCATGAGCAGGAGCAGGGCACAGGGCGGAACAGCGACCAGAAGGTAGGGGCATGGTGACGAGACTTGCCCGCCTCGGGATAGGCTGTTGTCTGCTCCTTCCTTCGCACCTCTTTTGTTTAGTATGCCTTCATTAGCTAGATAGATATCTAATACATAATTTTTTGTTTCAATAATTCATTTTTGTCCATGAATATGCATATCGCCCAAAATGGTAAGTATTGCCAAAAGCGGATGCACGTCCGAGCGTCATCCAAACGCTCGCTCGCGCATCCACCATTTCCCGTCCGTTTTTCTTGGTTTTTCTTGCTATAGTACATTGTAGTATAGTATTAGAATACCTACATGCAGTAAAAATAAGGAAAAATGAAGCAAAAGAAAGAAATTTGAACAATTTATATTTAGAACGTCATCCAAACCCATCCCGATGCATCCATCCCGCCGCCCCCTCCGCTCGTCTCGCTAATGGTACCAAAAGGTGCTAATAAATATTACTAATGCCCCGCCCATTTTTCCCCGCTCGAAAATGCCGCCCGCCGCCTGCTACTAGTCTCGAACCAAGTGTCAAATCAATCAAATATTCAGCAGATTTCTCAATTCTGCATAGATTCTGTAAAGTCGATACATATTTGGTAGAACCAACCAGATTTATTGAATACTAACATTACCCCCCCCCTGAGCCACCCCACCCGATGAGCCAGTTGCGAATATCTCAACATTGGCTGGCTGGTTTCCTTTCAAACTTTGTATACACATATAATTAGGTGTTCTCAATACACTCCAAGTGTTTTTTCTGAGAAAAATCAAGGTAGGGAGGTGGTTCAACTAGTCTCGAACCAGAAGTCCTGGGAAGATTGTGGCGGTGCCAACCCATTCAGGCTGCGCCATCAGGAGGAATCTTAACCAGAACGTCTGGTACGGAATAACCGTGAGGCAGTAGATGATATTTTCAACCTCCGCTCTACCCGGATGCGGAAATGCCCCCTGTCACCCGAACGCCTTCCTCGACGTTGTATCCTTCAGTAGCTCTACCGTAAGCTTCTACGCAGAGAAATTTTTATATATTGTATTTATTTAAGTGCCTGAAACATTTTTCGAGCTTAAGTTCGAGTGCAACACTGATTTTCAGGCCATTGACTCCGTGCAATACTTTTTGTCATTGCATTCAGTGTCTACTGAGTCAACTCAAGAGTGCTTCAAGAAGATATGCCTGGAATTGATGAGAGAAACCAATGCTCACTGAATTTGGCAAATTTCAGTCAGTCGGAATTCAGAAATCCGCGAAGGGTGCGCGAAAGTTCAAGGAAACTGTGTAAGTATGCGGCATATGTCAGGCCAACCTGCGCCATTCCATCACAATCCATTCAACCTCATTCCCTAAACCTCCTGCTTCTCGTCGAGTAAATGCCCCCAAATTTCTTGTAACATGAGACAACTTGCGAGAGAAACGAAGCCGCGTCGAAGCGGCCTTTAAACTTTAGACGACGGTATTGGTGTGTAAACAGTGCAATGACATCGGAATAACCGTAAGATAAATAACATAAACTGTAGGGACACAGTGCACTTGAAGAAGAGGTGATTGAAGCCTTGAAGGCGCTCTTTTGATACCAGATCATGTTGAACAAGCAGAAATATGCGGTGCAAACCGTGTGAAATTTTGACGTTTCGACGGCTGTAGAGCATTGAAATTTCTCCGAGAGCATCCTCAAGTAAGTAGAGAGATGGTGAACAGTCTTCTCATTCTCATAGCTACATTTCATCTACTAGAAAATGAAGAATAGTATCATTATGAGGTGGGGACGAGGACGCGACGCGACGCATATGGTATCACATGCTCCCGTAGAATTTGATGGAATTCCCTCTTTCGGTGTAGAGCGGACTTTGAAATGAGCATGTACTGCCCTACGGTAATTCCGTACCAGTCTACTTGGTAGAATATCCGGCGATCACACAGTCTCAATCGAGTTGGGAAAACTTATGTCATCACTTTTACTAATCACACCTGAGCCGTAGATATTCTACCAAGTAGACTGGCTCGAGTCTATGGTTCAACAGACGGTGTCCAGTCACTCTTGCCGACACTTGCCGTTCCGGATCTGTCATCGGCACAAGCACAAGTGATGCCAAGACGGTTATTCAAGCACAGCGCGTCGTTGTCGCGTCGCATCGACGGTCGCGCGCAATGACTGAATTTAACAATGCTAGTGAACATGAAGGCAAATGTAGCATTAACAATCCTTCCTATGAAGCGCTCGGATCCAAGGAATATCCCGTCAAGTGGTTCATCAATCCCCCCAGTCTTGTCCACATCCCCTCCTCCAAGCACAAGGGTTTATACTACTGTACAAATACGACCAAGTGCTCAAAATTTCTGGAAAAAAATTGGGTCGGGGTGGCCCAAAATTTTTGTTTTGATTTAAGACGAATTTTAAAAAATACTTTTTTCTCCATTGTGACGCGTGACGAGAGCACCTGGTCGTATTAGTACAGTATACCAGGAATGTTATGAGTCTTATAAGTTATAGTGTCTCTCATTGAGCTCTTTTATCCTCTACTAACCCTAGTGCCATCCACTATATCCTGTCGATGGTGAGCGCACCAGGAGCGCACTTGCCACACCGTCTCGCTTAATCGGCGTTATCACTGATCAGATCAACGCTTAGCTCTGCGGGGCTTGAACTTACACCGTGACACGTCTGTGACTGGCTCATCGGGTGGGGTGGCTCAGGGGGGGGGTAATGTTAGTATATACTACATTTTAACACTATGTTTACTGTTATTATCGTGCGGGTACGCCGCCATCACCAGAGTTCCCGGCCTGTATTCCTTTTCAAGCCCATAGGGTCATTTTGATGGGATCTAAAAGACCAATTGATTATTGAACTATGACTCCATCTAATGTGTATCAAATAAATGGATGGGTCAAGGTTAAGATAGCGAGAAATTGCGGGAAGCAATCCCCACTTAAGTACCCAGGAAAACATGTTTGCGAGGTGGCAGAATCCTTTTCCTATGCCATAAGCTCAACATGCCTGAGGCGAGAGCTAAGGAGGTCTGCAGAAGAGCCGTCAAGGGCCAGCACCCCCAACCTTTCCATTTCCCTATCCTCCAGATCCAAGTAGCCAGCAGCGCCAGACATGTTTGCAATGTGACAAACAGCTGCATGCAGTTTAAGGTATTCAGGATTAGGGGGATGAAGAGAAGTATCAGTGGATGTGAACGTGATCGTGTGATTGGCTGGTACAGATGAGAGAGCAATAACGCGGGTTTCCACTGCACGGACTATATAGCTATCACCCTGCAAGGGAGTCAGAGAGCAGCCAAAAGAGGTTATGTAATAAGGACTCACTGAAACATGTTCAAACCACAGCTTGAGATCGTCGAACAGCATATGCAGTTCCATGTCCATCGTAAACCCATTTGTAAGATGATGTATCTTTGCACCGTCCAGCTCAGAGAGGATATCAATGTTCCCAAAGCTATTGATGATAGCCCAGACGTGTCCTGTATATTTTTTCTAAAGTATGTCGAAAGATTAAAACAGTAAATATTATAAACAGCAAACAAGGCTACCTTCTTCTCGTCAGGATCATTTGGATTGAAGCCCCAGTTGGTCGAAGGTGGGAAGATGTGGCAGTAGTTAGTAATAGTCAGCATAGGGTTCTGATGCAAGTTGTATTTCTGTAAATCTGCTGATGTCATGGACCGGACGCTCAATAAATCTGCCGCGCCCGTCACCACACAGCGGTAGTTGTCCCGCTTTAATGCCTTCAGAGAGATGGTGTCAGTGTAGTGGTCATGAAAAAAATTCTAGCATACATACCGACGCTTTCGCAGTCTTGTGGTCCATTGGAGCTGGATTCACAGCTTCGCTAAAGAAATTACTGTGCATCTCAAAGGAAGGTCGACTAGGGTGCTCTGATGGAGCTGGAGTACAATCTGTGGTTCGTCGAACTAAAAAGGAAATGAAACAGAAATTGGCGATTGAGAATGAAAGGACCCACAAAGTCGTATCAAATGATTAATATAAAGCTTCGACAGAGTGCTCATCTGGTCAAAGTCGGCATTGCAAGCAACGATCTCGCGGGCGACAATTTTTCTCGCTTCGTATGGTAGCACCAGAATCAGATAGCCCAGGCAGCGAGAATGCATGAGGGTATCCTCATCAGCGCCGGCACCAGCTTCCATCTTCAAACATTGCTCATAAGTGTCGTGTAAGGGTACCTCGGAGGAGGGATTGTAGCTGTTGGGTGGAAGTGGTTGGGGATAGATGTTTGCCATGGTACCAACCAGAAAGGTGAAACAGACTAAATGATGGGCAAAGTTGTTGGACCAAGGCGTTTTCAGTCTTCGTTAGCAACTTATGTAGCAGAGAGAAAGAATCAAGATTGAGTCAGATTGGTGGACGCGTTGAATTTCGCAGCATCACGTTGGCATCACGCGTCCTTTCCTTGACCATTTCCACTGCCAGGGCCGAGCCAGTTTTAAATTTTAGCACAACGACGATGTTCAGTACGGTCCACTGAACTTCACCTGCAAACTAAGACGATGTTGAGAAACGATTTTCAAGCCCATGATTGAGGCACCATTCCAGGCGATAACTCAAGACGACTGTGGAACCGCATGCGTTCTTGCTACCTTCGCATTGTGGGTTGGGATGCAGAAACAGCATCGAAGACATTCAGGAGGGTAGTCAGGAGCTGGTGATGAATACGTTCTCGAGGAGGACTGTAATATCAATGAGCCACTGGTAAGCAAAGTTGTTGTGCACGGTTCTTTTCGCTTTTACGAGCACTGCATCTCTTTTAGCCAGGTACTGGACCCATCAATCTCTCTTTCAATCGAACGACCATCTTGTTGGAGGTCTGTGTCAATTTTCATTCTTATTTTTGGTACTCGAGTTTCTAATAGTCAACGTCGCGTGTTCGTAGCGTGCAGACATCTTTCGACTCTCAATTTTCAATCAAATTTCAAGATGGAGAGTTCGACAACCATCCTAGTTAAGGCATTCAACGCCTTGCCTCGCATGAAATTGAATCTCTCGCACAAACCCAACGAATGGTACTTCGACGTGCGCTATATGCAACTCGAGCCAAACCCATATCATGCCCTTTATCTAATGCAGCCCCAAGGCTCAGTGCGCCACATAGAACCGCTTCCTGCTGGCCTCCCAGACAAAAAGAATGGCTTGTCGTACTTCCCTGATACCGGCCGCGAAGCAGCGCCAGAAGTCGCTAGAGCGATCATGTATGCATTCCTGAAGAACATGGGACGGGTGGAGCCAGCGCTTGTCTCCGCACCCTGGACGCTCGTCACGCCATATACAGTCCTCTGCAGCGCAGTCAACGAGGAGTTCAGACGCATTGGCATTCATTCGTCCCTCCAAGTCAGGGAAGCGTCCTCAAATATTCAATGCCTCGCAAACGACACCTTCGATCGGCAGTTCCTTATTTTGCAGAACAGCTTGGGATACAAAGGGAAAGATTCCATGGCGCTGATGATCCCAGGGAGCATCTGCTTTCCTGAAACTGCCGAAGCTTCACCTCCCATAATGGGCACGAGGAACTGGGACATTGCCGCTGCTTATGTGACCCATCTCAAGCAGGCGCGCCCAATCGACGACATTTCGGACTTGACTTTGGACATTGCGGCACTGCACAAGGAAATTCAGAGTCTTCAGCAGAAGATCAAGAGCATCCCGGAGGCTGTCGTCAGGGTGCAAGCAGATAACGGCAATTACGAAGCAGCTCTTGATTATGGTTTGCGACTTCGGTTCGGCGTTGGCTGCTCTCAGAACCGCAGCCTCTCTCGAGTCTATCTCATCAAAGCTCTCGATCCTCTTGCTCCTGATATCTTCCAAGCTACAGTCCATGCTGCTCTAATTGAGTGGTACGTCGACGCGCGCAAGGACGGCATACTGAAGAAACGATTCATGTGTGGTGCGGCTCATCACACCAAAGCTGCGATACTATGCGCTCGTCGCGCCGAGCCCAGTCGCAAATATTACTGCAATGCAGTCATTACATTTGCAAAGACTCTTATTGAGATCAATGAAAAGGCTGGTACTCTTGGTCAGATCAATGTTCTGTATGACGAAGTTGTTAAAATATCCAAGAAACGTGACAAGCAAATCCAGGAAGAGAAGAAGAAGCAAGACACGAAACGGCTGAAGACCCCACACAGATATCGCTGTGCCGCTGTTGGATGCAGTATTCAAGCCGACACTGGCCGAATGCTTTCGCGCTGTAAGTTGCATACTCCTCACAAATGACTTCATACTCACCTCACCAACATCCAGGCTCGGGCAAATGTGATTTCGACAAGAAGCCAAGCTACTGCAGCAAAGAATGCCAGAAGGCCGATTGGAAGAACCATAAAACCTTCTGCCTTCCGGGTGCTGAATGTTCTGTGATCGACGATTCGCTCATTGAAACTCCCTTGCAACAAGAAGGGTATATGCCCACGGAAGGCACAATCCAGATCCCAGTCACCTGTGCAGACGGGTTGACTAGGCACTTCAGCAGCTCGACCCTGGATCCCAAGTCGCTGAAGGAGATGGCGGAGAAGATGGCGACCGAGAGCCTTCCTGTTTACACTGGTGGGCTGCCGATTAAACTCGACTTCATCGATATTGAAGTGCCAGGTGGTATAGCTAGTCAGTGATTCTCAGCTTGTTTTGCGATAATGCTAATTGTGTTTTCTTTTTTAGATTTGTGATTTACATAAATAAGTAGACTGTTCAATCAATGTAACGGATTTTCTAACGTGCTTTATGTCGAGTGGACCTTTCGGTTCATCCTCTCGGATCACTTACCCTCTTCAAATTCTCAGTGTTTTACAAAACCCGACCGTTCAATTAAACTATGTCTTTGTCCAGTCACGACCTCTTCGCATTTCTCCGTCTACGCGTCAAGTGCTCCGCCTCATGGCTAGAAATGTTTTATTTCTGTTGCGTGTACAATAGGTATTCTAGGCTACGTTCTGTCGATATTCCAAACTCGCAACCGCCGGTGTAACCTTAAAATAGGACTAGCCCACTTCTTCCGAAGACTTGCCCAGTGCTCCATCCCTACTGCACTCGCTATTTTCTCATGCGTCATGTCTCGCCATTTCTTCGATAGATTCTTCCAGTGCCTCGCTGCCGCTGTCATTTCCTGGGCTCCTTATAAAAACGCGCCCTTCATGATCGACACACTGCATTCGCTACAATGTTTGCGTTCAGAACAATTCTCGCTCTCGCCTCAGTTGCTTCCTCTGCTTGGGCTCTCACCACTCCCACTAAAACCGAGGTCAACCTCGAGAGGCGAGGTGCTGTCTTGACTGCTCAGTATGCTACAGAGACTGAGGTGCGCTATCTCTGATTCTCAATATCGATCACGTATTCGTGGACGATCCTTATCTTCAATTCCTATCAGGCAAACGGGTACGGGCCCCTGGGTTTCTTCGGTTTGGGCCTTCTGACTGGGTTTCGATACATGGTAGACGGTTTATCCTTGGGAACAACCTCTGGGGCGAGTTTGCAGATCCAAGCGGTTAGTCTTGAACTCCGAATAGAATATCAAGGAATCAACTGATCAGTAAATCAAAATGAATCTAGGTTCCCAAAGCTCGCAAGTTACAGGAGTCAATGGAACTAGCCTTGCTTGGCACACGACGTACAGTTGGTCGGGCGCTCCAACTCAAGTAAAGAGCTGTGAGTTGACGTTGCTAATTTATTTTTCAATCGGTAGTACACAGATTAATATTGTGTAGACGCCAACCTTGACCTCCGCGTTGGCATTGGCAAGACACTCGCCTCGATCACCTCCATCCCTACGTCCTGGAAATGGACATACACCTCAGCCTCGTCCGACCTCGTCGCGGACGTCTCCTACGATCTGTGGCTCTCCAAGACTGCAGGCACCACCGGCGCAACATCGGCCTCGACATACGAAATGTACGTCCCATATATGCGCTCTGTACTGTCCAGAAGAGAGGGGCTCATATTATATGATATTAGCATGATCTGGCTAAGTGACAGAGGAGGGTATGTACCGCCCATTTTTTCAAATGTTCAGGGGAAATTCTGAACATTTTCCTGTAGAGCTGGTCCTGCTGGGACACAAGTTGGCACGGCAAAGTAATTTTTTCATGCATTGAAAATCTTCTCGTCCCCTTTAGAAACTAACGTATGGATGGTGGTGGCTCGTATAGCATCAATGGCCTCAACTGGAAGCTCTTCAAAGGCGTTGTCGCATCGTGGAACATATTCTCCTTCGTCGCACCCTCAGAAACGACCAACTTCAACCAGGACCTGAAGCCCTTCTTCGGTATGTAAACCCACCTTGTTGTGTAGCTTCTGAATGAAGAGTCAACTGATGACGTTGCTCCAGATTACCTCGTCGCCAACCAGGGAGTGCCGAGCAACCAGTTCTTGGTCCAAGCCCAATCTGGGACGGAGCCGTTCGTCGGTGAGTTATATCATCTCATCCGAGGCCTCTGACGGTTTTTTGTCTTTGGAGGATGCTGATGGGTAATACTGTTTTGCAGGGAGCGCCACACTCACCACGGCATCTCATTCCCTCGCTATTAACTAAATAAATTTTGGAAGTCCCCAAGGGATTGAATACTAGTTTTTATGTCGCCGTATTATGTTTAAGTTTGATCTTGGGCGCGCACGGCACAATACATTGACATCAGCGCCCATGCCATCCTAGTCTACAGGGCTTATCAATGCTCAGCGCTCAATTCTAGTTTCTAACCCGATTCACTGGGGTAACTCAAAGCTCCCATATTCATGACCCAACTCATCGCCACACCAAGTCTAAAACACCTAAATAACACCATCGCCAATCCCGCGCCCAAGGTCCACGGCACACGTTGATGTGGGTATCAAGAAAATTTCTTCTACACCTAATCTTTTGATATCTACATAAGTACGAATACAAAGCCTGCGTCTACTCTGATTTACCAACCTTCCCCGGGCGCTTCGCTGACTCGCGCACCTCGCCGGCGAGCCAGATCCCGGAGAAGAGGAAGAAGGCGACGCTGGTGCTGATGGCGCCCGCATAGTAGGGCCAGGCGGCGGAGAGGAAGCGTGGGTAGCCGTCGTGGCGCGGGGGGACGATGGGCACGGTCACGGAGCTGTGCAGGTGGGTCCAGCTGGGGAAAGGGAAATGAGAATGAGTAACGCTGCTATGACAGAAGCGGGGCACTTACCCTTTGCGTTTGTAGTCAATCACGAATTTGAACACCCCATGCCTGTCTGGCGCGCGGAAGGTGACCGAGTATTTTCCTGGGACGTTGCGCACGGGCGGGAGCGCGGTGCGGATGTGCGGGTCGAGCATCGTGAACTCGAGCTGCATGTCCTTGATGCCGGAGTACGGCTCCCACATGCCCTGTTTGGGATTGAACTTGGAGATATATGCATTGAAGACGAGCTCGTCATTCGTGGTGTAGAGCTCGCTCGGGCCCGTCGCGTTCACGCGGTGGTGCTCGACTTTGTCGATGCGCAGCACGAGCGATTCCTGGAAGGTCCACGCCGCAATGTCGCGCGCGAAGGCAGCGTTGCCGGACTTGACGCCTTTAGCGTCCACCTTCTGCGCGAGCTCGTCGCTGAAGAGGTCTGCGCCGCCCACCCAGGTGACGCGGGCGCCGTCGAGGGTCTGGAAGCCTGTGACGACGCTGAGCTGGCTGCCTGCCCAGAGGCCCTCGCCGCCCTTCTCTGCCGAGTCTACTAGCGCATCGGCCGAACCGCCGTCAATTTCAGACGCGAAGCTCTCTGCGGGTGCGTGCAGGATGGGGACGAGTTGCGGATTGGTTCCCAGCGCCTGTGGGACGCCCGAGAACCAGATGGGGCTGGAGGTGTCGGATAATATGTGCGTGGCGTCGCGTTTCGTTGGGACGATGGGAATTAGGCTAGCGGGTTCGTCGCGTTTTGGGAAGTACGAGATGAGAGGGGTGCCTGGTGGTGGCAAAATAAGCGAGAACTCGGAGGCGAGCAGGGACAGAGGGGTCTGCTTTGTCGATAGAGCAATAATTATGTTGGTTTTGAGTTGGAGGAGGTCGACGAGGGATTGTGGTGTTATATCTTTGGCGAAATCTGGAATTGTAAATTAGAAAAGGGATGTATTAGAGTCATTTATAGCAATCTGCAAATGCGTGGACCAGAAAATGGGGGTGAAGGATACAAATATTCAATTTTTTGGAAGGTGGAGACGGCATGATGTCGCTTTCCTGCACCTTATATTCTGAGCCCAAAAGGCTAACGGTTTTCCCTCTATGGCTGCAGGAAGGAACGGAGCGCGCGTTGATTTACACCAACATAATTATTTGTTCCATAGCGCAGCATTCCAACAACAATTCGCGAGCCACTCGCGAAAAATCAAAAGTGGTCTACACATTTGCCGATAGCTGGAATCCTAAGCCCCAAATTTATGGCTGCAGGAAGGGAAGAAGCTCCACGGTGACGGGTGGACCAACGTTGATTTGGACAACTGGTTACAGCTGGTTTATAGCGCAACCACCACTCGAGTGCCACTTGAGGAAAACCGAAAGCGGTCTCCACATTTGCAAAGAATTGTAAGTGCTTACTTTTGGTTTCGGATGCCAAGAGCACGACGTGCGCAAACGCTGCCTCGTCGTACTCGGCAATGAGCGGCTTTTCGTCCTTTGGTGGTCTGAATGTCAATTCATAGCCCTGATCTGTCGCCACATTTAACTCGTTGTACTGCGCGTACGAAGGCCAATGACAACTCACCCTTCATCCCCTCGAAGAATATGGAGAAGTCGTCCTGGCGCTTGGGCTCTACGACGACGAGGACCGAGTTCCCTGTGCTGGACGTTGCTGATACGAGGCTGGCCAGCCCCGCGGCGAGGAGCAGAAGCCTGGCGAACATGATTGTTCGGAAGTCGTGAGGTTCCACGTCGTCAGACGGACGCGCAGAATTTGGCTTTGTGTGGCTACGCCCTGCCGAGCGGCACCCCGCTCGGAGAATGTCGGTGCGTGGAGGCGGAAGCAAACTCCGGGCCGCCGCCTAAACTCCGACTCCCCGAAGGTGGTACTCGTATTTTCAACCCGGACCCACCGTCGCCCGCCTTTCCTCCTTTCTTTACCTCCACTTTCATTATGGGCGCGTCAGAAGAGCTAGAATATCTCAAGTCGCTGGTCACCCAGCTGAACCAGAAGATCACGGCCCTGGAATCCAAGGCGAAGGATGCAATCACGCCTACCAGAACCCCCGCCCAGCAACTGAGGACTATTCTCGTCGGACCCCCTGGTGCTGGTATGTGCACACATGTTCTTCTAGGACTTCCGATGCCTAACACCATACGTTTTGTTAGGAAAGGGCACGCAGGCCCCCAAAATCCGTGATGAGTTCTGCGTGTGCCACCTGGCAACTGGAGATATGCTTCGCGAACAGGTGCAGGCCCAAACCCCTCTCGGAATCAAGGCAAAAAAGATCATGGACAACGGAGGACTCGTATCCGACGATATCATGGTGGGCATGATCCAGGATCAGCTGGAGAACAATAAGGCTTGCAAGAACGGGTGAGCTATTCCTACCTTCATGCACGCTTAAAGAAATTTCGGCCGCACCCATATAACCTTCAAAGACATGAACCGGACAGAGCGGAATGACACTTCCCTAGAATGTCGGCTTGAGGAGACTTGCGTGCTAACCGCTTTCTTCGTACGCGCTTCTCACTATACCGATTTCAAAACTGACGCGTTTTTTTTTCGATCAAATAGCTTCGTCCTTGATGGTTTCCCCCGGACCGTGCCTCAAGCTCAGAAACTTGATGGAATGCTGGAAGCTCGCAAAGAGAAACTCGACTCTGTCGTTCAACTACTTATCGACGATCAGCTTCTTATTTCTCGTATCACTGGCCGTTTGATCCACGCTCCCAGCGGTCGCACGTATCACAGAGAATTCAAGTACGAGTCATGTCCTGACTGTCCGCTATTACTGCTTTCACTAACTTGTTAATAATCCCTTTATAGTCCTCCTAAGAAGGCTGGCGTTGATGACGTTACTGGAGACAAGCTGATTCAGCGTTCTGACGATAATGTTGACACTCTCCGCAAACGTCTTGCCACTTACCACGCTCAAACCGGTCCAGTCGTGGATTACTACAAAGCCAAAGGACTCTGGCACGGCATTGATGCTGCCCAATCGCCAAGCGTCGTATGGGATAACCTCAGGTCGATCTTCGTGGGCAAAAAGTAAACGGTAACGCGTACACATAGATAGACTCGCTTCCGCGCGCGGGGGAAATATCCATTCTAGAATTCGATTTCTTCGAAACGTCGGTTTGAAGCGCAAGGGCCTGCCTGCCGTTCCAGGTTCGCCTATGAACATTGCTTTTCGGCACAGCTTTTTCATTTTTCTCACTGTATTCAGGGTGTTTTCGTTGTGATGATGATCTATTTAACAGAACTTTGGCTTTGATTTATTTTATTTTGAATTCACAGATCCTCCTGGCGACGTCGATCCGAGTTGACCTCAGTCCAGTTTCTAGTATCCTTCGAGTGATTTTCACTCCCCCTGCCCATTGAGTGCCAAAATAGGTTTAGTCCTGTCTCAACTCACCAGCTGAATCTATTCTGCAAATCTGCACAGTTTGCAGTCAAGGATATAAATTGCCCAAGGCATTACCTCGCCGACTCCCGAGTCCACGCGAAGAGGCTCCAAACATGTCATGACATCTCGTTGATAAGTAAACCCCGGAAGGAGATCACGTTTTGCACTCATCTCACGCTGCGGTGACTTCAATCCTCAACCTTATGGTTTGTCATTCCGACGGCCTCTAATCATTAAGAAGACATTTTCTTCATGAGCTATGATTAACCGGGGTGTCATAAAATGACTCCCGATTCTGGTCTTTACCAGAACACCCAGGACACCACGCGCAGTGTTTCTGTTTCAACTTGACGCGAACGCGTCCTTATCGGCGTTATATAACCCCAAGAACCTTGCAGTCCTTTTCTTGTCCCATCTATCCTAACATCTCTCATCTTTCTTTTTTACTACTCTTCGCCACCAGAAGTTGCACTATGACGCGGAAATCCGAGCAAAGCGGGATATTGCGCCGCGGTTCTGCATGTCTTTCTTGTCGGTGAGCAGATCGTCCATGTTCGAGTGTGCAATAGTTGACCGTGATCGATTTCATATCTTCTTGGTATGGCTTGTAGGAGGAGGAAACTGGTGCGTTGATCGCCATTAAATTTCCGCTTTGGAATACCCCGAGACTGAGATCGCTCGACGCTGGCAGAGATGCGACGGCGCACGCCCTGTGTGCAGCCCGTGCAATACGATGAGGCGGACGCAAGAATGCAAATACGACGATAGTGGCCGGAAAAGCCGAACGCAGTCTCTGCGCGAGAAAATGGCGGCGCTGCAGGCCAAGGTCCAGGAACTCGAGTCGAATCCTGCTCAGACGTTGGCGGCTAGTGTTTCTACGTCCTGGCTGAGCACCACCGACGACTTTGTCGACCACATAGACCGCAGGATGTCCGACCCTTCGGGATATGGCCTTGAATTGAGCATTTGGAACGGAAATGGGAACGACTTCGATCCCTCTTTCACAACGCCAGATCTGTCATCGTTCTCTTTTCAATTCGGTTACGACAACCCCCTCGACTTCTCCTTCTCCTCGTCGCCTACACCTTTCGATCCAACTATGTCCAGGACGCTGGATATACCAATAACAACTGATATCAACGGCCAACCACTTATCAGTACATTGGGTACCTTTTCGGACTCGTCGGGGACTTCTAACCAAGATGGCGTTTCGGACAGGCTAGCGCAGGAGTCAAGCCCACTTCTGATCAAATCACGCGAAGTTCATGAGCTCCTGTAAGTACGCTTTATGTCATGGGCGAGCCTGTCAAAGACAGCTGACATTTCATTAACATAGCATCCAAACATTTATTTTGCACCGAAAACAATGTTGTTTCTATTCAAACACCACGCGTTTCGATCCATCAGCGTCTCCGAGCAGTTACCAAAATACCCCGCCCAATGTCGCGTTGATGAGCGCTATTTACCTCATGGGGAGCTTTTTTGCCCGTATGTCAGGGCTGGAGAGCCAGCTATTGGAGCAGACGCTACGTGATGTTGCTCGTACGATGCACAGCCAGGAGCAGCCGACAGACACAGTACAAGCGCTATGTCTCCTTGCGCAATATTTTTACTTCACCAACCGTACCATGGAGGGCGATCGACATCTATGTGCAGCAAAGCGCGTAGGTATTGACGCTGGTCTTCATCAAGTTTCACCTGCCGCCGCATTTCCTTTCGAGTCCGACTACACTATCGACATGACATCGCTTAACTGGCTAGAGAGGTCTGCGATTTTCTGGCAAGTGTACACGATACACAATTTTTGGTTGTCGAACAACGAGTGTTGCGTAGCGTCTGCCAACATCGACAGTATCTCATGTCGACACATCAGCACTCCCCTCCCGGTAGAGGAGGGCACCCCATTTGTGCGTCGCATTTTACTTCTCGGTTAACAGAAACTGATTGTATACTAGGAAATCGTCGCTGGAAACAGTGCGATTCATGCTCTGTTCGAGCCTGATGATTTTGTATTGAAGAGAGTGTCAATCACGGCTCTCAAGGCGATGGCTTCAGCGATCTTTGACCACTCCGTACGCGTTCACAGTACGTTTCCAAGCTGATACTCTGCCTCGCGTTTAACTTTCTAACTTTTGGTGGAATAGATACAGGGATGAAAGATGAAGCGACATGGACGTATCGTCAGAACACGGAAATCGCTCTTTCAAGACTGTCAGAGCTCGTTCAGCCCTATGCTATGCGCGAATCAATTCAAAGCGAAGGATCTTTCATCGACACCAGTGATTTGTATGCGGTGCAATCTCTGATTATCGCCTCGACGATCCACCTACATTTAGACAATACTATGGACCTCAAAATATCCCGGGCTGCCCGCAACGTTGTCGAGCTCATCAACCAGCTTTCTGATGACGACTATCTCTTCCTTGATCCAGTTCTATCAGTGAGCTTTTTTCCCTATCATGAATGTCCCTGATGGTGACTTATCTTTTTTCTTAGGTTTGCTGGTCTTCTATCATCAAAGTGTTTCATAGAATGTTGGATACTGCCAACGAAAAAATGGAACTCAACGGCCCAACATCGTCCTTAACTTTCACAGTCAAGTATCTTGATCACTGTATCAAGGTTCTCTTCTCTGCATTGCACAATCTGTCGCGGACTATTCCCCTTGCAGGTGAGAAAAAAATTTCTATTGGACTTCTGGATGACTTCTGGTGATTGACTGTCTCTCGGCCTTTTTATAGCTGTTCTGTTGAAAAATCTGGAAAACACGAATTCCCCACTTCATCCGGGCCTGCGCAAAACGCTTCCCCCTCCACATGTCGAAATTAATTATGATCGACATAATTTTCTTCCATTGACATAGATTCGTTTCGTTCTTTCCTTTCTCGTTATTCTGTTATCTCCCCCGCATGTGGGCTGTGTTTCCTCTCTAGTCCCAAGGGATCAGTTGCCTATCTTGGTCGCTCTTTTTAACCCATATACCATTCATTTATGGCATCTATCGTTATACCCTTCACTCCGAATGTATAGACTATGTATGTATCTTTGCTGGTTTCTCCGTTTGTAGGGATTTTGTGCATGTGTATTATATTGTACTTATGGCGCATCGTTTCAGGGAAACGCGTGCGCAGAAAAATTGTAATATCAGGCATTGCATATATACTTCAATTAGAGACCTTCGGTTGCGATGTAGTGCAGTACATACATAGAGCTTTGCAAGCTGAAGCTGCTTCAAGGCATGAACTCTTTCCATATGATGTCTATTTATGCAACGATTAGGTTTTTAAATACGTGCGTACTCCGCCGATAGGGGTTTTTCGAACTTACAGAGGAAAGGCAGAGTCTCCTTGAGTCTCCTTTCATTCTGGTTTATTTTAGCCTGTCGATAAATAGAAGTGAAGTGCCGATGTCAGATTTCAATTCCGAACTTCCATTTCCAAGGATAAGTTCACATGCGCAGCAGGCAGTTTTTTTTTCCAACATAGAAGCAGAAAAAAAATACGCCTCCGTTCCCAACCTACGAGTTCTCAGCTGCGTCGAGCTACCTCAAACCCCACTCACGCGCAATAAACAGAAGATCTGATTTGGCTGTCATGTAGCTAGATGAGACGACAATTCATCATCTCAAGAAGCTACTTATCAAACAACAGGCTTTGGGTAACGACTTCTTACCGTCATATGCTGATCATCATCATGCGGTCACGGCCCCCTGGAGCGCCATTTGGTGAGAGATGGGTTCAAACTTCAGGTTTTTTATATCCTATCACGCTGTACATGTACTCGCTGAATTCTGCAACAAATTGGGCTGTGTGGTGAGCGGAAATCCAGAGATGCCGCTAGGAAACGCCGTCGAAGTGGGATCGCAACGACGTGATCAACCCTCCAGTGGCATGAGTAAATTTTCGGGAGAACGTCTAGGCCTTTCGCTTTCGTTTGCACCATCAAGCTGTACTCTACAATGGTCAACCGATTCAGTGTAATTTTTGATTTTTAATAAGGAGAATAAAATAGGGATAAACGCGATGTAGATGATCGATGAAGGTCTTTAAGCGCGCGCTAAGCTGCATACAACAAATTTATACCGTGTACATGCAGACAACGTTGGGAACAATAGAAAAGGCTAATACATTTGGCTGAATTAATCAAACTTTTCTCACTGTCTCCCACCAACACGGTGCATACGCTTCTGCTAAACGAAGGGAAAATACATACGGCAGCCTGGCGGTCGACTCGGCGCGACTCCGACGCAAGTAAAAATACTATATTTAGTCCTTCATCGAAGTCCTACTGATAACAGTTATCTTACACGGTCAATATGCTATCAAAAGCGGTGTTCATACAAGCGTCCAAACGCTAATATCTCTGCAGTGAGCTCCCAAGAAAACACACGGCGATCACAGCAACGTTACTTCGCTGTACGCTTGCGGTTTGATACCCGTTAGGTGGGGACATTGTATTGTCAGTGGCCCACAAGGAGAAATTCATCTCGTTTTCTCTCTCCAAGATACCGAATACTATACTTCTTGTGGCTTAATCAGAAGACAGCCCTCACATGATACATTTGTCTTCCACAATCCTTGCCCTAATCAGAAGAACCGCTTGAAGTGGCAGATATTGATATAGATAAGAGGAATCGGCGACACCGGTAGGCCCTGGAGAGGTTCGCGCCAGAAATGACACATATGTACAATCTATCAGTCGGAAACCGTCGGATCGACTTCCGCAGGCGTTATTCTTTGGTCTAGTATTTCTGAACAGACCTCAAACGAAGTGAATTCGGAAGTCCGCGGGTGATTCCATGCTTACGACTATTCCTGTGAAGTCGGATCCGAGCCGTCAGTTACCTGAATAGTCACTCGCCTTTATCAAAATATCCTACGCTGGGTGGAATGTACCGTTCTTATCGTATTTGGTCTCGAGGCTTCAAAGCGTTTAATTGAATTGATGGGAAGAGGCTTTGTCAGCTTAAGCGCCTGCAAACGCCCACAAGCCATCAACGGACATTGAGCTGAGTTTCAATTTTGCGGGGGACTTGGAGAAGAATTTGCAAACCACTGCTCTAAATTGAAATCGATGTATCTGCTTTATGTTGAAGGGATTCAGAAATACAAGATGAGTGTTGCTCCGGACAAAAGTTTTCCGAAAGGGCCGTCTGCTCTATCGCGCTTCAAAAGACAGCATGTCATTTTGAGCTTTTAGACTTACCTGTATCCATAATTTAACCTGAATGAATGAAGGGTTCCAATATTCTAACTTGGCATAATCCTAGCACCAGTAAAGAAGTTCATTGCGGTCAATACCTTATTATTTTGTTTTAGGTATCTCAATGGTCAACCATTCCAAGAAAGAAGTGCTTGGCAAATACCCACAAGCTCCTTTCAAAGAAGCTTCAGAAGCTGTCAGTGTCTATATACAGCGCATCGAGGCAGAGACTTAAGCGCCAGGCTAAAATGCTTCCACGCAGAGTAAGCCTGCTCATATAACCTTCCATTCCCATCTTGGCACGCCCATTCCAATTATATCAGTTTTCTACATATTTGGACATCATATCACACTCATGGCACTCAGCAGTTGTATCGGAACAATGTACTCAGGATAATACATACTGCATATTATGGTCACAAGAGCGCAATTACGCGACGCATGAATGAGCCGCAGTACCATTTCTTGGAGGTGCCTTGGCCCATGGTAAACCACGATCTGCCAAACGTCGTACGTTTCCAAAAATCCAATACGCTTTGCTTTGTTTCCGTAGGCGGTGAGATAAGACCGCGGTCTGTCCGCCTCCTCACTTATATGGCGAGGCTGATCGTTGTTGTCGGGGTTCGTATTGGCAGTCAACGTACACGCATGGGAAAAGCTCCAATGTCAGGCATGGCGCTGCGGGGGAATCGAGGAGAAACATTAAAGTAATTGAAACTTGGGAGCGTGCGCGTTAGGAAAGCGCGTACTACATAGTATGTAAATATGGAGGGAACGTCTGGGAAACTTGTACCATGAGCACTTATCATCGGCGTCAAGATAAATTGGGCGCGACGACGAATCGTTGAATATCCAGTGGTTGTTCGCCAGAGGCAGGAATTATTAGGCCTTTATTTTGCAGGTGCCAAGGTGCGGGGCGCCACATAGATAGGATGCATATTAATATTCAAATTACTGCATATTGAAAGCCCCAGTTCGCAATTTGGTATTGTGGGCCGGGTGGCGTCTTCGTTTCCACATTCCCTTATTTAATTTGCATGTTCTATCTTGTTCATTAAAAAAACCATCGGCCGTTCAAGAAGGAATGTAACTACCCTGAAAATTTTTTTATTTTACCCTACGGTCCCCCCCAACCACAGGCACTGGGCCAAAAATTTTAAGTGTGCATACCGATGATGATGGGTTGGAATGGAGGCGCTCGTCGCTAGCCATATTTCGACATCGAGCGTGATACCAACGACCGCTGCCATCTCGTCATGCATCCCCAAGAGGCCGCGAGGCGAGCGCGCCCACAATTCAAATGCGCATACCTTGAGACGGTGAGAGCGACAGCTTGAGCGCCCACCGACCCTCATCATCGGCCATCAAAAGTTTCCTCTGTATCTCGTCCTCGTCTGCCGAATATCCCGCTACCTAGCCGGGGTACCCGTCGGCCGGGTCTTGTAGCTTCGACTCTGTAGTAGCAGCGGACGACGTCGCATCCCGAGGACGTGCTGGGATGTTTATTGCCTCTCATTGAATTTAGATTTTTAGATAAAGGTATGCTCACGAGCTCACGAGCTCACCTACTCACTTCGCACGTAGATCCCTACTGTCCGGAGGAGTCGCGGGTAACTATTGTTCCAAGGTTATCTGCAGGGATATATAGGAGCACAGAGTAAGAATTAGATAGGTACGCGATCCGAGTCCGACGTTTAGGTGCATCTATTTCCGTGGAACACTTGTTTTGCAACGGGACGTTATTTCCCAAGTAATCAAGCGTATGTGCGTTAGCGCGCTGGTACCAACAGCGCCTCCGCCGAAGCTATTGTGCGCAGCCGCCGGCATGGTATTCCCATGTGCCAGTAGGTTTCCCCACCTCCACACCAATGGTTTATCTGTGCTGCGAAATGCGTCATTGAGTGAATCATGATGCGACTTGTACGCAGAAGATGTCAATAGTGAAGCTAATATTAAGCTGACTATTGCTCACCTCACCTGCGATTCCGAGAACCTACGAGAGTGGCGGTGAGGATGATGTGCATCTACCGACAAGACCCATTGAACCATTGAAAGCAGCGCATGCTCCGGAATGAGGAGCGAGTCGGAGAAGCCCCCGAAATGACTAAAAATGCTGGTGCTCTGGCACCTTACATGGATGGATGTCGGCTGGGGCTTCGGGGAAACGGGAAGCGACAACGATGGTACTAAGCATGGTTTACAATGTTGGATTGGAAGGCGGATGAAGCCTGAAGGAATAAATATGATCTTGTCGGACGAATATATTCTGAGGCGGCATGTAAGAATGCATTGTTAGACATCATAATGGACAAGCGGCGAAGCGGTACCGGGATAATCTGGGGTAGTTCACAACAGAACACAGAATATTGCAGAGGTGCCGCGGGTCGACGTCGACATTGGGCACAGACAAGCACTAGAATTGACGGTTCGCATTCGCGGAGTGCGCACTGGTGCTCCCATTGGAAGCCCAGGATCGCTGCCACTCATTCGCAGGCCGGGAACTCTGGTCTGGAACTTGAGCAAAGAGCCTGAGTGGATGAACCCCGTATGTGCGACCAAACTCTAGACAACACCAGACAATGATTTCCGCCGTCCAATGATCGTTCGGAATTTGGTTCCGGGCTCGGGACGAGCGAAATGGCATTCAGTTGTGGCGCGTCAAGATTCAAGATACCTGCCCTTGTTTTGTTATTCTGCCATGTTATCCGACGCTTGCGCTTGCCTTTACTAGATGATGCTCGCCATGAATGCTCGCCTTCCATTTCGAGTGCGGGGTAATAGACTGCTGGTGGAGTGTGTGTTTCAATTGATGACAGTTTACATCCACAAACGCAGGCTCTCCACGCGTTGGTTTGGAAATACGTGGAAGTATCGACAATGGGAGATCGATGTAGAACAGAACCTAGGAAGAACTGCGGTTTCATGTGTATGTTTCTGGAAGTCAGTTATCGCAAGAACGCAAAAGTTCAATTGAACCTATTTTCGACTGCAGCCGGACTGCTTATCGCGATATAGTTATCAACGTTGGCATCTGTTCTTCTGACCTGCATACTTCAAACCGGCGGTTTGAATGGCGCTTGATGTTGATGAGGCCTGAGCGGCGTTAGGGACAAATAGGCTATGCAGGATATTGGAATGCGTGGAAACGTTCGCTGTCATCGAAGAGAATTTAAAGGTATTATTGGATGGTACTCATCGGTGGAGTTTTGACCAAACGCTGGCTGTAAGATATGACGTCCGCGGTGACCTGCTCAGTGGAAAGCATGTAATCGATACGGTGTAAAGCAGTCAACATACGTATGCCGGGTCGAGAGTGACTTCTAATCCATACGATATACCCGGGTTCTTGATAATGGAATTCAGTCTGTATGGAATTCTGCTTATCTCCCTCTGATAACCAGCATTGCTGGGCGAAATGTTGGGGAAAGGTCTCATTTTTTGTGGTTCAAACGTTCATGGATGAACATGGGCACTTGATGGAGGCCTGACCGCGGAGGTCTGATGGTTGCTAGAACGCGGGACGTGTACATTCCAAAGCTCTAAAAATGGCGCCGAAAGCCTGGCCTTTGCCCGTCTTGTGCATAAGCAGCCAGAAAAATGGAACCGCGTCTTCGTTGAATCGGCCTTGGCGCGAGAACACCCAGCGTTCGAGGAGGAGACAATGTGGACATAACGAAGACGACGAGGGAAGGTAACGGTCTTGTCTGGGGACTGGTCGGCTGGGCCCTTCCCACTGGAGAAAACAAGCAAATGATCATGCTTACGCGAGGCCAGATTAATATTGCAACTTGAATTGTACCATCATCGATGACCTCAGCGGCGGGGGGCATTTATTCGACAGCAGATATCGTCGCTGTCGGCCGCCGCATTGCGTAGTGAGTAGTGAGCGGCGATGGGTGTTGTTGAAGAGGCCCTTATTGTGTCTTCATGGCTTCCGCAATATAAATTGTGTTGAAAAGCGGGTAAAACAGCGAGAGCGCTTAGAAGGAGGGCAGAGTCAGCCGTGGCGGGCGAGGGAGCAGGCCAGGAACAAGACGAACATACTGAGATTAGGTTTGAGACGATATCCCCAATAAGGCAAGCCGTCCGGTAACATGCACAAAAATAGGCTTGATTGCGGCTGGCTGGGCTTGTTAAATATACGTCCCCAGCCTCGGTCTTTCGAGCCTCTCCTCGCAGCCCTACCACAGATTTCTACTTTTTCAGTCTCCTCATTCTTTTTTGTAAATCAGATACGTCGCCAGGACGTATATATATCCCGCCGTCGGTCCATATCTCTTCAACCTCGCCAGAGTCTGAAAGGAGAACCATAGTGAGTGCACCGCCAATGAACCAAACGCCCAATCTCACCTTTTATGTCAGGTTTTCCCTATCCTCGTAGTTTCACATTTCAGGACCACCCTAGTCTGCGCCGCAACCAGGGGCCCTTATCATAGCTACGCGCATTCGCATATCAGGTTGTTTATTAGGGACATCCACCGCCCACCCTTGTCGGAGACTCATCAGTAAGCCCCGCTGAAAATTTTAGTCAGCCGCCTTGCTCATCCCTCAGAAGAGGTTTTTTTTGCGATACCCACCGACTGCTAGATTTTAGATGATTGCAACGATGACCATGCAGTCCTCGAGGATGGCCCAAACGCAGGACCGCCGCTTCTCGCCCAGCGCTAACTCTGCTGGCTCTCCCCTCCCTCTTATCCCCCGCCGGACGTCATCGTCACGTCCCACCATGTCTACCTCCCCCTCCATGCCTCTACCTATGCGAGCCTCCATGTCAACCTCCTCGTTATCTTCATATTCCTCGAGTTCGAGCACGACGACAATCACCACTGTTGCCCAGCCTACCAGTGACTCAGCCTTGAGCTCGAGCTCGAGCTCCTCCTCTGACGGCTCACGACCCACCATTCGCACTAGGCGGGTGCGCGGCGTACGCGCCAACGGTGTCGTTTGCCCTCCTGAACTGTCGACCCCCATGCCCACACTTACTATTGTCTCATCACCGTCACCACAACATGTATTCCCCTCCAAAAATTCCCAATCGGCCCCGCAGCCGACCCAATCCAAGCCCCTGCTCTACACTCCAGGCATGTCGCTTCGCGCCGCAAGCTCGACCTCACGAAACGTTTCAGAGAGTAACCGTATGTCCCATTCCAAGGAGGCCGCCACATTCCAGTCCGGGTCGCAATCGGCGTCCGCCTTGTGCGAGACTTTCGAGGAGGCCAGGATGGTACGAAAGAAGTCCGGTCAGGTGGTCAAATCCTCACTCAAGTCTTCCCGGTCGGCCTCGCGCAGTGGGAGTCTGTCTGTGCTCACAACGCCGTCGACAAGCAAGAGCGAGCCCACCACACCTACGAGCAAGGCGGTACATTTCGACTCGAAGCTGGAGCACGTCAAGCTGTTCCTCGCTGAGCAGAAGCCACTCGCTGTGTCGCGCGATGGTAGCCCGACTGACGACACCAGCGGGACCGATAGCGACTTCCCGCGATTTATATTTGGGACGGATCAGGCTGGTGACGATGACGGTGGCAGGAGGCTGCCGAAGAAGAAGCTCGTTATGCAAGTCGCAAACATGCCTGCTCGGCTCTCGCCATGCATGGACGATGTGGCGCTGGAGGAAATGTGCCTGGCTCCAGACGGGACAAGCATCCTCGGCAAGGTGCGCGTGCGCAATCTGGCATTCATGAAGTGGATAGCGGTGCGCTTCACCTTCGACTCATGGCAGACGACGAGCGAGGTCACTGGCAAGTACCTCGACTCGCCATCGTCCCAGGTTGATCGTTTTAGCTTCGCGATCCGGTTGAATGATTTGTTGGCACGGATTGAGGGGAAGACGTTGTTGTTGGCGGTGAAGTATTCGATCGAGGGCAGGGAAATGTGGGATAACAACGGGGGACAGAATTATCAGGTCGCATTCACCAAGGCGAAGGTGGACGAGCCTTCGCCAGTGAAACGGTCCACGACCCTTTCGGACGACGAAGCATCGACGGACATGAAGGACCTGCGCAACAAGCTCGAAAAAGTCGTCAACCCGAAGGACCGTACGGGACCCGCGTTCAACTCTCAGCAGTTCCCTTCCTCCTCCGCGTCTTGGACCAACAGCAGCCGCTTGTCATACCAGCATTCGGCGTCGCCGGACCCAGACGCGACGGCCTTCCGCGCATCGTCTTCCTTCGCCTCGCGCTACGACTTCGCGGCATCGTTGAAGTCTCCATGGAACCCCGATACGCATATACATGGGGTGCACAGCCGGACGCAGTCCTTCCCCCTTTCCAGCACCTCAAGCTCGATTCCCTGGCCGCAGAAGAGCCCCTCCGATGCATATGCGTTCCGCCACACGCCCTCGAAGCAGTATGTGCCGAAGACGTTGGGCTCGCCGAGGGATCTGAGCGAGGATGCACTCCAGGTGCAGAGTCCCCGCCCGCTTTTGCCGTCTGAGAGTAGTTCGATGGTGCAGATGCAGCAGCAGCAGCAGATGCGTGGACGGCATCATCAGCGGGGGTATTTCGATCTGGCTCTTACGTCGCCTTCGTCTTTGAAGCGCACGCCGCCGGGAACGCTTCGGTCGTCTTTTTCGCCTTTGGAGAGGGGTTTGCCTGTCTCGACTTCCTCAGCACGGTTTAACTCGTTTCCTCCAGTAGAACCCTCGCCGAGGAGGACTGGCGCGGATGATTTCATCCACTCTACGCCTGAATGTACGGACAGCGAGCTTTCGACGCCTTCGATGGTAACGCCATCGTCATCTCGGGAGAGCACTCCTTCGCCTTCGCCCGTCGAGTTCTTTGAAGACCCGAACATGAGCCCTGAGACCCACTACCGACATTTCCTGAACAAGTACGTTAGCACACCTCTCCACGAACATTACTTCGTTGCTTACCTGCCTTTCCTCCCCAGATTTTGTTTCTTCACCGGTCCGGAGTCTACGTTCGAGGACACCGACGAACTGCCGCGAACACACTCCGCGTCCGACATTGAAGAGTTCCTTTCGGGATTACCTTCAATGCAGTCGATCGAGGGGAATGAACTGCAGTATTCCCAGTCGCGGTCTTCGAGCATGGACGACATTGCGCTGAACAGAAGTGGTTCGTTGACGCCAACGATTTCGCGGCTGGGACTTTCGCAGCCGGCTATCACCGTGGTCACTCCTCCGACGCCTGTGCTCTTGTAAATTTTACCCAAAAATCTCCTCCAAAAAATCTCCCCCGCCTTGGATTTCTTCTATTGAATCCAAAGACTTGAATGGCGCTCACGGACTTATGAATTTATGACGATGAAATATTTAGATGATCTGCCGACGATTTTTTCCGACTTGACAACGACTCCGTCGCTGCCCCACGCCGCTTCGTCCCAGAGCAAATTACCTGCCTCGTCGAAATTTATGGACATTTTGAAAAAGATGCTTCTCTCGTATTCCTCTCTTCTTTCTTGTTTTGGGCTCGCTGGTGGCATTGTATCATTACCCCTTCTTTCTCTCTTCCAAATATCATTATTTATTTCATTCATATGACCCATCAGCCGATGTACATACTTTATTTCTTTTCTCTTGCCTCGATACATGTTTGATTTTCATACATCAATTGCAAATCTCTTTCTTCTTTTCCTCTTCATCACCCTTATCTCAACTACATTACTGCATATGATATCGTGGGTTGCGTGTTCTTTTCCTTATTTTTAATGTGTATCATTATTATGTGGTCACGATCATTGACGCCTTGGTGTCTACGAGGAATACGAACTCTCTGCTTTTTGTCTTGCTCTTATTTTTGGAGGGAATGAAGATGAGTGACGACGTTGGCCAGAAATGCGCGATTCCTGGCTCTTTTTTTGGACGCAGGGAGGATGAGTGACGCCAACGTTCCATGAATCTGAATCTGTTCCTGCCTGTTCATTGTTCAGTCGAGACTCGACAAATTATCGGTATGATATCATTACGGCGCTATCGCAGACAAGACGGACGATGACTGAATCTAAAGGCTAGAATCTAATGTGCCCTCGGGAATGCGATAGACATCTGATAATCTCTTCTGGCCAGACCGTGCGCAGGGCGGAAGCATGGCATACGCTGAGATAAGATTGACACGAATTGCGCCCGTTTTCTCCGAATACAAAATCAAGACATGCTTTGTAGTCAGTCTGCCAACGGTCTGCACAGTGCACACAGCTGTACAGGTCGAAATCTTAAATAATTTCACAGTAAGAAAGCATCCGTTGATGGATGATATCGTGCTGGAAGAAGACGCTCATCTAACGACATGACTGCCACTGACAACTACGTTTCGCTGCGGATATTCAAACGTTCACAGGGCATCAGCGGACTCGTCGGCCCGGGCGCGCTGAAGCACAGCTGCTGTCAAGTTGATGAACAAAAACTGATCTTAATCAGGATTCCCATGCACTGATGCCACCTTTGAATAGAAAGACATGAATTGTCCTTGCTTGTCTCACTACCCCCACGCTGCTTTGCACTACGACCTGGCCAGCTATAAGACCGAATCATAAAATCATAGCAAATTAAAACCAAACGGTGGCAAGTTGCAGCGAAACCTGGGCCATGTTAGAGTCGATCTTACCCTCGGATCCGGATTTCGTATGGGCTCTCCAGCGGCTCGGGCTGGCTCTCGGAGGCTCGGGTGTCCTATATTGCTTGCACATTCTGGTTGGCATGGTGTATGGGGAACTGACCTCCCCGCTGCGCGACCTTCCTGGACCTCCAAGTAAGAGTCTGTTCTTTGGGAATTTTATTGAGCTGTTTAGTTCGGTATGTATACAATTGCTTTTATTCGTGTGCTAGTGCATACTAATCAATGGCCTTACATGTGATGATAGGACAGTTCAGCCGTGCAGGAAAGGTGGACGGAGCAGTATGGAAATACGATTAAATATAAAGGTCTTTTGAGCGTAAGCATCTCTACTTGTCAACTGTGCTATATACACAGTCCCTCTGATTTACGTTGACGGTTGAATTGAAATTTATTGGACTAGATATCGAGGCTGTACACGACTGACTTGAAGGCGATGAATCACTTCCTGAACAATACCCAGACATACCAAAAGCCGGCAGCCGCGATCTATAACCTCAGACGTATCCTCGGCGAAGGTATAGATTCTGGACACTTGTCGGCGGATACATATAATTAACGACCGCGCGCCACAGGTGTCCTTGTGGTTGAAGGAGATGCGCATAAGCAACAGGTGCTTGCAATTTATGAATCATTCTTGTATAGCATGATACTTAACATCGATTACACCCAAAGCGCAAAGTCCTCGTACGTGGTTCCGTATAGTGACAGTGTATCCATTCTAAACCTTTTTTTCATTCCGTTAGAACCCTGCCTTCGGACCACAACAAATTCGAGAATTAACTGAAATATTTGTGGCAAAATCCGTTGAAGTATGTCAGCGATAAAGATTTCAAATTTCGATATTTATGCTTACGAACTGAATAATGCCACCAGCTTCGTGATAAGTGGGCGGAGGAATTATCGAAACAAACGAAGGAATACGAGGGCGCGGCTAAGATCGATGCACTCTCCTGGCTCAGCCGGACGACCCTCGATGTTATTGGGCTTGCAGGTTCGTCTTCTAGCCTATAAATTCACCGTTAATTCGACTTCTCATCATGGAAATTTAGGTTTCAACTATAAATTCGACTCCTTGTCCGATTCCCCGGAGAAAAACGAGCTGAGCAACGCTTTCGCGGTAATGTTCCGAACGAGCTCAAGCCTAAATGTCCTCGGCGCAATCAGAGGTCTAATTCCTCCACTCAGGTTTCTTGTAAGCCACACAGTTCTTCTGAATTATCTCAACTTCTCATCGCCTAATCAATTTTCATTATCCAGCGTGCACCGGGCGACGTAGAAGCCAAGAAGGCCAGCGACACTATGTTTCGTATCGGGGGTGAACTCCTCGCGGAAAGCAAAGCACACAATGCACCACACAAGGATTCGAAGCCAAACCAAGCCAGGGATATTCTGTCGATTTTAGTTCGAGCCAATGCTTCCACGGATTTGCCGGAAAATCAGCGCCTTAGCGATGCAGATGTGTTAGCGCGTAAGGTTCTTTTGTTTTGGACCTGTTACATATACTAATAATACTATGTTTTATTTCCAGAGATTCCGACTTTCATGGTGGCTGGACACGAAACGACAAGGTACTTCTATCACATTGCCTAATCGGGCTAATGTGGCGCGCGGCGCTAATCAATTTCCCCTGTATTTTTATGTAAGTGTCGCCACAACGTGGGCACTTTTTGCTCTCACCCAAAGACGCGATATTCAAGACAAACTTCGCGAAGAATTAATGACTGTCTCCACTGACAACCCTACGATGGACGAGCTCAACAGTCTACCTTATCTCGAAGCTGTCGTGCGCGAGACTCTACGCCTGCACGCGCCCGTACCTGTTACGATGAGGACTGCGGTGCACGATGATATTGTACCCCTCAATCAGCCTTTCATTGACAAGAAGGGGAAGAGGCATGATACGATCGCGTCTGTTTTTTTTCTCTCCTTCCTATATTTTTTCCTGATTTTGTTGGATTTCCTGACTTTGTATTCATAGCGTTAAGAAGGGACAGATAATCATGATACCCATCACTCCTATCAACAGAGCGAAGGGTCTCTGGGGAGCCGATGCTATGGAATTCAAGTGCGCTTTTTTAATCATTCACATTGACTGCATAATTTTTTGAACTTGAATCACAGCCCAGACCGATGGCAGCACGTTCCAGAGGCCGTGTCCGCCGTCCCAGGTGTTTGGGGAAATATGATGACGTTCCTCGGTGGTCCTAGAGCATGCATTGGATATCGCTTCACGCTTATTGAGTAAGTCTACTTCGTATCTTGTTCTCCGCCGGTTGCTGATGCATTGAATCATAGGATGAAGGCCCTGCTTTTCACCTTGTTACGAGCCTTCGACTTCGACCTTGCAGTACCAGCGACGGATATCGTGAAGAAGGCCAGCATTGTAAACCGGCCAGTTTTACTCTCAGCATCTGGGAAGATGAATGAGAACCAGTTGCCTCTCCTTGTTCGCCTTGCTGGTAACAACTAATTTGATCTGATTTTATGTACATACGTATTTCGTGTTCTATACCCTAAAGTAATGTGATCTTTATTTCCAAGAAAAAAATATTCGTGAAGCTCTTTACAAACGGTTCATGGAAATCGAAATCGACGAAGGCATCGACCCGAAGCTAGTCAAGTTCTCTTGCACGAGATCTCTGAGCTCCTTGAGCCCTTCCGCGTCCATCGTAGACGAGCTGACATACTGCACAGAGCCGTCCTGGAGCCTGATTGGGACCTGGAGCGCGCCCGAGGCGGACTTGATAGGTTCAATCAAGCTCGCGGGGTCTGCAAGAGCAGCTGAGCCGTCGTCGATGACAGAGCACTCCGCCCCGGGGTGGCAGTAAGGCTTATGGTTCTTCCAGTCCTTCTTCTGGCACTCCTTGCTGCAGTAGCTCGGTTTCTTATCAGCGTCACACTTTCCGGCGCCTTCAAAATTCCAGTTATTAGCAAGCGCGAAGATAATACGAGTAAAAGGGGAATTCCTTACATTGTGCTAGCATCTTTCCCCTGTCTGCTTCGACGCCGCATCCGACGGCCGCGCAGCGGTATCGGAGGGGCGCTTTCATCTTCTTTGCCTGCATCTTCTCCTGGCCACCTATGAGTTGCCTCGTCCTCTCTTCAATCGCCCAGAGCGCATCTTTGTAGAAGACCTTGAGGTCGGGTGCTTGGTGCACCTGGCGTTGGAATATTTCTTTCATGAACCAGAGCACGGCCGGCGAGGCGGGGGGCGTCGAAGAACCTGCTACATGGAGGCGGCGGCAGATGCCAGCGGCGATGTTGGCGTGGTGAGACGCAGAGTATAGATACCTCTTTCTGAAGTCGTCCTTCGACGCGGTGATGTGCCAGTCGATGAGGATGCCGTGGGCTGTCACCTTGACTTCGTCCGAGGCGCTGGGGTTTTTCACGGCTTTGACAGCGTAATAACGCGCAAGCGTGAGGTTGCGCTTGCACCCGAGGCCCACGTAGAGCCTTGCAGCGTAATCGAGCGCGTCGTCTGGATTACCGTCGTCTGCATCTTCTTTGACGAGCTCCGAGTTGGGGTCGTCCTGCATCACGCCCATGAGGTAGGAGAACTGTCTCCTCATGTCGACTGGCTTCTCAGTCGGAGGCCCGCTGTTGGTGCGCAACTGAAGGTATTTGGTTCGATCCTGAAAGAGACCCTCGCTCGAATCGGGGCGGACGGGATCGCGTCTGAAGTTCCACAACCCAATGGACTCTGGCGTCGGGATAATGCGACCATCGGCCCCTTTGTACCCTGCTTCTTTCTTCATGTCTTCGAAGATGGGGGCGAAGAGCGTATGGGTGAGATCGTCGATGGCGGGGGTGCACACGGCGACGCGATGCAGGTCGAGCGGGTGCACGCTCAGCTTCTTGAGCTCCCGGCCGACCGCAGGCGCCAGCTCTCTATCGCGCGTCGTCAATCTCGTGGGCGCAGGCGTGTTCTTCCCGGGGGTGCCTGCCGTCGCGGTCCTGTTAAGCTTGTTCACAAAAACGTGGAGGATCGCCCTGGTGATCTCGGGCGTGGCCTCCTTCACCGACTCGGGGAAGAACGCGATGCCGTCTTCGTCGATGGGGAGACCAACGGGAAGGCGCTCAACGTGGACGACGCCGCTGCTGGGCTGCATGAGGACAAGCACATGGCATGGTCCTGGCTCGAGGGGGTTGTAACGAAGGTCGAAGTGCCATGTTCCGGCAGGCCCTTTGCTTTGGGGGAGCGCATTGAATACTTTGATGAGTTGCTCGCTCATTCTATGTCTGAAAATGTGTTATTGAGCGACGACTAGGCGAAGAAAGGTATCTTGACTCACAGTTATAATTGGTCGACGATGGTGGGGGTTAGAATCAAAAGGTGGTGTGGGGTGATGCCCTTTTTATAATGATCAGATAATTGAAATTCGACGCGATCGAAAGCCGCGCGCCATCGTGATTCCTTCTATTACCTGTTGATTACTCCTGTGCGCATGAATCCCGCAAGACTTCCACAAGATTGTGAATTCCAAGTACTTATTACGCTTTGCTTTCCAATTGCGTGCCCTGCGCGTTCAAATCTAGCTTATCTTGGCGTTACCTTTGAAACTCCGTCTGATATGTTATCTCCGCGAATATCCATCCTTCATGTTGTGCATAATTCCATGAACACACAATATGACGCTACAATAACCTGGACTTCGTAATTACCTGCAAATTCAGAAGAGCGAGCGACATACCAAAGAAGCTGATCTCGATCAACGCCAAAATTTAGGCTCAACGGTACCCGACTAGAAAGATGGATGAGGCGGGGTTGTGCATGCTTATCGCGTATACATACGCTCGCTGTGAGCTTGTTTAGCGATGGTGTTGTCGCGCCTTCCTGGGTCCTGGAAACGCAGCTGTGATGGTGAGAACATCGCGCTGAACAATGGCATCGAATTTTACTTACATGGTATAGGGTTTGGATATTGATGCCTTGCCTCAGATAAATCTGCCTACCTTCGCGGGTGAAGCTGCGAACTGCACCAGAAGTAGAGGGTATGACTGGCTGCTCCGCACAATGCAGCCACTAAGTGGATCTATCAAAGACGTTGGGCCAGGTGTACCAGGACCCCCGCCCTCGTTCCAGCCCTCGCCATAAATATATGCGCTGCAACATTGCTGAACCGTCCGCGGCGTCGAGAGAAATGGACATTTAGAGCATTATTGTGAAGTAGCACAAAATACACGCGACAAACGCGCTTTTCAGGTCACTGTCGAACGGAAATCCATGAAAACTTTTGAGGTACGATTCTTCGTCGAGATTTCATCGTAACTGAAGAGATCGACTTCGTACAGTCTGCAAAATGATCTGAAACTCCGTATGCCGTATGTTGGTGCCAGGAAGGAACAGAGATAGTTGCACGAAAATTGTGCGGACTCTGCTTTCCTCAGAGTTTTGCATGCACCACAGCAAATCCGCATAGACGCGGTCGAACTGCTAGCTTCGGATGCACATCTTATGATCCACCGGGTACGGACCAGCGAAGTTGGTAGTCGGTTTCAGTCGAGAACAAGTGGTCATCAGCGTAGAAGACAAGTTTGGCCATCGCGCCGTCCGCGCCTTCTTCTCTTGAATCCCGCACATGTCATTGCCACTCCCGACGCCGACTCCACGCAGCTATGACGCGATGCCAGACGACCATTCAAATAACACGCACCGCAGCCAAGCTTCACGTATTCAAATTCCTCCAAATTGAACATACGCATCTTTGCAACATCATAAGTGTGTAAAAAAAAACTTTATATGATAACATGAGTGGATGTGGGTATGCAGTGCAGAATGAGAAGGATGGACCGAGGTTGACGAAGTTGCGCGCGCATCGCTTTCTTCTTCGGCTTCTTGCCTCCTTCCTCTACCAGTGTTGGCGGCTGTTGGTTCATTCATAAAGCTTGGCATGACTATATGATGCGATTGAATGAAGGCATTTCAGATGCGCCACCCATCTTATCTCATTGGCCAGGGTCGTCTTAGCACCACACCACACCCCACAGCCGTGCATCATGTCAACTAGTCGCCGGTCACAGACTCGGATCTGGCGCTCAGCTTCCGAGCCTTGGGAAGCCCTCCAATGATCACTCGGCTTGATGAAGCACAATGTGCGAAGAAGTAGCGGGTCAAGGGCGCTCGGCGGCTAGTGGGCCGGCCAAGCGCCTTCGAAAAACAATCTATTATCGATGCAATTGAGGTACAGCGCAAAGTAAGATAATAGACAGTTCTCAAAAAATGGGGAAGCGGTGGGTGGGCAACAAAAAAAGGGCGTAGTGTTCTGGTACGCAGTTCGAGCGAGAGAAGAAGATGGGGCTTCGCTCAAACCATGGGGGAATTTGTACGTCCCTCAGATGAGACGTCTTGCCCTGGTCTACGGTTCGTCTTAGGACGGAACGACCACAAGTCTGTCCTTGCTCGATGGCACGTGACAAATATTCACCAGTTGCGCACCAGAGGCCTTGGTCGTTCTCATTGGACTTGGGTAAGTACGGGCACTTAAACTCGACCAATGATCACTCGGCTTGATGAAGCACAATGTGCGAAGAAGTAGCGGGTCAAGGGCGCTCGGCGGCTAGTGGGCCGGCCAAGCGCCTTCGAAAAACAATCTATTATCGATGCAATTGAGGTACAGCTGAACAGAGAAAATTTTTTTTTTTTTTTTTTTTTTGAAATGGAGAGATGAACAGCGTCGCTGCGATGGGAGGAGCAATAGAAGAGATAATAGAGGAGATAGAAAGATGAAAGATTAGGCAATTAGAACCATACAAATACAGTAGAAGAGAAGAAAGATGCAGGAGAGTTGTTGCTCGTACCACGTTTTCATGAGGGGGTGGCCGTTCGGCCAAAGAGCAGAGCTTGGATAAGGACGGGGCTCTTTCATATGTAAATTTGGAATGTGTTGCTCGCCCAGCGGCCCATAGCTTGAATAATGGATGGGGGTGTTCCATTTTCGGCGAGTGACGTCGCACCTCCTGCACGCATGGACTGACCTGCGACGTCATCGGTGAAATGGCGGCGCAGACGATTGATGAAGAAAGCTCTGGTGGGAACGGTGCCGGCTCGTGTGAGCCATAGAGGTGAAGCGAGAGGAAAGGCGGTATCGCGTGAGTGGAGGTACTGCGCAAAATGATGGAGGGGGTTGTGGCGAATCTGCTGGCCACGGATTATGATACGGTTTCCTTCATAAAATTTGTCTGCCTTGTGACCAGGCAACCAGAAGGAATAGTGGTCGTGATCAATGTGTAGAGAGACACGCCGGCTAACCTTCTTCCAGTTCCAGAGGGACTTGTTATCAGGGAAGGCAAGCTCGCCGAGTCGCATTAAGGCAAAGAATCCCGTGAGTAACATTGCCACGAAGAGGTGATCGTCGTGGTCGGAGGAGTCGCGGTAGTGGGATATGACGAGCTCGAGATCATCCAGAGTGAGAGCACGTTTTCGGGTGGTTGCGGATCCGCGAAGTCGCTTGCAGCCAAGCAGTGTGCGCGAGACCAGGGGAGAGTTACGTGCAGTACGAACATCAGGAAAGTATGGCTCGAGTTGTTGACAGATACCTGATAAGTAGGAGTCGACGGAGCTCGGCTTGATGTGGTGGCACATGAAGACTGTGTAAAGGGATAGTGTGTCAGCTGTCGGCTCAACAGCGATGCGGTGGAGCCGAACGAAGGTGAGATAGGAGTTGAGTGCTGAGCCGTACGATTTCCAGGTGGAGGTATCAATGGCTTGACCGAGGGCAATGGAACGTTCACGGTGGAGTTGCTCCATCGTCCAGGCAGTGCGCTGACGCTGCCTGGACTTTACGGGAGATGTGATCATTTTTTCGCGGCCCCCAGCGGTACACGAGGGGGTTGAAAGTCGAGCAGGGTGTGGATAGGCCCAGCATTGATGGCGGCAGCGAAGTCCTGGCGAGATAGTCCATCCGCAACTGTGTTAAGCTCGCCCGGAACATGGAGCACACGGATATCATGGTCACCTTCAATAATGATGTCGACGGCGAAGCGGAGCAAAGGGTTATAACCGGGAAGGCAGTGAAGCGAATTAAAGATGTTGACGGTGTTCATGTTGTCGGTGTATATGACAACTCGCGCACAGTCAGGAAAGGAGAGATGTATCCGTTGGATGGCTGCGACTACACACAAAGCCTCGTAATAAAAAATGAGGTCGATAGGCGCATCTTCAGGGACAGGGGCGAAGTAACCGACTCCATGGTCGGGGAACCAGAAACCCATTCCATCCATGCAGGCATCACAGTATGCGGTGATATCAGCAAGGGAAGGATCCCAAGCAGTCGCCCTCAGCAGGCGCACACCTGATGCACGCTTCATGAGGTTTGCGGCCCAAAGCAGATCACTGCGAACTGCATTGTTGACCCAGACGCCTTGTCCAGGTGCTCCCTTTCCTGCAATTTTCGGGTAGACATTGTTGAGGGCGGGGCGGAGGAGTGGGTACGCATTGAGAGACCAGTTGATCCAGCCAGCGAGTTGTTGCCACTTCTTCAGCTTGAATACGCCTTGGGAGCGTTCAGTAGGTTTAGATCCCCAGAAATGCAGCTCCTCCACTAAGAGGTCGCGAGAATCCGTGGGAAGGGTAAGCGTCATGGCGTTGGGGTCGACACTGATACCGATAATGGTGAGAGGTGATCCTGAGACTTGCTTTGATTCCTTGTGTGGAATGCCGAGTTCATCCCAGAGCCGGAGGAGGCTGACCTGTTTGGCGGGCATCGTTTTGTTGAAGCGCTCATAAAAGGTGGTGTGGTCATCGAATTCAGCACCGTACGAGTCATCGACGTAAGTTAAGACACCATCGACCTCCTTGACGTGCTTCAAGATCCAGGCAACCAAGCTGTTGAAAGAAATAAATATAGCTCCCGATGCGGAGTTCCCAAAACAGTTACGCCAGTCGACGTGACCCTCTCCGTCGACGAAGACAATCTGCTTTATCTGCCAGCAAGGATGCATCGGAAGCAGTCGGTACGCCTCAGCGATATCGGACTTGAACATGACCTGGCGGCGCACATCGTAGATGCGACGCGTCGCAAGCAAGTTCTCTCCGAGGTGGCGCATGTTGTCGAGAGGAAAACCGCGTACGGAGTCGCTGTCAACCATGCTGTTGAGGGAAAACTTGCCAGCACTGTGGTCGGTGACCAGACGGAAATTTGACGAGTGTGGTTTCGGGACGGCGTAGATGGGCATCGAATACATGCCTGGAAGCAGGGTGGGCCCGAATGATTCAGAATACCGGCCAGCCAAAATTTCTGCGTCGCGTTGAGTTCGTAGGAAAGCGGCCTTTTCATTGTCGGTCGGGGGCCCTTTATGCTCGGCATGTGTGTCAGGGTAATCGCCAGCATGGGTGTCAGCCCATGGCCAGAACCCTTCGCGGAGACCTCTGCAGATGGACCGGACAAATGGCCGGTTGGGGTGTGAGGTTAGGAGGTTTTCGAACACGTCAACATTGATGGGTGTTGAAACATTGAAAAGGTGAGGGTTTTCAGATATGGTTTGCTGAACAATAGGATTGTTGATTTCGGAGAGAGGAATGGCGGGCAAGGGAGTCGCAGATTCAGACCATTCAGCTATGGTTGAGGAGAAAAGATCTGAATCTTCGTTAGGCCATACGTTGTAGCGGAGGTAGCGAGGACGCAAGCCGTGGCTGGATTTACTGGCCTCCTTTTTTCTCACACTGGTCTTTGTTGTGGTTGGGTGAGCGGCATGTGCGGCAGATGTGTCGGAATCTACAGTCGGACGCGCCGCATCCTGCAGAGGAGTTGAAACGGTTGCAGGTGCTCTGTTTCCCATTGTTGGCTCCATTTCCATGCTGCGACTGGTTCCGCAATTTGGCAATTCGTGTGGCTTCAACGCCATCGGAGGATACGATTGCTGAATAGAGCCGGTGGAATCGGGACGTGTCTGTGAGCACAGTCCGTTGTCCACCAGCAACCTCGTTCCGGACGGCGATGTCATACATGATGATGCGGGGGTGGACGTCGGATATCTTGGCCGCAAATTCAGATTCGATGTATTCGCCGTATTCCCGCAGCTCCTGTTCGCGGTGGCTGAATATGAATTTGGTGGCTTGAACGACTCTGTTCCAGGCCGAGATCCAATCGCCCGCAGTCGTAACTCTCTTCTTTGGCTCTGCGAGAGCGAATGTGATTTCAGAGTCTCCCACGCGACCGACATTATCCTTAGCAGGCTCCGTTCGGTGGAGATTACTGAAGACGGCATTGAGGTCGACTGATTCGCCGCGAATAATCTTCTCCCACTGGGAGGTGGGGAATCCGGACGGAGCACGAGCAGCGTTTCGGACCCAGAATTTGACTTGAGGGACGTCGACAGCAAATTTGGCGAGGAGCTGACGGTTTCTTCGACAGATGGGATTTCCGATATCCTCGCAGACTCGCTCGTCCTCATACCAGGGCATGTCGGTGAGGGAGAGTTTCTTTCGCTTTGAAGGTCGGTCGGATTCGTCGTCACTATCATTGTTTCCTGCATCTCGAGATCCGTCGGACTTGTTTGATAACTCGTCGACCAGTTCATTGATTCGGTTGTCGATATTGGAGTCGCGCTGGGGCTCAATGACTTGTCCCGGGACGAGCGCTTCCCCCCGCCTAAGCGACTCAGAAGTGATAGATTCATGGGAGTCGATGGCGGCGATGTAGAGGTCGAGCGTCTGTTCTTGCGCTTGGTTTCTCTCGTCGGGGTTGTAGTTGATAGCTCGGAGGACGAGCGCAATCGCTTGAGGCCTACCAAGCTCCTTAGCCCGGAAGCGCTCGACGATTCCGTCGAGCTCTTGGCGGCGTCGCTGGTTCTCAACCTCTCCAGCAGCGGCACTACTGGTGGCCGGAGACGCTGGAGTAGCGTTGGTTTGGGTCGATCGGTGGTTTGTTCCAGTTTCGATGGTGCCTGAAGCCGATCTAACAGACTGGTTTCCGATGGCTTCGTAGGATGCATCTGACATATTCCGGGATTGAGGAACGATGACGAAGTTAGAGAAGCAACAAAAAAAGGGCGTAGTGTTCTGGTACGCAGTTCGAGCGAGAGAAGAAGATCAACAAAAAAAGGGCGTAGTGTTCTGGTACGCAGTTCGAGCGAGAGAAGAAGATGGGGCTTCGCTCAAACCATGGGGGAATTTGTACGTCCCTCAGATGAGACGTCTTGCCCTGGTCTACGGTTCGTCTTAGGACGGAACGACCACAAGTCTGTCCTTGCTCGATGGCACGTGACAAATATTCACCAGTTGCGCACCAGAGGCCTTGGTCGTTCTCATTGGACTTGGGTAAGTACGGGCACTTAAACTCGATTAATTGTCAGCACAGGGGACTGCTGTCTTTCACTTTCACCACCTTCATGATGATCCTCATCCCGGCGATACCAGAGGCGGCGGTCCACGCAAACAATAGCGACAAGTCCCAGCCTCCACTGCGGATATCGAGGGACAGCCCATTCACGAACCACTCGCCACACAGGGTGGTGTATCACGACCAGACGTATGCAACGGCGGCGCACCTCTTTGAAGCGATGAAGTTCCTCGAGACCCGGCCGGATATCGCACAGGCGATACGAGAGAGTCCTACGCCGCAGGATGCGTATCGACTAGGGAGCCAACATCAGCAGTCGGCGCGGCCGGATTGGTCTGCTCGACGCCTCAAATGCGTGCGTTTCATATGCTTCTCTTGTCAAATTATATACTCAATAATAGCATAGATGGAGGAGGTGCTCGTGCACAAGTTCATACAACACGCAGATCTTCGCAGAATGCTCCTCGGAACGGGCAATGCAAGGATAATTTACTTTAATCCCGACGACGTATTCTGGGGCGTAAATGCAGCGGATGAAGGGTCGAATAATTTCGGCAAAGCTCTCGTTGATGTTCGACACAAGTTGCAGGCGGAGAACGACGACGACCTCGTAGGATTGCATCTTTGGTGACGACTATTCTCAAGTTCGAAATTTAACACTTTGCTTTCTTCTCTCGCCATGGAGGCGTTTATACTTTGGGCCTTCTCATCACTTTCCCTGGTTCCCTGTTCCTTCTCCTCAAGCTATCTGTTTATCGGCCGGTGTATATAATGTATGACTAGTGGAAATCTCAAGAACCATACCTTGTAGCACTATCATCATGATTCGATTTATCATTAATATCTTCGAGATGCGAGACTGGTGTGTTCCTGGGCGCGATAATCTATTGTTCATGACCGGGTCGGTTGGGCGTTGCCGTGAACGCTGACCGGCACATTCGGAGTTTTCTCCTCAAACCGTGTGGGACACTTTGCAATTGCTGTTAGACGCCTTGATTATCAGTCCATGATGGCCTACCAATAGCGAACATTGCACGCACGAATATATTCATCTAATGATACCAGATTTCGATAGACTAACGCGCGCCAGGAGCTATCAGAAACGGGTCGTAGTATCTTCTGCAGATCGCGCGATAGGCTTCAAAGCAAAAATTGGTGGAATAATAGCTAGAGTACCGACAAGGGGCCCGGCGACGAATGGTAAAATAAAGAAGTCATAAATGCACCGGGCGAAAATCAATCTGAGAATTAATTCGAATCCGAATCAGAGGACGAGCTAGAAGAGTCGCTCGAACATTCAGAATCAAACCTTTCAGCATTCTCGTGCCTAGCCAGTGGTCGCGTTGGTTTCCCTGCTTGAAGGGTATTCATGAGGGTTTGTACATTCGCCGTATTTCGCTCTTCAGACGACCGTGACCTTGTTGAGGTTTGAGGCTTCTCGTCATGATCTCCTGACTTGGCGTCTTCTTCGTCGTCGTCCCCTTCTTCATCTCCAGAGTCAGCAGCTCCGTGAACGCTCTTAGCTGTGCCATGTTTTCTGAAGGAGGCCTTGATATCATTCGCGAAGGCGTGGTCGAATTTGATACACTGCATGCTGAAAATGTCTATTTGCTGCGTAAAGTATGAATAGAATATTCCAACAAACAAAGTAGAGATGTCATTACCTCCTCTCCATTTTCAAAGGCATTTATAATGTCTCGTTCTGATAGTTCCCTTCCACCACCCTAGCGGCTTCCGACCTTATGAGATTTCTTCTTTGTGATTTATTAGCTGGAAGAATTGAAGCAAGGCGAAGAACAATTCGTGCACGAAGGAAACGATATATTTGCGAAGATTTCGTGTTAAGAAGTCGCTCAGCCCATCGGCGTTTAGCCTGCCACAAGACATGCAAGGTGAGCTGCGATCGCGGGATCTAATAAATGATGAAGCGTACATTATCTGACTGCATTCTGAAGCATTGAACATTCATTTTACCTGCCTGTGTAAATTTATATTCACCTAGATAACGGCACATATGACCTGTGAAGAGCACCCATAGATGGCAAACATCTAATCTTCGGGGTGGAAAACCTAATAAAAGTCCTGGATCCCCCTGACGAGTTGGTAAGTACAAGTGGATGCAAAAATGCATCCAGGAAAGCCACGGGAAGTTTCAATTGACCAGAAGGACAGTTTTTCTTGCTATAAGACAAGAATTGACCGTACCCATAGGCACCTCGCAGGAAGCTCCGACGGACCTCTAAGTCTGACGGTGGCGGATAAATATCGAGCACTTGTATCGATTGGGAAAGTTGGTCAGCCGTTGACCTTGGTAATGAGAGTACATCCTCATTATACACGGGCTAGGTATGCATAGTACCGAGTCAGCGTATTGAATCATTCAACGCGAGAACAAAATACCTCAGGGAGCGATGGTTTCAAGCCATTATTAGTTGAGGGTGGCGAAGCGGTGTCCAAGCTCTGAGAGTCTACTACAGTGGCCTTGGTTATATCGCTAATATCCGGACTTGGAGTTGGGGGGAGAACATTTGCCCTCTGGATAGTTTCACTTCCAATAACGACACCCCTCGACGTCCATGAGGACTATAAATTGTAAATATACGCGTATGAGGAGTTGATCACATTCAAATAAGATTGACGTACATGTTCCTCTCTTTCTTCCACTCTAGCTTTCTTCAACGGAGGTTGAGGTATATCTGCCAGTTCCAAGGAAGGGGATCGTTCCTTGAGTGAAGCCTTTAAATTTAGAACATTTCATGAGGAGGGGAAATTGAATACTCACGCGTTTGAGCGATGATACAGGAACTTCGACGAATGGACCAGCAGCAAACTCAGATAATTTCCCCTACACATGTTGATAAGTAAGGATCACTCCTAATGCCTCAAGACAAACTTGACAGAACTATACCTTTTCGCTGACGGTTGCTGTACCTTTTCCCTCTACTTTTCTGATCTTGATATTCGCTGCTATGAGCTGTTGCCTAAGGACGTTATTTTCGTGTTCGACGTCGAGTAGCTGCGTCTGCAACTTGGCCACTACATCGGTCATCTTCGCGACTTCCTGGATCTTCGCTGCGCACTCCGCACGAAGACGCGATTGAAAGCTTTCAACGCGTCGCTTGGTGTCAGAAAGGTTCAAACTGGACATGTTCCACGAGAAAGGTATGCTGGAGGGAACGAAGACGCGTCGTCAAAAGTTTACAGCAAGTTACATTTCAACCACTGTAGACTAATAATAGTGCACTGGAGCAGTGCATTTATGTACGTGGCATGCCGGATGCTGTGGCGTTTCAGAACTGGGTCAAAAAACCAGAATGAGCGCTGCATACTGGCCTGCATTTTTCTTTCTATTCTTTCCTCATTTCCTCCTGGTAAAAGGACCGAGAATAAGATTAAGCAGCGGGCGATGTTTGTGCCAATTGTGGAGAGATGAAGTTGAAGAGGAGTGATCACGATCGAATTGACTCAATTGAGCCAGCACGTGCGAGACTATCTAAACTGGCGCAGCTCTGCGTTTCTCTTTCTTCACTACGACCTCCACAGGCCCGACTCCCCAGCGTTGGGAGCTGTCCTTTCCCTCTTCACAGCACTTGTGCTATTATACCATGCCCAGGAACACCGACCTGGAGGCGGCGCCCCTCGTGGACGACGCTCTCAACGCCTATGACTCACATACAACCGAAACTGAAGCCCTTCTCCCGACTTCGAGACCAGAAGGAGAGGCAGCGCACTCACCAGAGAAGCGTAATTATGGGGCTATGTTCGATAACCGATGCACGCGGGCCAAGTTCAGCACTATTCATGTGTCGACGGCTTTTGTTCTGGGAACAGTCGCTTGTCTGCTTGCCCAGTACGCACTTTGCGGCACAAACTGTTTCAAGAGATACGACCAACTGGCCTCAGTTGTCGTTCATGTGAATGAAGACACTGTATCTGCACTCGCACCGCCATGGGTTGGAGCCACCACTGTCCACAACTTCCCTCCGAGCAAACCGACCAACGTATTCCCTTCATTATTTCCCTCGAACGTTGGCTACGCTGGAGGCACTCCAACTGGCGCTGAGGCGGCTATTGTCGCCACAGCGCCTGCTTACCCGATGCACACCGGACAGTGCAGCCATGAACTCGTCCATCCTGCGTCTTTGCCAGGAAGCGAAGCATCCACAAAGAGCAAGTTTGCGAAGGAGAAGTTTAATCTATTCCACAAATGGGGAAACCTTTCACCATGGTTCAGTGTCCCTCGTGGTCGTTTTGGGCTTGAATCTACGGCAGAGACGCCAGAAACGTGTCGTGTTACGGGTCTGCACTTTTTGCACCGACATGGTGCTAGATACCCAACTGCATGGGGTAAGTGGTTTTGTCATTTTACTTCTTTGTGGCACAACTGACAATTTCCTGCCTATAGCTAGCTATGGAGGTCCCGCAAAGTTCGGAACGAAGTTGCATAAAGCTCCAGAGACATGGAATGCTTCCGGCTCTCTCGACTTCCTCAATGAGTGGACGTACAAACTGGGCGAAGAATGTAAGCATGAACAATCTCTCGGTTTCTCAAATCTGGACTGAATGTATCGACAGTATTGACACCTTTTGGGCGCCAGCAGCTTTGTAAGTGTTCCTCTAGTTTTTCTTCTTTTCTGGTTTGTTTATCAGATTCCTCGCAGATGACCTTGGTATTTCCACTCGAATGAAATATGGCTTCCTTCTCCAGAACTTCACGGAGAAGAACACACTTCCTGTATTCAGAACCGAATCTCAGTTCGTCGTATTCCAACCCGTTCTAGTTCTTTATTTTAAAGAATGCCTTGCTATTTAGAGACCGTATGCTTGCCTCGGCCATGAACTTCGCCATCGGTTTCTTTGGATTCCCCTTTGAAGGACAATACCAACAAAGTATCACAATTGAAGAGCAAGGGGTGCGCATCTAATTCATTTTGCCTTCAAGCTCCTTACTTACGCACATCGATGGCCTCAGTTCAATAACACCCTCGCACCTTACAAGACGTACGTCAACGCCATCTTCTCAACCATCTAAAGCCACTGACGAAAGCCTTCTTTCCGAATGCAGTTGCCCCAATGCCAACGAAAAGTCCAAATCCGACCGCGGCCTGTGGTACATCAGCCGCTGGGCAGACATTTATCTCAAAGATGCGCAGAAGCGGCTGCAGAAGGAAATGCATGGGATGGAGCTGAGCATCCAAGACGTGTACATCATGCAGCAGCTGTGTCCTTATGAGGTAATGTCCTTTCGTTCGTATGATTTGGGTTATGTTCTTATCGGTTTGGTAGACTGTGGCGTTGGGATACTCGAAGTTTTGCGAACTCTTCACTGAAGATGAATGGGAAGGGTTCAACTATGCGTATGTTTTCGGCATCTTCTTCCTTATCATCGTCGATATGCTGAATATATGCTATCCAATTCAGACTCGACCTCCAGTTCTGGTATGGATCCGCCTTCGGCTCGCCCGTCGCGCGCGTGCAAGGCATCGGTTGGGTCCAGGAGATGGTCGCGCGTCTAACGCATACGCCTATCGCGGTGCACAACTCGTCGACGAATTCTACGTTGAATGATAACCCGATTACTTTCCCGCTTGGGCAGAGCTTGTATGTTGATGCTACGCATGAGGTTGTGGTTTTGAACAGTCAGTCTTGATTTTATTTTTGGTGTCCTCAGTACATTTTCTGATTTTTACTTTCGTAGTTATCACTGCGCTGAACCTGACGACCTTCGCGGAGTCGGGCCCTCTGCCTTATACCCATATACCGCCCGATCGCACTTTCAAAGTGGCAGAGCTGGCGCCTTTCGCTACTAACATCCAATTCCAACGTACGTCGCCCTCTTTTCTTTCTATCCATCTTCCAATCCTCATTTACCATATATTTTTTCCCAGTCCTCGAATGCTCCTCCATCCCCGGGCCTCAGATCCGTGTGATCATCAACGACGCCGTGGCACCCCTCACCGGCGTCCGTGGCTGCCCCGAGCAGAAGGATGGCATGTGCTCCGTCGACACGTTTGTGGAGGCACAGAAGGCGACCATTGCGGAGACGGACTGGAATTGGGAGTGCCATGGCGATTGGACGGTGCCGCCTGGGACGGAGTGGGAGACGCTCACGGGTAGCCCGCCTAGCAAGGAGGAGATCGACGCTAGGCGATGAGGCGATGAACTAGCTGCGTCGTTCAGTCGCTGAGTTGTTGAGGCTGGGCTCATTTTTGGGTTGGTGGGCTTGAGATGGATACTGTACGTACACGCAAGCTGATGTGTGCGCCGCGGGTTTGATAAGCCGCAAAGGTTTGAGGGCGTCGTTGAGTTTGTTATCATTGCTGTTTTGTGCATTCTATCGATGCATTTCCTACCGCACATCATAGTGCTCGAGGTTTTTTTAGTAGAATACCACACCTTTATGGATTTTCTTGTTACATCAAGTTGATTGGCATTTGCTTTGGTCTAACGCTTTCTTGTTGAAGTTGCTACGGCCAAACTTGATCACTGTACCATGGAAGTTACACTTCATAACGAAACTTCGAACATTAAAAGCACGACTCAGCTCAGACCAGGTTTTTTTGGTATGGGTTCAACCACATATCATTGAACGACAACATCCGTAGATAATTACAAACTACATCTATACTTTTCAATATCTCGTTGCTTACGCGACAGGGGCAGAAGGAGTAGCCTCAGCAGCAGGGGCTTCAGCCTTGAGCGCATGCTGGTGCTCGTGCTTGAGGGGAGCAGCGACGTCGCCCTCGCCTTGGTGCCTGTGGAGGCGGTGGCGGTGGAGGCGCTTGCCCTGCTTACCGTGCTTGCGGTGGTGGTGGCGGTGGTGACGGTGCCTGTGCGACTTCGAGCCCGCCTTCTTAGGGACGGCGCTCTCGGACGCAGTGGGCGTCGCGGTGCCGGCAGCGGTCGTGGTCGCGGTGGCAGTGGCGGGCTCAGCGGGCGTCTGGACATCACGCTCGGCGAGATCCTCCTTGCCGTCGGCCTTGGGAGCCTTATCGTCAGCCTTAGGCTTCTCCTCAGTCTTCTTGTCATCCTTCTTATCGTCGGCCTTCTTGTCATCGGCCTTCTTGTCGTCGTGCTTGCCATGCTTGCCATCCTTTCCGTGGTGGTGGTGGTGGTGCTTCTTGGGCTAGATAAAACAAATATGCAATTAGACAATGCTCTAGAATTTTGTGGAGAGCATGAGATAACACTTACGTGCCAGATGTTGTGCCACCACTTGCCGAGGTCGAAGCGTGCTTCGAGAGTGGGCGCGGCGACATCAGTGGGAGTGGCAGGAGCAGCGCCAGCAGCTGCGGCACCAGCAACAGTGGGTGTGGCGGGCTCAGCAGCCTTAGCAGCAGAGGGGTCTACTGCAGAGGCAGCCTTGCCATGTTTCTTGTGGTGCTTGCCATGCTTCTTGTGGTGGTGCTTCTTGTGGTGCTTGCCGTGCTTGTGGTGCTTGCCGTGTTTCCTGTGGTGCTTGCCGTGCTTGCCGTGATGCTTGGACTTAGCACCGGTAGCAGCGGGGGTAGCTCCAGCGCTAGTGGCCAGGTCAGTGGCGGATGGGGTGGCGGCGCCAGAAGGGACCGAAGCCTCAGCGACAGCAGTGGGCACGGCAGGCGCAGCGGCATCTGCACGGACAACAAAATCCTCGAAGTCGTCATCGAACATGCGGGCCTCGAGATCGTAGTCGGCGTAGTCGCGCTCAGCAAGGTCGTATGACTCGGGCATGGGCAGAGCCATGACGACGGAGCTGGCGGCGACGCAGGCGAAGAGTGCGATGGAGGTCTTGGAAGGCATAGTTAATGAATGTAATTTATAGGTTCTGCGAAGAAAATGTTCAGCGTCGGGCTCGAAGGATACATTGTCGAAGAGACTTACTTCTTTAGTTGAAGTCGTTAGTTGCGAAGGGAGCCGGCCCTTGAAAGTGACTATAGACAAGAAGATTAGTATCGACGATGGGCATCGATAGGACGGGCGGACGTACTGGATATGCGTGAAGCTGAGGGAAGATGCACCAGGCACTTGGGAAAACAAGATTGGGGAAGGTGGGTTTATATACCTTTCGGACCCCTCGCTTGGCTCCCTGCAATTGGTCATTGACATCGTGCGTTGTCATCAGCCGGTTGGAAGGATGGGCAATCCATCAGGAGCTCACAGCCTTGCATCAATTATAATATAGCCGAAACACTGATACCCTTTTTCGTATGTAACAGCTTGCTGTGCGGCGCCATAGTTCATGGACGCGCGTCCATTTAATGTCTGTCTGCAAGACCAAAAGGCGCCCCAGTGGAGGCCAAACAGCAAAAAAAGCGACGAATAGAGCCAAATTATTGAACCAGAGAGCATTGAAGTGTTCGTCCTATGTTTCCGGCTTCGGTGCGGCAGCAGGTATCCACACCGTCACATTTTACAAATGCTATCTTTAGGGCGGCTCCAGTCCACGGCCTTCGTCCATGGCTACACGCCCAGCCGCTGAACATATGTATTTCATATGTTCGGGCTTGTATATGTTGAGCATGTGCGTATCATGACAATTCCTAAATTTGTTGAGCGGTGTTCATCACATACGAGGGGGTTTGTGTTCAGCATAAACATCCCAATATATTCAACACATAATAGTGCATCCGAAAATATCGTTGCCAGGCTCCGCTGCCGCTCCGAATGCCGCGCATAGCATCTCAATTTAGCTTAACCATTCCACTTCTGGACACAAGATGAATAATGATAATAATAATAATAATATTGCAAATAATTCTACAGTTTCTACTCTACTGGTTTGCTACTGGTATACCTCCTCTACTCCACTGCTCCACTATACGACAGTAGGGTAGGGAGACAAGTGGACAAGATACTACACATAATCTGCATTGACCTATCATCAACAACAATCCACCTAACGAAAGGCGGTCTTCATGGGCGGAAACGTCTGGGGCTGTTGACAGTCAGTGACGGTCAGAAACCAGAGCACAATTGTCTTACCGGGATAGTTTAAGGGTACATGGGGCTTGTGAGTCGACGAGTAACACAGGTGGTGAGCGCTAAGCCGCCACAAAAATGCGACGGGGCAAGTCATGCCACTAGGGAGGAAGGTGGTTGCTGGCGAACTCATGGAAGTTCGAAGTTGAACTTCGTTGGAAATGGGGCGAGTTTAAAAAGACCTGATGTCGGACTTCGAAAATGTGGCGCGCTTTCCCCAAACAGCTCATAGCGGCGTCCGACAGCCGGTCGGCATGGGACTTTGCGCGTTGCGCCCAAGACGCCAAGTTGCCAGTGAGCGCTCGGAGTCGAGCTGAGCTCGAGCCTCCCGAGGCCTGACCTTGAGCCCTTTGACACTCAAGTAGGGCGTATTAGCATGGACTATTGAACTCTGTACTCTGGTACAAAATGTAGTTTTACTATTTTAGCTACGTGCTAACCGTTAAATTTAAGGCGTATATTTAGAGGCTACTCCCGAATTTCGACGGGGGAGCAGAAAATGGATACCCACTGTGGCAGCAAGACAGGCAATCCCATTCGACGCTCGTCTGCCCAACGCGACCCGAATTCGGACATGGGAGGAGATTATATCAGCAATGTTCAGATGCGTACCACCGAATGTGCTCAAATCATGATAACATCAAGCTCAGCACAAATGAGAATGTATGTACAGCACAAATGGTCACATTTATAGCGGATACATAATTACAATGTGTTTGCAATGATATGCCCGCTCATAAAAATATTTGTGTGTCACACATGGTGCGCATATATTTCACTTAAGCATCAACACAATCACGGCCAACTCATGGCAAACACAAACGAAGGAATGGGCGTGTATCGGAGGCCCCTAGAAATCGTGTTCAAATAATGCTGGAACTATCGGCGCGGCCATGAGAACGCCATGGACAGATTGTGACACGAGCCTGAGCGAAGTTCCGAATCATTTACGTCTTTTGCAGCGCGAAAGCTTGCGAAATTTAGGTATAGTCCGCAGCGACAGCTGCACAGCTTCAGGATGCGTAAAGATCCACAAGAATTCGACTTTCTAGTCATGGATGCAGAGCGGAGCGGGCCAAGATGGGAGCTGATGGGAGTTGGATGAGAGTGTTGAGTGACGCGTGACATATCGCGTTGGTCACACCGGTGGCATTTTCGGAGGCGCTCTCAACTTGTTGACTCCACCATTTTCTCCTTTTCACACCCGCGCGTAGCGTTGTACATCTTGGATATCTAGACCTTGGAAATGACATTACATGATGCCAGTGGTGCCAGCGGCGTCGCAGAGCAACTCCTCCGACTACTTCGATGAAGATACTTCTCAGTTTTTGGCGGCGTTGCAAACATCCGTGCTACCGGGAGATCTACCTTTGGAACCTCAAGAAGATGATAATTCAGACCATCCGATATCACAGGATGAATGGATGCTACCGCCCGCTACCCAACCTTCGCTCAAGCGACGCCGAAGTCTGACGCCTGCGGAGGACGAACAACACGTCGATCTAGAGGACAACATCAATGGAGCTGTTGATGGAGAATACGCGAAATCGCAGGATTCTTGGGAGCTACCACCCGCTACGCAACCTTCGTTGAAACGACGCCGAAGTCCAACACCTGATGATGAGCACCGCGCCGATGCAGCAGACGATATCTACGGAGTTACAGACGTTGGTCAATTAGGAGAACACAAGCGGACAAAACGCGCAAAGCTTCGATTCCAGGACGCAGAAGATGGTCTCCTACCTCAAGAAGATCATGCTGGAATGAATTCAGACCACGCGAAGTCTCAGGATTCTTGGGAACTACCACCTGCGGCGCAACCTTCCTCAAGACGCCGAAGCCCAACGCCCGAACCTATGGAGAATGAACAAGGCGTTGATTCAGCCGACGATATTTATGCAACGCCAAGCTTTGAGCAACATGAATCAACGCCTGGGCATAAGGAAAACGAACACGACTCGGCTGGTCATATCATGAACGCCTCCGAAATGGACTCAGATCACCCGAAATTGCCTCCACCTCCTACCCAGCCTTCGTTAAAACGACCCCGAAGTCGGACGCCTGGGAAGGATGAACGTGTCGATGAGGCAGACGATACCTATGGAGCAGCACATTTTGGTGATTTCGGAGAATACATGCACAGAAAGAGGGCGAAGCTGCAAATTCAGAATGCACAAATGGCCAAGATGGATGATACCCCGAAGATCTTTGAATCTCTCTCGATATATGTACGTGCCTTTTAAAAATTGGAAAACTAAAGCTAGATTATATTGACATTGATACCTTTAGATTAATGGCTGGACGCGTCCTTCTATTCAGGAACTTCGAAGGCTCATTGTACAACACGGAGGCATTTTTCAGCCCTATCTCGACAGGAAAACGGAAGTGTAAGTCATCTTTAGTCTGACCCAGGTTACTCTGAAAAGTGACATTTACGCATATACGCAGAACGCACATTCTCACCTGCTCATTGACGCCGGCAAAGATACGCGAATTCAAGCACATGAAGGTTGTTCGTCCTGAATGGATTGTGGAAAGCGTAGAGAAAGGATGCCTTCTGCCATGGCGCGATTATATTTACGTTCATGAGGGACGTTCCGAGATTACTCAAGGTGCCAAAAGCAAGCAGCAAAATTTGCTCGGTCATGTTTCCTCCGCCGGTTCTTCGTCAGGCTCTGGAAACCCGGCTCCGCCTACGACCAAAGCATTGCCAGCCCCCGACCCCTTGTACGTCACAGATCCAGTGACGAAAGCCGACGTAGCGCGAGTCCCTGGCTACGCCGCCGACAAGTCTAACCCCAACGCCCAGCGCGTGATGGCCAACCCAGAATGGCGCAAAGCGCACACCTCCGTCGCGTCCGACTTCATCGAAGGATACTACAAGAATTCCCGTCTGCACCACCTCGCGACGTGGAAAGCCGAGCTCAAGAACCTCGTCCAGGAAGCGCAAGAGCGGGCGGAATCGTTGTCTTCGACCGCGGGGCATGTGGGGAAATTCTCTGCTGATGCGGCTGGCGTCAGCATGCGCGGCGCCGAGCTCGAGATGCGCTCGCCTTCGAAGGCGAAGTGGAAGGGCAAGGGCAAGGCTGTGGATACTGAAGAGAGGGTGATCATGCATTGTGATTTTGATTGTTTCTTCGTTTCTGCTGGGCTGGTCAGTCGGCCTGAGCTGAAGGGCAAGCCGGTGGTTGTGTGTCATTCTCAAGGCGCCCAGGGTGGTGCTTCTAGCACTAGTGAGATTGCTAGCTCGAGTTACGAGGCGCGAAAATTTGGCATCAAGAACGGCATGAGGTGCATATAATATTACTTTCTCAATCGATTTCTTGATTGACCTTTTACCTTCTCTCCTCTAGCTTGCAACAAGCTCGCCAGCTGTGTCCTGAAGTCATCACGATTCCTTATGAGTTTCAACGGTAATCAATTCGTTTTTTAGGTATTTAAGCTATCGAAAATCTAATTTCATCTCTTCCAGATATAAGGAATTTTCTTTGCTATTTTACACTGTGCTCATGTCGCATGCGGACGATCTCCAAGCCGTGTCGGTCGATGAAGCCCTCATTGACGTAACGACCTCTGTCAATCGGTTGAAAGAAGAGGATCGATACGCTGATGGCACTGTTGACCCAGCCAAGGATTTTGCTGAGACGATACGAGATGAGGTTCGGAAAGCAACCACTTGCGAAGGTAATTACCGTACAATTTTCGACTCTAATTATCGACTTTCTAATAGTTTCCTTCAGTCAGCATAGGTATCTCCCATAACATCCTACTCGCCCGTTTGGCCACGCGGCGCGCCAAACCTGCTGGCTCCTACCATCTCTTCCTTTTCGAAGTGCCCCACTTGATGACAACATTGGATATAGCCGACCTGCATGGTTTTGGTTGGTCGGCTAAGCAGAAGGCGCAAGAGAAGCTTGGAGTGACTAACCTTGGTGAACTTGAGAAGAAGAGCAAGGCTATCTTGATGTCGGCGCTTGGGAAGGGGATGGGCGAGATTTTGTATAATGCGATTCGTGGGGTTGATGATAAGAAGTTGGAGTCGGATAAGCCAAGGAAGTCGGTCTCTTGCGAGATCAACGTATGTTTATTTTTCTATTAAGAAAGATGAACTCTACTGATGTTGGTGCATAGTATGGCATTCGCTTCGAGAACAACGAACAAGCTGAGACTTTTATTCATCAGATGGCTACAGAAGTCAAGAAACGGTTGGATGCCATAGATATGGTTGGAAGGTCCTTGACGCTGAAGATCATGAAGCGCGATCCTACTGCACCTGTTGAACCGCCCAAGGTATGTTCTTATCTATTCAAGATACCTCTCTTATGAACTCATCGCTGACGGGTTTCTAGTTTCTAGGACATGGCGCATGCGACATGTTCAATAAGCAAGTGCCCATCATAGCTCCGGGAGGCAAAGCAACCAGCGACGCCAAAATCATAGGCGACCATGCATGGAGGCTGCTCAAATCCTTCAACTTCGATGCTAGGGAATTACGAGGCATTGGAATACAGGTGCAGAAGCTTGAGTCTGCGTCTTCGTCGGGTGCAGCACCCCCCGGTCAAGCCGTTCTGCATTTCCGAGCCAAGCCAACCTCTGAGAATGTGGCAAGCTCTTCGAAAGCTATCTTTCCTCCACCCGAGCCTCGTGCTGCACCCCTTCCGGAGACAGAGGATAGAGGTGATCCAGTCAAACCTGTCCAGGCGGAATTCGATCTACCTTCTTTCTCCCAGGTCGATAGATCAGTTTTCATGGCGCTGCCGGACGATGTTCGGAAAGAACTCGAGGAAGAGTACAAACGTCGTTCAATTACACCTTTCAGTAGAGGTCCGACCATCGAGCCAGAGGTAAAACGTATAGGCACAGTATCACCAATAAATCCCCCTCTTGGAAGAGGACGAACGCCGTCTCTCTTTCCTCAGAAAGCCGGGCCCAGCAACTACAAGCGCATCGCTCAACAGCTAGCTCCTCGTAGAGGAGGCGGCCGTGGAGGGGGCCGGGCAGGCTCTTCGGGTAGATATAATCTCCATGAGTGGGTGGAGAGGCTAAAGGCGAAACAGAAACCCAAAAACGCCAATGTCAGCCGGGCCACTCTCAAAGAGCTGAAGCTCGATCCTGATGTATTTTTCGAACTGCCTATCCGAGTCCAGCGCGAGCAGCTCACCATGGCGCGCATCATCAAAGCGAAGGGTTCCCTCCCTGAACCCCCTGCCGAGCGTAAAATTCTTAAGCCTGCCAAATTCGTCCTTCCACCCGACTTTGTGCCCTATATCGCGCCTGCGCCCAAGGCTAAGCACAGGCAGCCCCCATTCCTCCGTCAGCAAGGCAAGAACCCCAAAGAGAAATTATACTTCACAGAGACGGACGATATCCAGAAAATTGTGGAGCAATGGATGGCGGTTTACAAGAACTGGGCGCCGAAGGACAAAGATGTGGAGTTTCTGTCCAAGTTTATATTGCAGTCGGTCGACCGCGCGCAGGCTTCGGATGTGGGTGTGGAGCGTGCGGTGGCCGTGATGAAGTGGTGGCTGGTGCTTTTGCGGAGGTATTTTGGGGCGACGGAGTGTTTGACCGAGGATGATTTGCTGAACAGCCAACGGAATTTGGTGGGCGAGGCATGGTGGGCTGCGTTTCGAAGGGTGAAGAGTGGTATGGACGAGGTTACAAAGAAGAGATTTGGAGGTCGTCTTTCGTTGAGGTGATTTAATTTGGGGTTCAGGTAACTTCATCCAGTTGGTTCATTTATTATTATTTCCCCTATTTTCTTCATCTATGCATTGTAACCACATCTCTCAAGAGCATTTGTATACCATTTCATACATCACGATCCTCCATGTATCCATACATTGTACACACATATAATTACTTCTTTACAAATCTGAGCATGCAGATTGATGTTAAGACCTCAGGTAGAGGGCTTGACTGCTTTGGCAACGAACATGATTACCTCTTTCTCGTGCATTGTCACTTTAGTGATATGTTCAAATGCAAAGTCCACAAGCCCAGCGCCTTCCAAAGCACTCTTTATGCCCTCTTTGGTCATGCCATCCTGGTGCGGTACGACATGTTGTAATTCTCCAGAGAACACCGGCTCAGCAGCGGTCGTGGCTTTGATGATGTCCACGATTAGGAGCGCGCCGCCTGGCTTGAGGAAGAAACTCAGGGTGCGGGTGATCTTATCGATGTTGGCGAAGTGGTGGTAGGACAGGACGCACTGAAAATCAAATTCAAAATCAAATTCGGTATAACTCCAAATCTAGTGGAAGAAAAGATGGGCTGACAGTGATAACATCGAACTTCAACCCATCGAGCTCGCCTTCCTCGCCCTTGAGGTCCACACAGACGGCGCGCATCTCCTCGGGCGCGATGCCCTGGTTCGCCACGGTCTCGTTGAACACATCTACCGATGTCTGGCTGATATCGACGCCAACGAGGGTTTTGGTGTACGGCGCGAGCTCTCGCGATGTAAAGCCTGCATTCGAGTTCAAGTCGACAACAATCAGATGACGATTCGGAGTGAAACGTGGAACGGTGATCATGATCACGAAATGGGTACCCACCAACGTTGCACGCGAAATCCATTAGGACGGTGCTATCCTCGTTGAACACATACTGAGCGCGTATCGCGGTGGCTGCCCTGCGTAGAGTAGAGTAAGTAGTGAGCGGCTGAAAAACATCGATTTTACCGGTGGATATCTTACTTCTTCGCCATTTCGATCCATCGCGGATCGGGTGGGGCGCGCGCTTTCTCGTTGAAGAGGGTCTTGTTCGCCTCGGCGAAGTCTGTCTCTTTGTTGTTAGTGTTGGCTGGTTCTGTAGGGTGGTGGTGGTGGTGGTGGTGATGTTCATGGTGGTGATCATGATCGTTACAGTGCTGGTGGTCAGCCATTGCTGTCAATGAAGGGAATTCAGAATAAGAGCACTTGTTATATATACCTCCGGAAAGAATCGGGGGACCAGTCAGAACTGCGGGTTCCCAACGGGTTCCGAGCTTATAGCTGTTTTCATAACGATACTGATAGACCGGATTTTTTAAATTAGCACACAGGGCGGAGTCGGACGGGCCCCAATATTTTGAATCCGCCAAGGGATGCCTTGGTCGCCGTCCCCAACGCCAACGTATGATTCGCTGTCGGGTCTCGACGCCGAGCTCCAGACCTCTCGCATCACACAAAACCTCCACTCCGCCTTACTCCGCCTTGTGCGCTATTTTTAAAATTACGGCCTATCGCTATGAAAACAGCTGTAACTTCATCGTCAAAAGTTAGTATTTGACAATGATCATGATCAAGAGGACCATCCCAGTTGATCGACTTCATGATTATTAAGGATCCGCTCCTGCGGGGGAAAGGCTCGCTGCGCCATCCGAGTTCGTGGGGGCAATTGAGAATCATTTAAGCCGAAATTTCAGTCTGAAGCATTAAAGTCCCATTTTCAGGCGCCATACATCTTCGTCTTATTAGAATGAATCGAATCCTGGAAGAACGATGGTAAACGATAAGAGAGACGGCAACGTGTCCCGATTGGGAAGCTGACGCGGCGTTTCCGCCCGTCTGGCCGCAGTACTTAACTAATTTCGACTTTTACGCGCCTTCTGAAGAGAAAGCAGCATACAAAAGCAGAGGAGCTCACACATCCGCTCGGTAATAAGGGGAAAACGAGATTATCACTCCCAGAACAAACGCGTTACACGGGCATAAATAGTGCGGCCATCCAATGCCGCGAGTCGGCTTGTCCCGGCTGACGCGGCAACTTGCCCGCTGGCTGACCCAAGCTCATTGATGCATATTGTAGTGCTTAACTACCTCAAATAACATGGTAGAGGAGACCTTATGCATAAAAGCAGAAGATATCCGAAAAGAACAAGAGAATAAAGCCTAAAACAGTTCAGTTACGCTGCCCTCAATGCTGATAATGAAAAGTTGTGTTCACGTCGAAGATAGGCCCAAATCGCGCGGTTTTTTCACACAGTTCTATAGAATTCAATATAACTTGCTATCCACTGCATATGAGGGACATTGAGGAAGAAATGAATGCTATATAGCGCGACGCAACAACGAGGACGGATTTTCGTAAGTAATGTTTGGCCTTGTTTACAGCCCCCTTGAGCCACTAAGAGAATGATTGCTCGCTTCGCTCGCAATTAACATTTCCATAATAATCTTTTAAATTAAGCAAAGGGCAATCCATACCCTCACTAAATACCAGCATAAACACTACACTAAAATACCACTAGGATATAACCAGTTCTAGATAGCATCTATGAAAATAAAACATAGAAATCCAGCGACGTAGATTCGATAACTGCATGATCGTGTCGAGAGCGTGAGGCGCTAGGCCACCACAGAGAGCGAGCGACGCAGTCGCGGGGAGAATAAACTAATAATCGAAGACAGACCAAATGATGCGTGTATGCGATAGAAGTACAAATGTGTGTTCCGGAGCCATGATAACAATGTTGCGGTGGGGGAGTTTTGCAGAGTGTTGCGGGTGTGGGTTGCGTGTTGCATGCGGGTGTGTATGGGTGTGTCCTCTATAGGCGTAAATGAGTTCTTCTATGGGCCAGGGTAGGCCAGCGTGTGGGATACGACAAGCTCAAAGCCTATGCTTTAGAGCGTCTCGGTGATAGCAACAGAGAAGTCCGAGAAGTAGACGTCCTGGTTCTTGGGGCTGGCGAATTGAGTGGACGAGCCTATAATCCAATCGTCAGCATCTGCCGCAATAACCTCAAGAGAAAGATCGACATGACGTACCTCCGAAGAAAGTCTGCATCTGCATGCCCCTGATGCGGCCTGCACTGCCATCGCGGAGAACCAATCCCTTGACGCTAACAACACTCTTGCCGTTCGCAAAGAGCTCGATCTCGCCGTTGGACTTGCCGGCGTCGTTGAGCTTGACGCGCTCGGAGATGGTCGTCCAGGCGCCGGTGGCGAACTTGAACGAGCCGCGGCCGACGGAGGCACCGTAGGTGGGGTTGCACTCGGAGTAGGGAGCGACGTCGCAGACCTTGTTGTTGGCGGAGAACGAGGGGGGCAGGTAGGTGTAGAACTCGCCTGCGCCCTCCGAGCGCCACATGAGACGCGCAGAGAAGCATGCAGAGGAGCGGCGGCCACCAGAGCAGCTGACAGCCTCAGAGGCACTGTCTCCACCGTCTGTTGAAAACACGTCAATAAACAAAATTATTATCGCAGATCAAAAGGGGACGTACAAAGACCAGGAAGTTTTCCACCGAGCTGGAAGTCGAAGCCTTCAGGGAAGAACACGGAGTAACCGAAAGTCGCCTCCTTTGCAGTGGTCAGATCAACCGAAGCGGGGCCAGGGGCGTAGAACGAGAATCCACCCTGGGGGCTGTGGGTGAAAGTGTACGATCCCTTGGGGTAGTGCGCCTTCATCGCGGCCTTGCCATCGGGGGCCTTGGTGTAGGGGTGGGCCAAAGCCTTGAGTTCAGAGAAGGGACGGAACGCAGCATCGGACAAGGCCAGGGCTCCGGTGGAGGGCGAAGTGGTCCACTTCTTGATGATGTCGGTGACGGGGAACAGCTTGGCGAGGAGGCCTGTGGCAAGCGAAGCCGCGGGTGTGTCTTTGGCCGGGGCTGCGGAGGAGCTGGCGGAGCCCTTGATCGAAGAGGAAGCGGACTTTGCGGTGGTAGTAGCCTTGGTGGTCGTAGCGGTGGTAGAGACGGTAGAGGAGCGAACGGCGGTCGTGCTGGAGGGTTTTACGATGGGCAGAGCATTACCGGTGGGCGCGGCAGTCGCGGTCGCAGAGATGGATGCGGTTTTGGTTGCCTTGGCCGGGCATGCACTGCGACGAACGGGGCGGGCGGAGGTGAAAGCCAGGAAGAAAGCCAGGAAAAGGACAACAACAGCGCGTGATGAGAACATTGTGAAATGGGACCGTGGGGGGTGGAGGAGGGGGAAGGAAAGGAAGGGAACTAAAGAGTGACTATATAGCAAAGAGATACCTCGAAGACGGGAGGAAGAGAGGGACCAGTTCGACGAACACGTATGTAACTCGAACCAGGGGACCGATGTGGGAAGAAGAAAGAAGATGGGAAATAAAAAAAAACACATCGCCATGGGCCTCCATGCCTTTGTCGGCATTGTTCTTGGCAGTGATATGATCGCGATCATTGTCCATTTGCCCCTATCGGTAGTCATCCCATTCTGAATACAAGAGACGCCTATACCTATTGACAATTGTTGGCCTCCGAAGGGCATGCAATTTTACCTGGCCTGAGTGGCGAGGTCGCAGTCGTCGAGGATATAAGTATGACCCTCGAACAACGTTTGCGAGGTTTCCATGTCAGGCCAGGCTCTCGGCTCCAACTCCACCAAACCTTTAACCGACATGTTCAAATGATGTGGTGGAAACACTTCATTTCTCATCACGAAGCATAGCCTATGCATGTGTGGGGTGGAGAAGAGGGGTCTGAAAAGGTCTGAAAGCCTAAACTTCAATGAAAAAAGTGCCACACACCACTCAAATACCGGACTAACATTATTTTGAAGCCTAGAAGAGTTCATGTCTAAGCTTCGGTGCGGCCAATCGAAAGACGAACCCGTCTTCTGAAGCCACAAAGAACCAAAAAAAATAGGGTAAGCATCCGATGGGTCCAGTCTTTCAGTGACAGATGGGCAGCGGGCGGCCAGGGTGGAACCTGAAGCTTGAAGGATAGCTGCCAATTCCGTGATTCGGCACACATCTCACTGATATCTCTTAAGTAAAGCCTTCAAGTTCAGGTGGGAGCTCGGAGAAACACATCCTTATGTAGTCGAGTCTCGACGCCTTCCAAAGAACGTCTCTTCCGTTTTCGTTTCTGAAACGTCGCTGCCACGTCGCTGGCGAGCCGGCTCTGCCATACACTTGTTCGTTAGCTAGTTCACCTCCTCTCGCTGAAGTCGCAGGGAAAATCGTTCATAAAACCTTCATAAATTGAACCTATATTACTCTGTGAGTATCCTTGTCTGAAACGATCCTTATCAAGACGAACTCACAGTGAAATGCTACACGCCAAGACTCCGGCGTCTCCAGCATCCAACGGCGAGCTCAACAGCCTTCAACGGCTCACGCCAGTTGGCGGCGGAATTCTCCACATCCGAGTCGCGGATGGTGCAAAGTCGCCGACGCGCTTGGAAGGGAGGAAGACCGATGACGCCAATTGGTGCCGTTATTTGGCCACCCCGTAGAAGCCAAACAAACGCCTTATGGCGCGCGCTGATGCGCCTTCGGCCCCGCCGTACTACGCCGCGCTCTCGACGCAGCGGCATTGTACCATCTATCCAGGGGACGCCGGCACTTCGGATGATTTCAGTGGTGATTGTGATTCCCTTCTATGTAACCCGAAAGCCCTGCAATTTAGATTTAAAACAGCTCGGCTATTCGCTGGCTCACCGGAATGATAAGCAGCAAAGTTTTGGCTTGAGCCTACAAGGCCCCACAAGTGCTCTTGATCCTGACTGGCTTGACTGACTTCGACGTTTGGCCTCTGGAAATTCTTGTACAACTCTGGTAGGAGAAATACTCGATGAAAAAACCACTATGTATGACGCTGTCCCTGGACCTGACCCCCTGGAGGGATGATCAGTACGTCCGTTCGCAGCCAATAGTCCTTAGGCTTCAATTTCAAAGCTTCAAGGTCCTATGATGCACAACTTTTAGAACACCGGGCCCAACTAATTCAAATTGGCCGTCCAAAAACGCCAGTGAGAACGGCCGCCGTCCAACAGGTTCCAATTGCCCTGTATATAGAGCCGAGCTAATTTCTTTTCGCACCTTACGCGTTCTTATCTCTTCTTTACCCAGTACCATGACCATGGCGTCGTCTGCCCCTACCTCACCCCGGTCCTCCAGCTCGTCAGCTTATCGCTCCGCGTCTCCCTCAGGCTCATCCGACCTATCGTCCACCTTTTCCGACCGCGAGCCCTTTTCCGATGTCGACAATTCAGATCTTGAAGCCCCTCCCTCGGGAAGCGCCTCTACCTCCACCCTCATCAACGTTCCCTCCTCTCCCACCGCCCCTACCACCACCTTGACCCGCATCAAACTAGTCTTCAGCCGCAACAGCGTCACGCGCGCGACGCTCTACGCGGGCGTGGTGCCCCTCTTCCGCGTGCGCACCAACACCAACGGCACGCGCACCGAGCTATGCGATCTCGCTCCGTGCGCTAGCGCGCAGGGGGGCATTGAGGGTAATAGGGAGAGGCTGGTGGCGACGATTAAGAGGAGGGAGGTGTTGCCGGCGGTGGTGGTGTTTGCGCATCGCGGTGGGAGGGCGGTGAGGGTTAGTCGGTGGTTGAGGGAGGCGAAGACGAGGGCGGAGATGGAGAATGAAAGGTGCGTTGGTTTTTTCTTTTGGGGGGTTGGTGTTAGTTGGGCGGAAGGGTGCGGGTGCGCTTGCTACTGACAATTTGGTGTTTTTGTAGGTATACACTTGGGACATTGTTTGGAGAGTACGTCTGGAAATCAGATAATAGATACCGACTTGCCGTGAGTCCCTTGTCTATCTCATTTTTTTTTTCAATTCCTTTCACTCAACTATTTTTAAATTTATAGCTGTACTCTGCAGAACTACCCAACGGACCCCCAATCGCCTACCACAAAAAGATCGACGAACCACCCACCATCGCGCTGGTGTTGCAGTCGGGGCTCGAGGAGATCCGCGTGGAGGTGATCACCTCGTTTCTCGAGCTCGAGCACAGGCTGCGAGCGAAAGATAAGATCAAGGAGGGGGAGAGGATGTTCCACAGCAAGGGAGTGTACTTCGTTGCTGGCTATTGAATGGAGTTATGTATTTGTATCTGCGGTGCGTTTCGTTTGGGGAGGTTGTGTTTTTTTACTCTAGTTATGCGCTTCGTTCGTTGGATTGTCTAATAAAGCATGCTTCTTTGACCTGAAGATCTTCATTAAACCTAATTGACTCCCCGCAGGCCCCGCAGCGCTTAATAGCCTTGGCAATAACGTATACTTAAGACCTGGATGCCTTCGAAATTTCGTCCCTACGCTCAAAGACGCTCAATCACCCATACGGTTAAAAGCCTCCATCACTCCCAAATACGGCTAAATCCACCTTAGTATTATCCTTGTCATCGCCGCCGCCACTGAAGCGCCCATATAACCAAGTAGAGCTTAGAAGCAAACTGGTTCGTGGCGACGTTGTTACGGCTCGCCCTCGAATCTAAACACCTCCGGCAGGTCCTGACAGAAAAACAAGGTGGCGTATCAGTCTGGGCAAGTCCAGCTGCCGAACAAGTACCCACCGTCCACCACGCCACCTCCTTCCCACTCCCCCGCGCCCCCTCATTGAAGCTCTCCTGCATCCCGTCCGTCAGCGCCCACCAGCGCTGCGTGTCCGGATCCGCCGCGACCGCGCGCATGTCGGCCTCGTAGTCGGCGCCGGTGTACCGGAAGTGCGCGACGAGGAGGTGCAAAGGCGCGTAGTGGTGGATTGAGTAGTCGTGGATGTGCGCTCGGGCGAGCGCGGCGAGGACGGAGGGCCAGACGGAGGCGTGGAGGGTGAGGTATTCGGAGGTGGATTCGGGCTTGAGCTTGGGCCGTGATTAGTGTGCAAACGCTCGAGATGGAAAGATGCTAGAATCGTAGACGAACTTTGATTATTTGGCAGACTCGCTTGTCGTTGGAGGCTGAACTTGACATATTGAAGATCGGATACTAATAGTTTCTTGAAAGAGGAGGGGTAAAGGCGGAGAGATATCGCGCAATCTAATCAGCATTGTCTTCTGAACGGATTTTGCCGACACTATGTACGCCAGCCGGATGTGGCGTATACACAGTAGGCGCCCATTTTTTCGTTCCACACCGAGGCAGTATCAGTCAAATTTAAGATGATCGTGTCAATGTTGATGAACCACCGAATATAAATACGTTCAGAAAACAAACCATTTTATTATCACATACCTGCTACTTATTTTATTGTTTTTCGACCTGGTCCACGCATTTGTTTTTACTCTTTGAAGCGGCCAAGTGGTGCATCGGTGCCTGTTGCTGTGATTTCTGGCCACATTGCGCCTTGACCCGTACCCGTACCACAGAATTTCTAGGCCTCTGAAGAAAGACGAGATTTGATGAAAATTTCAACTGAAAAAGCAGCCATCATTAGATCCGCGACGAACGGCTATGTGGATGAAAGGGCCAGCCATGCGAGATACATGAAACTGGGCTAAAGACGAGAAGAGATTGTTTTTGGTGCAATGGCGATGCAGCGATTGTAGTTTCATGATGGAGACCGGAACGCTGTGATCGGCTCGGCCAGGGGCGCTGAGTTTGAACTGACCCCGCGAAAGTTTCGAGCTCCGCTTCACTCCCCTTCGCAGCGGTCAACCTGAACATCGCCCGACTCTATCACTCCCCATTTCATTCCTCTTAAATATCGCCCTTAGATTACAATGGCTGAAGGTAGCAACTATGATTATCTCTTCAAGGTGTGTCTCAATAGTGGGTTTGCGCTCTGCAATCGCTGGAATGGGTTCGTTAGGTCGTCCTGATTGGTGACTCTGGTGTCGGAAAATCGTGCGTTACTACCGTGGTCTCTCGACTTATACGCTGCTTCGTGCTGACCATGCGTTTCTCCACAGTAATTGTATGTCTCTCAAGTCGCATGTTGCCCAAAACGTTCTCGCAAACTGAGCTGTGGCTCGTTTTACAGTGCTTTCGCGTTTCACACGCAATGAGTTCAACCTGGAGTCCAAGTCGACAATTGGTGTAGAGTTTGCGACTAGGTCGATTAACGTCGATGGAAAGACGGTGAAGGCGCAGATTTGGGATACTGGTGTGTGCTCTTTCACGTTGGCATCCCCCCCGGAAAGCCCATTCGCTGCGGCACTGCGCCATTTCGCCCCACGTGGACCCCCCTGTCCAACGAGACTGACGTTCATCATTTATTATTCCAGCTGGCCAAGAACGTTACCGTGCCATCACTTCTGCGTAGGCATTCACACTCTCGTGAGCTCACACGGAGTTGCTGAAGCGACTTTCTATCAGGTACTATCGCGGCGCCGTCGGAGCCCTCCTAGTGTACGATATCGCGAAGCAGGCGACCTACGTCAACGTAACACGGTGGTTGAAGGAGCTGCGGGACCACGCTGATTCCAACATCGTGATCATGCTCGTAGGAAACAAGAGTGATTTGAAGCACCTGCGGGCTGTGCCCACAGATGAGGCGAAGGCCTTCTCAGGTGCGTCCTTGACTCTTTACTCCGTCCCAGTGACTTCCCTCATCTGACACGACACGCCGCTGCAGCTGAGAACGGATTGTCATTCATTGAGACATCAGCGCTGGACGCATCGAATGTCGAAGCCGCTTTTCAAACCATCCTCACTGGTACGCTTTATTTTATACTTGTTATCGCCCGCCCGATTGCGTTATGGGGTGTGCTAAATTTGGGTGTCCGCAGACATCTACCGCATCGTGTCGAGCAAATCCCTCGAATCGTCGACGTCCAACATCGAGCCACCCAAGGCCAGCATTAACGTCGGGCCGACTGTAGATAACCAGGGCGGGCAAGGCGGTAAATGCTGCTGAGCGTCGCATCTTTCCTTGTTTACCCGTACTTGGAGTCGTTGTGGAGGAGATTCCCCGTGTTTGTAGCGCATCTTTGGAGGGAGCCATGTTTCTCAGGATGTACGAAGTACCATAGCTATATTTTTCTGTTCTTGTTCACGTGTAATTATTGTTGGTTCTACTTCGGTCGACGTTCCGTGTCCGAGGGCTGCATCTGCTGGCAGGATTTTTGCACTTGGCATAAACTCGCGTTGTTCTAAATTTTCTGCGCTGCTCAGCAACTTCCGTCGGATTGATAGCCATCGCAACTGCCGAGACGGACTCGGAGGATCAAAATAATGAGGGTCATGTTATGCATGATGCCACTTCCAGCGATCTACACCGCCGCAGCACTTCAGAACGTTATTTCCGAAAGCGGTACGTTCGAACCGCGGGCTTAGCATGGCACCGCTGCGTCCCGCCTTGTTCGAATTCTTTGCTTCCTACACTCATCTTTGCTAGTTCGCTTTGCTCTCTGAACACACCATATACCATATACCCCCCAGAAATGCCGCGTATTGATGTCCTGGATGACTTGAGCTCGGCTGCTACGAGTCTAAGCGCCGCAACGTTCCATCCTGGTCCTGTCCAGCTGTTCATTCGCGATTTTCGGTCGCAAGTGACGCCAAATGAAACGCAGAGGGACACGTTGATTGTTGCTGGGGCTTATATCTTGATTATTGGTATTTTGTGGTGCGTTTGGGATGCTTTATTGGATAATTGGACGTTGTGCTGAGGGAGTTGAAAGGCATATACCTTATTTGAACCGTATTCGTGAGTTGGTTTTTGTTCCTATCATATTTACTAGATGTTGAACGGTTGATGCTCTAGTATACCCGTTCAAGTGAGCTTCCCAAATTTCGAGATGTAGCGAAATGTGTTAGACGGAATGCTGATGAATTTGGGAATAGACTGTTAACGGTTGGATTCCATGAGGTATGTTCTTACATGTTGAATTACAACTCGACAGAAATATGAATTACTGACTGCGCCCCCTCTCTCAGATGAGCCATGCTTTCGTCGGCGTGCTAACATGCGCCAAAATCCATTCCATAGAACTCGATCGTACGTCTCGTTCCCAACTCTGTTTGTTGAACTTCCCACTGACAATTCGAATCGCTCCGTTATGATATCATCTTTGGATCATATTTCCATGTTTCTATCGTATTACACCCTCTATGTTCGAACGATAATCCCACAGCTGACGAAGGAGGTGCCACGAGCATGTCAGGAGGAATACCTTGGCTCACTCTGCCTGCCGGATACCTCGGATCTTCGTTCATCGGCGCCGTGCTAATTGCGTGCGGGTTCAACACCAATGCGAGTAAGGTCGTCTCTATCATCCTCGCTGTATTTTTCTTGTTCACGCTCTGGTGGGCGCGGAAGAATTGGCTGTGAGTGGTTTTATTTATCACTCAGGTATTTTATTGTGTTGGGGATTTTGGAGTTGATTAATTTTAACTTTTAGATCCTGGTTGCTGATTATTGGCATGTCGGGCTTGATTGTCCTCTTCTGGTTCATCGATGGGGCGATAGCGCTGCGATACCTGGTACGTTAACTCCGCATTAATCCCCACCAGAAATGTTCACCGTGCGCCTCTTTGCACAGGTGCTCTTCATCGGTGTCATGTCGTGCATGTATGTCATCTGGGATGTAATTGGTAAGTACTAGAACTTAGTCCGCTCTTCCCAAGCCGATTCACAAGTACTGACATACGCCTTTGGAATAGATGATACCCTCGCACGGAAAGTGAATACCTCCGACGCATCAGAGTTCGCGCGTATCTGCGGCTGCTGTCCTTCTCGAGGTAACGATTATTCTATTTGCAGTTATCAACATTTTGTCTGTCGGACTATCTAACCACATGTTCGTGATTACAGTCTGGGGCTTCCTATGGCTCATCATCGCGTGCGTCTTCTTCGCAGCGGGCATCATCGTTGGTCTCGTTTCGTTCAAGGTAAGTCACACGCACCCTGTATGTTTATTCCACTCTCATACTTTTTTACTACAGCAAAACGCCGCCCAACAAAAAGCAGATTCCGATCACTTCCTGCCTGTACCAGGGTCATCGAGCAGCGCTCTGTCCCTAACTCCCAACACGCTCTTTTCCTTCGGCCTCTTTGCTCTGTCTGCTTTCTTGGGTTTGATGTAGATGGGACCAGAATCTAGAGTAGAACTTGGACCTACGACAATGTTTGAGTAATAATGAGTACGATGTGTACAATCTTGGACTTTTTTTTGACGCTTTGTATGATCTTGTATATCATTGTTAGCATGTAACTACGTTCACTGAAGTAACGAATACTAAAATAATATTAAACTATGGCAGTACTTGTACAGTTTGATTCTATGCAGGGAAAATAAAAGGTCCAATGAGGTATGCAATCAAGAACCCGACCAACATCATCAGCACCGTACTTCCTGAGCCCAATGCATCCACAGGGCCCATCTTGACCGCATGCACAAGCGCGTCCTCCAACCCACTGGCCATGACATCCATCTCAAACAAATTCCTCGCACGCGCCTTCGCGTTCCTCTGAATCAGCTCCCTCTCTTCCTTCCCCAACGCAACAATCTCTTCTAAGCGCTCCGCCCATAGCTCCGCATCCGGGGACTCCAACCATCCCGTGCGCTCTTCCCTCGGGAGCACAACGATACTCTCAGTCGGCCCACCCGAATCACACGCGAGCACGGGGACGCCGCATGCCATCGCCTCGACGGGGACGATCCCGAAGTGCTCGTTCGCGGGCGTGTAGAGCAGGGCGAGCGTGCTTGGGCTCGTGAGGAGCGCGGTGCGTTGGGCGGTGGTGAAGTTGAGTAGGATAAGAACTCGTGGGTCTGCTATGGGTGGTGGGAGGAGCGTGGTGACGCTCGGTGGGAGGGGCTTGGGTGAAAGGATAGTGTATGTGAGAAAAAGAGATTTTGCGCTGGCGATGAGGGATTCTAGTGTGTCGACATTGTCTTTTAGGCGCGGATCATAGCCTCCTGAAGATATTGTACATCAGTAAAAATGCAGTGGGTTTGTGCGTTATTTATTTACCTGCAAGGACTAGGCGCAATTTTTCGAAATCTCCAGGGCGATTTTTGAGGAGAGCAAATGACCGAAGGGCAAGAAGTATATTCTTCTTTCCTTCGAATCTATTCAGGGAGAGAAGAGTTGGGCGCGATCTGCATCAAGCAAGGGTTAGGATTGTTATGCATGTTTTGTGGGACTAGCTTACGATGTAACAGCGACGATTTCTGGGTCTGAGTGATCAACACCCGCTTCATACGCAGATATATTAATTCCAGGGTAAACAATCTGCGGCGTTTGAGATATAGAGGGAAAATAAGATTTGAAAATGCGCCCCGTAAAGTGCGAATTTGCGAGAATAATATCCGCTTGTCCTAATGGGTTGCTCAGTCAAAAGAACTAAACGCAAGGCGTTGACCCACTCACTTGTCGTCACTTCCTCCAGCCAGTCCATTGGCAAGCGATAAAGCCATTTCAAAAATCCTACTTTGTTCTTGACCAGATTTCCTTCAACAAACGCGCCATTTGCGAGTAATTTATCGGGGAAGTGACAGTAAAAGACAACGCGCGTGTTTCCAAAGATCCTGAGAAAGGGTACACATGTCGAGAGCTGGTCAACGAAATAAACATCGTATTGCGGGGCACCCCAGAAGAGAAGATGGAGCGTCAAATGGAGCTGGCGCAAATGGGCAAAAAGGATATGGAATTTGCCTCCCAGAGATCGCGGAAACGGTGGTACGACATAGTGTACTTTCAAAGTTCCTTAGCAAATGCGTCAATATATATCGCTCCAGTATCAGTTTATTCACATACCATCCCGCGTTTCCTCGAAACAGTGACTAGGGTCGTGGTATGAAGTATACAAGTCCACAGAATGTCCGAGCTCTTGAAGGCCCAACGCTGCGTCGACTACAAGGCGCTCAGCGCCACCTGTGTTACCATACCGAGATTAGGCCATGTTCGCCGGAGAATAGAGCATATTATAAGCACCAATTCCGAGATCTGGGTGAAGAAACGCAACTCGCAGAGGTCGCGTAGCTTTCGACATGACGGCGTGGTTTCGGAGGAGCATGTCCAAACTGGGACATATCAGAAGGCGAAGGTCTCCAAAACAAACAAGGACAATCTTCTCCCGTTCAACTCGGACGAACAAGCCTCCGACTCAGTCCCTCTTGAAGTCCTCTTCCTTTCTATCTTTTCTTCTAATACCCTTGACGACTTCATGACGACCAAGCTATCGTGTTCAACAGAATTACGGCTCTCTTCGACTCTCTCTTGTCTTTCTCTCTACTCAAATTCGGGTTGATTCAATTTGAACTTGTGACCCAATCGGTTCAGCGTCGACAATAAGTAAAGTGGTCCTTGCTCTGAGGGCGTATAGGGACCCTGCTTCTGGTCTATCATGGCTGAAACATACCGCCAGATCCCTGCTACGATCATTCCTCGTGAAATCTATGCCCCGACGCCGTCCTGGCATAACACGACATCCATGTCCTTGGTGCTGTTTCGCGAAGACAATATTATTTCCAGTAATATTGATCCCGGTAACAAAAAAATCTTGAAAGGCTGCTTGGACCTCCTTGGTAATTAGTTGTATTTCAACAATTCAAGTTACCACGCCACTCACAAGCCACCCCTTTTGAATCGCCCTTTCTTCCGACTCGCCATATCCAGCCACCAAATTTAAACCTGTATCAATCCGGCCTATTTCTGCATTGAAACTTTCTGGTCACCGAGCCACCAACTTCACATTGATGCCGCTTTTCGGGTCCTTTCATCCTCTCTTAACTTCAAACCATTACAGCGATTAGCTCGACCTCCTTTGCTTACGCCTACTTCGTCAATATCTGTAGTGCTTCCTCCAGAAGTATACGGCAATATATGCGAGGAAGCAGTTCTTGATAGTCACGAACTCCACAACCTTTCTGCTGTGTCCTGGACGCTTCATACTGAATTAATCGACTCCTGTACTCCGACGTGAAATTACAAGGAAAGGAGAAGATCTTAGCCTTTTGCGCTGCTGCACTCATGTGTTTCAATCAGATTAATATATCCAATCATCTCGCAATCTCCAACCTATGGGTCTGAAAGGAACTATAGAAAGGCTGTGAAATTTTTGACTGCATTCTTTGGCATATACAAAACCGATGTGGAAAGACAATCCAGTACTTGAGCGTAATCATAATGCGCTTAAGAACCTCGTTGGTAACTAATAGGATTGCAGTTGAGATTGTCCAGGCTGTTCGCACTCATTTGCCGCATGTCAAGTGGCTTGAGTTCATGGGACACAGTACATGAGGTTACACAGTCGTGAAACTTTCACTGACCTTTTTTTCAACAGTTTGTACCACACAATAGCGACCCCATTCCACGGTTTTCCACGAAGACCCATTTTAGAACCTTGATCCTTCACACACCAAAGTTGATAAGCTTGGGTTATCTCGGATCCGAAGAGGAATTTACTGATAATCACTGGAGATACAAATCGACAGAGCAAGAAAGGCTTCTCCTTGCATCTGAAATTATGGCAGCCATGCCAACACTGGAGCAACTTATTCTGCCTAATTATGGCGATTGCTTTGGATATTTCAGAGCGCCTGGAAGTGAATTTACTGGTGACAAACAAAACATACCATCCTCGCCTCACTTTGTTCTTGTTCCAGACTCGTTATCTGCCATAAATGAGTTGGACACAGCTGCATGGTTACATTGGGGGGCCCTTAACACGGTTGATTTAATGATACCATTAACTTGTCTCGCCAACCACGTTGTGAGCTGGGTTTTAAAGATTTGTGATCCATGCAATGAAATGTTGAGCATTTCCCTTTGTCAATGCCCACGATGCACATTGACATAGAGTATGCATGCCCGGACAGCATGCCGAGCCGATAGTGTCTTTTATTGTTCTTGTCTTTTTGTGTTAAAAAAACTATAGTTGAAATTTCTGCTGAACCTGAAGGTCATTTAAGCGCAGCCCGTTCAAAACAACATGAATAGGTTTGTCTCCATTGGTGTTAAATATGTGGGGTAATCCTAGAAATTTCCAGCTTTGATGTAGGTAAGAAGGAAAAGAGTTACTGCCCTGGTAAAATCCTCATGGACCAACGAGGTGACTGAAGATTATATTACACTAGTCATCGATATTCGCTTGACTGTGTGGACATATCAAATAATTGGGCGCCCAAAGCAGCTCCGGTGCTTTTCGTCATACTGATTTGCATAAATCCTAAGTCATAATATGACATGCCTAGCTTGAAGGATAAGGATAGGTCGTATGAACGCATAGCCTCCATCGTGCAAAATATTTACAGCGCTGAGTGAAGGAAAATCTTATATTAGCCCACTATGCGAGAGATTCGCATCTGAAAAAAAGTTCCGCAGTTCTCGGTTTTAAGTTCTGTCGTACTTGTGTCAGTAGACGCTGCCGGGAATTGAAAAAAAAACCGTCTATTCGTGGTACCTGCCAACTCCACGTACTGATGGATATCGAGAACAGTTCTCATCTTAAGAGTATTTCACCTTTAAAACAACAGAACATAATCGCTTTCGATATTCTTCTCCAATCACTAGTGCGATATGCCTACAGAGGCCGAGCGACTTGCGAAGGCAGCCCTTTCGCATGCCTTAGCTATCAAGGATCGTACTTCTAATTCGTTGTCGAAGGCAATCCACTCGCGCCTCGATGGATATCTACATCCTGGTGGTCCCGCCACCTCCCAGGACGACCCCTTGAGCCTGGTGTGTGCAGCGTGCAGGAGGGGTCCATTCTCCTATAACGGGTTTCGCGAAGCTATCGCAAAGGACCTGGGCAATTCCTACAATACCACAGGCTATTGCTATACGAGGACATGGCGTGAAATTTCGGAGTCGATCGACAAGGAGGGCTGTGGCTGGTGTCGTATCGTGAAGCGAACCAGAGACGGTCTGCCGTCGGATAAGTTTCCATACGGCAAAGAAGAGGTGGAAGTGAGACTCCAAATCCAAGTGAGCTCAATTGGAAAGAGTTTCGGCATCATTCTGGATGGCGAGAAGGCGGCGCACTACTCGATCTACGCAAATAAAGGTAAGTAATGATAGAGACTGACTTTCTTGCCTCTGCACAAGGAGTTCATTTTATCTGTAGGAGATAGCGCTGTCAACGAGCTCGAAGAAGAGAAAAGGTTTTTCCCAAAGGAACCCTTCACCGATTTCCAAAAGGCGATAGAATGCGTTGAACAATGCAGCCACCACGAGCATTGCCCCCCGCTGGAGGAGACCCATCTTCCTACTCGTGTTATTGACTGCTCAGACCCCACGAAGCCACGTCTTTTCGAAACCAATCGCAAGTTAGTGGGCCATTACTGCACGCTCAGCTACGTGTGGGGCGGCGATCAGCGTCAGAAAACGACAACGGCTAATATCCACACCTACGTCAACGAAGGAATAAACGTGCCTCTTCCTCAAACAATCGCCGATGCGATTACGGTGACGTACAAGCTCGGTCTGCAATACTTGTGGGTTGACGCTCTCTGCATCATCCAAGACTCGGACGAAGACAAGATCAAGGAATTAGGTATAGTGGGGCAAATATATCGTCGTGCATATTTAACCATTTCCGTTCTGTCGGCATACCGCGCAGACGAAGGGTTTCTCCCGGATGAACGACCGCCAGATATTCTGCCGTACTACCTCCTCAATGACCCGCAATCTCCAGGCCGGATGTTGGCAGAGTACATCATACCGCGCCAGAAAGCAGTATTAGGAAAATACGAAACCGTTCGCAGTCACAGACCGCTGGACGAACGAGGCTGGTGCTTTCAGGAGAGCACTTTGTCGGCCCGAAGACTCATCTTCCAGCCTCCACACGTCTCGTATAAATGTCGCAGCTTCTACGAAATGGAGATAAGCCGACCCAGTCCTTTCGATGAAGGTTTCCAGGAAAACCGGACGCCCATTCCAGCGAACGATCACATTTTGTTTCCGGTCGAAGGAGGAAGACACAGCAGTGCCTGTCCCTCCATGGAAGACCTGCGCAAGCGATGGCAAAGCACGCTGTTGGACTACTCAGAACGCAAAATCACTGTGCCATCCAACAAATTTGTCGCTCTGGCGAGCATAGCAGAGGTCTTCCAATCCGTCATGAAAGACCAATACGTTGCTGGGCTTTGGAAGAAGAACCTGTTTTACGATCTACAATGGAAAGTCTGGCCTCACATGGGGCCTCGTCCCCGTCCGCAGGGTTATCGCGCGCCGACTTGGTCATGGGCATCGACTGACGGGAAACTCAACCCCTTTTACTCGTTGAGTCCTCCGCCAGAGGCTGTAAGCTACGAGGCAGAGATCTTGTCATGCGAGGTGACTCCAAAAGCCCCCGAACTTCCTCTTGGCGAACTCGTCGATGGACAACTGACCATACGAGCGAAGATCCATCCGCTCATGCGAAATGGGCGCAAATGCACGTTCGCAGAGCACAGAGGGACAGTGTCCGGCGACCAGTTCGTGAGAAACTACACGAATTGGAGCTGGTCTCCTCCGCTGGGAAACTGTCTGGAGCCCATCGGTTTTTCGATTGATGGAATGAGCACAGAGGAACAGAAAGATAAACGAGTAGCAGGAATTGTATTCGATTCTCTCGAAGGGACCGAGCAAGATAAACCGTTGGACTTCTATGTCCTCATTCTGCGCGCGGGCAGGCAGTACAGGCTTCAGGGCGATTGGATGAATGGACTTTTGTTGGTGCGTGTTGAGGGCGAAGCCGAGAGGTACAGAAGGGTGGCATTCTTGGACTTGTACCATTTTGAATGGCCGGATTGGTTCGATAATGCTCCGCTCAAGACTGTCGTTTTGGTTTGAGATTCCTTCTTTGTTGTAGTAGCAGCAAAATTGAATATGTTGCGTAAGTTTAAAATTATTTTCATGGAAATCTTCAGCTTGAAGTTCTAGTCAAATGAGATTTATGATCAGTTGCAAGAGGTATCAATCAGAGGAAACATACCGCAGTTTTCCTTGCGACACCTTGAGAAATTTCCTTTACCTCTTGACTCTTTGAGTTCCTGCATTGAAATTTGTATAGACGAATCCGCACTCAAGAACGGCCACCTAGTTCCCCTGGGCAGACCATATACCGGATGACAATCGATTTTGACGGCCACCGTGAAACGCGAAGCTCAAGCCACCAGTGTTCGGCTCGTGTTCCTATTCTTTGGATACACGGTTTGGGCGTTACTGACAAGCTGGCAAGCCCGGCTTTCAAGCGTGAATGCTGGACACTGGCTGGCAATGTGCTGGATGAAGGAGATGCCGATCTGAACAATTTGCGATTGGTGTGCTTTGGCTACGGCCCCGTCCGTGAGACAGATTCTGTCCTGGTTCGCAGCCTCCGTGGCCAGTCTTAGGGGCTCGAGTAGCATTTTTATTCAGCATGGAGGATAGTACTTGTCGTCGAGTCGGGTCTAAAAGTCCTTGTAACGTAGCGGACGCTGATGAGCTGGTTCAATAGGCGTGCACGTTTAGGAATTTTAAAAAAAATGCTTACCTATGCCCAGCTACGTTGTTTAAGCCTACCGCTGGTTAACAACCCACTGAAAATCCAGCTATGCAGTGATGAAACGGTCTCCGCGTGTGCTTCAATCATGCAGTCCTGTACGTCTGAATCCGCCGACCCGCATAAATTTAGATGATGTTGATCCCCTCGATCTTCATCAACCGGGAAATAATTCTGGTCGATGTGATTAACATGTAGGTCCATGATAGACTTTTTTGGGAATTTCTAGCTGATGGGCAGATTGTTGGACGTCCCGACATCAGACCCAACGAAGACAATGCTTACTGGTCCCGCGAGAAATGCCACCCATTCGCGGCCGTTGTGTATCCATGATTACGGCACTTCAAAAGCCTATTTGAAAGGATTGTCGCTGGGATCCTCGGAGGATTCTGACTGAGCGAGTTTGAACCGAGACGGTTTTTGGAGAAATCATGAACATGGTGCCAAAGTCTTCCAGTGGCTCAATTCCTTCGCTTGCTCACTGAAAACGTTTAAGTCAAGGTAGAGAAACAGATAAAATTGAACCACGTACAGTACTGAGCTTATATTCCTATTGTTGAAGGGCGAAAATTGGACTGGGCGGCAAGGCTGATTTTGACCTCGAGTGATTCGTAGAGTTAGGCATCACCGAACATAAGGATGCCACCAGAAGACCGTTGCTCCTAGGGCTTGTAAATTTGTGTTGCAGTGCGCAAAGTCTGGATCCAGGATGCGAGGGGATGGTGGGAGCTGAGGTGGAGGGTCGAAAAAAATAATATATTTGAATTTTTGTTTGAATTTTTGTTTGAATTTCGCTAAGGCCGAATCACGCGGGTGCGTCGCCTCTTCCCTCAACCACTTCCAGGACCAAGTCGAACAATTTTGAATGCACAATGATGGTCAGCACGACCCATTCAACCTCACTCGCCACTCAAGACGACGTTGGAAAATAAATTTTAAGCCCATGACTTCGGCGCAAGTCCAAGCGGTAATTCAGAAAAGTTCAGGAGCTAACCATGGACTCAGCTTCTTGCTACCTTCTGGTTCTGGGCTGGGACATGATGTAGAGACAGGGTGTAGGATATTCAAGAAGATAGTCAAAGGTCGGCGACGAACAGGTTCTTGAGGAAGGTTGCAATTTTTAGCGAGCCACTGGTAAGCAGAGTCGCCTTCTTTTTTCAAGTCTTTAGAGCTCTGTTGGTCCCCTAGTCACCAGAATAACATTCTTTATCTTCGGACACCAAGCGACCAGCTTTCCCTTCCGGATGGAGTCAGTAAAATTGGCTGCCCATCCTTCCCGAGATCAGAGTATCGATACGGCACCCCATCGCGCCATCATCCCGAAGAGCATCGACCGCACAGCTACACGCCCCCAAACATGGGAAATCTCATATATTATGGATCGACTGGAATAGTCTGGCTCAAGCTTATCTTCAGTGGGACACGCTAGCGTGCTCTTCGAAGATCCCGAACAAGCACCGGGATCACATACATTAACAGAGCTCGAAAACGAACTTGGGCAACCGCCGTCTTAGGCCATAGTTGATGGATACCCTGGTGTCTGGGATACCATTTTCTCTTCATCCGAACTTCTGGTGGGTCTTCTTTCAAATTTTCCTCAGTGTTTTCGGGGAGCCACCTGGGTCGTAAGACATCGCTATTGCTTGTAAATTTCTAGAGCAACATGGGTCTTGATCTCTGGGCCTCTCCTTATAAGCCTTCGAGTTCTTTCTAGGCATCTGGATGGGACGCCTGAGCCTCTACCGCTCGAAAGCACCGAATGTGTACTCTCTGTGCCGTAATCCCGCCCACCGACGCGTGACAGTAACATTTATTGTCACACCTTCGGTGTTCGGTATGGTGTCCATAACGAAGGAAGGCCAACGCCGAACGTCGAGACAAGAGGAAAAAGGGACAGAAATTTGACTCTTGAATAGACAGGGAATAGCTTTGAATGGGCAAGAGAAAAGGGAATCTGCATTCAGCGTTCAAGATCTCTATTGTCAAGTTTGCTAGCCTGTTTGCACGAAGATTGTCTTTGAGCTAGGCTTTTCTCGATGACGCAGGGATATCGATATGTGACGAACTCTTGATTCTTGAGACTAAGACTCACTTCAGTATGAGGAGTCAAGAACTAGGACCGCCAGGGTAATAGACCGAGGATCAAAACCACACATACTCCAAAGCCCTCCAAGGTTCATGAAAACTGGTCCAGAGACAGGTACTATGCCTTCGGCGAGTCGGTAGTGAATTCCGAGCTCTTCTAAACCTTTTCTGTTGATTTCGAGGCTCATATCTTTGCTGCTGCCAGAGTCCTCTTGGTTCTTGATGAATAACTGAAGACTCTTCCTGGGGCCTGGCGAAAGTGTCGACGGCCATAAATTGGATTTATCGAGCAGGCATTTGATAGGTTTCTGATTTGTCGATGGCATATAGATAGGCAGGCAAGGCAGAAGCGCCGAGTTGCATTCTGCGGCGGTAGGGGAGAATGATATTGTCGACCACTGGCCCGGTCTACACATCAGCTTTCCAAGGCCCCCGCATTAGATGGACGCACTATTTCTTCTGCTTCCATGCTCTCTCCATGACCTCATATCCTGATCTTTAGCTGCCTTCGTCGCCCGTTTCGACTACCGACCAAATGTTGCGGATATATGGCGCATAATCAAGAGGCTTCGACATCAACATGGCCTACATGATTGCCGCCTATTCTATCCCACGTCAGCTTTTTCCAAACTTATTCGAGGACGGTACACCTTCACCTTTCCTGGACCCCCAGTTTCTACGCCTAGGGCACGATGCGAGGAGCACAGATAGAAAATAGGACCAAAAGTGACCTGCCACACCCCAAACATCCTCAAATATGTGATTTCCGTCCCCGAATACGCCTTTTCTGGACGGATTTCCCAAGCTTTGATTGAATTGGGGTGTATAAAATTGGGGGCGCTTCTTTTTTCTTTGTTTCTTTTTCTTTCCACCCTCCTTTCTTTTTTCAACGGCCCTCTGGCCACTGCCACAATTTTCCAACTCGCCTTCTCGTCACTCAATCTCGAGGGTTTGACCCTACTCACCCTCCTTGTCATCGCTTTCTTTTTTAGACTCTTCAATCTGCCACTAGCTCATCGAGAATGTCGAACGTTCTACAGACTCAGCCTCTAGTCTGTGAAGCTGCCACTGCGTCCTCGGATCAAGTGAGGACCTCGCTTCCCAACCTCCATTATCCCTCGCGACCAAGTTTCTGCCCTCCCTGGACTTGCCCACCGAAGCCTATGGTAATCCGGGTTAGTCGTTCTAGCTTTTGGCACCCATCACCACGTTTTTATAACCATTTACCTCTTTACCTTTCAGCCTACCGTCTGCACGCGCTACGAGGCGCCATTCGTCTTGGTCAACGGCGCAGCGACGGTGAGTGCGACGCGAAGAGGAACGCATCTCGTAAATTTATGCTCCGTCCAATTTTAGCTTGGCGCAAATCCTGTCCAGAGTAGAGGCTTCTTCGACTATGACGCGATGGCTTGGATGAGGCAGGCTCTCTCGGTACGTTCATTCATTTTTCAGTCTTCTTGCCTTTCGAGACTCATCGTAGCGATCTTCATTTTCAGCGACACGTTCAGCGGATCCGTCGAAAGGCCTACTATATCAAGGCCAAATTAGTCGCTCCTTTCTTGCGCCGCCGTAACTGACGCTTGCGTCATACCAACTTTCTTGCCAAAAAGCTTTCAGCACTGCAGGCCTTCGAACTTACTATCGCCGCTCTTCGACGCTGATGCACTCTTTTCGTGGGTTCGTTCTCTTGCTTCACGCTCTTGGTCTTGTTCGCCTTCTCTTGCTGTACGGAAAAAAATTGCCGTCGTTCCTTTTTGACCTCTTGCCATCTTGCATGTATATATATACCTTGATCTTCGTCTCTTGCTCTTTTGTGGATACGTTTCGTTCTTTCCTTCATTCTTGTTAACATATTTTGTTTTGATGCACACGCTCACCGTCTATACATCGCACTCCCTTCGATAGAATACCCCACAGGCAGCCCACGTTCAACTTCCTATAACTGTAAATATCTCATTTTGATGTATCATAGTACTTATCACACATGTCGAATATCATGCCGCTGAGCGCTAGTCTTGAAATTCTGGTTGTCTTCGTTGAATCCTCTCTTCCAAGGAACTTGCTTTGAAGGTTGCTATTGAGCGCTTGACGGCATATTTGTGGAGTTCCTGAATCGCAAGCTTCACGCATGTTCGTTCTAGGTTCTGTTCTTTGCTCTTGAGTCTTCGAAGTGCTTGGAGTACTTGAGGATTCATTAACACCGTGGTTGAAGCGCACAAAGATAACGATTTAGGAAACATATTGAAATTTGAAAGAGACCTGGTCGTATACGAAAGAGACTGAGTGTCTACTTCTCTATACTTACTAGCCACGAATCACGGTGGAAGCATGGTCTCCAAAAATGGTGAAAGTCAAGGCAAAACGTGGAGACGTCGAATTCAGAGGCGCTCAAGCAGTCGTCTCGATCATGCTTTAGCGTAGACGAGAGCGCAGTTGGGTGTCGACGTGGGCACGGAGCTGGCAGGAAGAGAGAAGGTGTGGGAGATTTCTCAGCGTCCAGAGTCAGTTCCTGCATGGCCCGTGCTTTCGCCGGAGCCGGATTTTGGTTACTAAAAAAAGATCACTGTTGAGCAAGAAGAAAGACAGACGTCCATACGCTTCGTCACCAAAAGTCCATAGGTTGCGGAGTAGGCAGAAGTGCACGTTTACAGAGAGCTGGTCTCCTCTGCTGGGTAACAGTTGATGGGGTTAGTTGGGGATTAGCGCAGAGGGATTGTTAAAATAAAAACGAGCAGCAGGTATAAGATTTGACTCTCTCGATCGAAGGGACGGAGAAATAGAAGCCGTTGGATTTCTATGTCCTCTTTCTGTGAGCGGGCAGAAAGTAAAGACTTCAGGGTGACTGGATGAATGGACTTTTGTTGGTGCGTGTTGAGTGAAGTCGAGAAGTACCGAAAATGGGGTTCTTGCCACTTAAATCTGCATTTTGAATGGCCGGATGGGTTCGACAATGTTCCGCAGAACACTGTCGTTTCAATATGATATTCCGTCTTTGTTGTATTAAGCATTCGAAATTGCATGTATCCCACAAGTCCCAAGAAATGCTTCCAGGGCTTGTGCAACTTGGAATTTCAAACGAATATAATGACAATTAAGCTGAACTCTGAGCGGTTATTTAAATTTGCGAACAAGATATATCATGTATAAGAAACGCACCGAAGTGTTCTTCGTACTCCAAAACTTCCTATTCGCCATAAACCTTCCACTGCAAACTCCCCATAATAAAAGTGGAGGCATTCACGGCGACAAGTCCTGCGCAGATGTTGACGCGAACGTCAATGGGTGCTTAAAGTAAGCCACCGTGGTTCGGATCGTGTTCGTAAGAAGCGTTTTTGTGCACTCGATAGATTAGGCAAACAGTCTGGGTCTTCCGGATCCCGGCAAGCTCAGCTTCAAGCACAAAGGCGGAACACTTGAATAGGCGATGTGCTGAATCAAGAAGCTTTGACTGCGACGCTCGTCCATAAGCACGAGTTTCATCCTTGTTCCCTGCCTCCATGGCGCAGTCTTAGGAAGTTGGGCAGCATTTTTTGGTCGTGTCTATCAAATTGTTGCCGTACTTGTAGAGTCGGGCCCTTAAAGCCGTTGTGACGTTGCGGAGTCTAATGCGCTTCATCAACGGGCTTGAATATTTTGTTATTTAAGAAAATACTGACTTGTGCGTAGGCCAAGCAATACTCCTAGTCCACCACTGAAAATCCAACTATGCAACGATGAAATGGTCTCCGCGCGTGCTGCTATCATGCAGTCCTGTACGTCCGCCGACCCCGCATAAATTTAGATGTTGTTGATCCACTCGATCTTCATCAGCCGGGAAAAAAATTCTGGTCGGTATGAATGACATGTAGGTCCAGATAGACTCCTTTCTGGGAATTTCCAACTAACATAGGAACAAATTGTTGGCGTCTAACATCAGACCTAACGAAGACAAAGCTTACTGGTTTCGCGAGAAATGTCACCCATTCGCGGCCCTTGTGTCTCATGATAATAATCTCGGCACTCCGAGAGCTTACTTGAAAGGATTATCGCTGGGAGCTTTAAAGGATTCTGACTGAGTTGAAAGCGGGTTGGAAACGCGACAATTTTGAGAGAAACGTGGAGCAAAAGGGGCTCGATTCCGTTGCTTCCTCGCTGAAATCGTTTGAATCAGAGATATTTAGAAGCAGAGAGATGGATAAAAACGAACCACTTACAGTACTGAGCTTATAGTCGTATCGTCGAAGGGCGCGAATTGGCGGGTAGACCCATTTTGACTTCAAACGATTCTGAGAGTTGGCCAGCACCAAACACAGGGATGCCACCAGAGCACTGCTGCTTCCAGGATCTGTAGATTTGTATCGCAGTGCGTAAAGTCACGATCCAGCATGTATGTGGATGGTGGGAGCTGAGGTGGACGTTCGAAAAATGAATGTTTGAATTTTTTTGGAATTTTTGTTTGAATTTCGCTTAGGCGTGAATCACGCGGGCGTGTCGCCTCTTTCCCCAACCACTTCCAAGACCCAGTCGAACAATTCTGAACAAGTTCAGCGCGGTCCATATAATGTCCTTGCAGCGCGAGTCTCGAGACGACGCTGAAATGTTTCCAAGCCTGTGAATTAGGCACGAATCCAGGCGGCAATTCGAAAAAGTTTCAGACAACCATAGATCTGATTTTTCGCTATCTTCTCGTTGTGGATGGGATGGGATCATGATGCAGAGGCAAGGCGCAGGATATTCGCGAGAATAGTCAGAGTTCGGCGACGAATACGGTCTCGAGGAGGATTGTAATTCTCAACGAGCCACTGGTAAGCAGATTCGCCTTTCTTTCAAGTCTTTAAAGTTCTGTCTTGGTCCTCTAGTCACCAGCATAGTATTCTTTATCTTTCGGACATCAAGCCACTAGCTTTGTCTTCCGGATGGAGTCAGTAGAATTGGCCTACGGTCTTCCCGAGAACAGAGTATGAATAACGGCACCTCATCGCGCCATCATCCCGAAGCGCATCGACCATACGGCTACACGCCCCGCCAACATGGGAAATCTCATCTGTCAGGGATCGACAGGAATAGTCTGGCTCAAGCTTATCTGCTGTGGGGACACCAGCGTTCTCTTTGAAGATCCCAACCAAGCACCGGGAGACACCAACGGAGCTCGGAGACAAAATCGAGCTGCCGTTATCTTTTGAAGACATAGCTGGTAGACTCTCTTGCATCTGGGATATCATATTCTGTCCATCTGAAGCTCTAGGAGACCTTTTTTCACTTTTTCCGCGCCGTCTTTGCGGGTAGCCGCCCGGACCATGAGCTCAAGATATTGCTATATCCCGTCAAGTCCTAGAGAAGCATGGATCTTGATCTCTGGCTTTCTATACAATCCTCTGAGCCCTGGTCTCGCCATCTGGATAGGGCGCCTCTACAGCCCGACAGCGCAATCCTGTACACTGTTCGTGCCGTAATCCCGCCCGATGCGCGTGAGTGTGACGCACTCTGTCACGCATTCGGTGTTCGGTGTGCAAAACGAAGGAATTTGGCATTGAACATCGAGACAAAAGGAACCAACGATGATAACTCGATTCCTGGGATTACTCGCCTCATTTGTGGACAAGAAGTAGCAGACGGAATTCAGAAAAATTCTTGTAAGGTTTACTAGGGCACTTGCACGAAGGTGGCGGTCGGGTTCTAGCCTTTTCCCGACGATGCAGGGATAGTGATGAACTCCAGATTCTTGAGGACCAAGATTTACTTCTGTTGAGAAGGGAAAGGCTGGGAGCTCTGAGCCTATGGACTGGGGAATAACTGTATATTCCTTCAAGGCTCTGGAAAGCTTGTCGACAGAGATGAACACTATATCTTCACCAAGTCGGTGGTAAATCCTAAGTTCTCCTAGACCTTGTCTATTGGTTGTGAGATTTATATCTTCGCTGCTGCCATAGTCTTTTTGGTTCTTGAAGAATAATTAATCAAAGAAGATTCCTCCGGCAGCCTGGTGAAAGTGTCGACGGACATAAATTGGATGCTCGAGCAGGTATTTGATATATTCTTGATTTGTCGATAAATACTGATGATTTTTGCAAAGTATATAAGTGGTAGAGAAGTCAGAAGCGAAGCGCCGAGTTGCATTTTGCGGCGGAAGGGGAGGATGATGTTGTCGACCACTGGCCTGGTCTACACATCAGCTTTTCAAGGTTATTGTCTAGGAAGACGCACTATTTTCTTCACTTACTCACTCTTGTTACAACCCTACATCCCAATCTTCAGTTGCCTTCGTCATCTCGTTCGACTGCCGATCAAAGTGTTGCGAAAATATGGCGCATAGCCAAGAGGTCTTGACACGAACATCCTCCGCGTTCGTGGCGCGCCTATTTTCCCCACGTTAACTCTCTACAAATTATTATTCGAGGAGGACGTACCTTCTTGGGCTCTTCGCCTTTCCTGGACTTCCAGTCCTATCGCTAGGGCACGATGCGAACAGAAATAGGACCAAGTATCTGCCACACCCCAAACATCTTCAAATACAACATTTTGGCCTTTTTCTGGACAGCTTTCCCAAGCACTGATTAATTGGGGGGTATAAAATTGAGGGCGCGTTCTTTTTTTTCTCTCTGTTTCTTTTCTTTCTGCCCTCCTCTCTTTTTTTTGACGGCCCTCCGGCCACCGCCACGATTTTCCAACTCGCCTTCTCGTCGCTCAACCTTCAGGGTTTTGTCCTACTCACCCTCCTTGTCGTCGCTTTCATTTTTAGGCTCTTCAATCCACCACTGGCTCATCAAGAATGTCGAACGCTCCACAGACTCCGCCTCTAGTCTGTGAAGCTTCCATCGCGTCCTCGGATCAAGTAAGGGCTGCACTTCCGAACCTCCATTATCCCTCGCGACCGAGTTTCTGCCCTCCTTGGACTTGCCCACCGAAGCCTATGGTCATCAGGGTCAGTAGTTTTAGCTTTTGGCACCCATCATCGCGTCTTTTTTTCATATCGATTTACCTCTTTACCTTTCAGCCTACCGTCTGCACGCGCTACGATGAGCCATTTGTGCTGGTCAACGGTGCAGCGACGGTGAGCACGACGCGAAGAGAAATATTTCTCGTAAATTTACACTCCGTCCAATTTTAGCTCGGCGCAAATCCTGTTCAGAGTAGCACCACGTCCGGCTTCTTCGACTACGACGCGATGGCTTGGATGAGGCAGATTCTGTCGGTACGTTGGTTCATTTTGCCTTTCAATACTCATCGTGGCGATCTTAATTTTCATCGACACGTTCAGCGGATCCGTCGGAAGGCCTTCTATATCAAGGCTCAATTAGTCGCTCCTTTCTTGCGCCGCCGGAACTGACGATGCCAACCTTCTTGCCAAAAAGCTTTCAGCACTATAGACCTTCAAAAATTCTATCGCCGCACTAGTTCGCTTTCTTTTTTTTCAGACTCTTGGTTATTCTTGTCCACGTTCTCTTGCTGTACAAATTTATTATTTAAAGTCGTTCCTTTTTTGACCATTTTGTATGTATTTCTTGATTTTCTTCTCTTGCTCTTTTTGGACTTCGTTTCGCTCTTTTCTTCTGTCAACATATTTTTCAATGCACACCTTCACCGTCCACCCATCGCACTCCCTTCGCGAGGATACCCTATCCGCATTCTTTCTATATCTGTAAATACTATTCATTTTGATGTATTATAGTACTTATCACACATGTCGAATATCACGGCGCTGAGCGCTAGCGCTAGTCTCATCTTGGTTGGGTCCTCTCTTCTAAGGAACTAGTATCTAGACTTGTATTTATGACTATTGAAGGCCTGAATAGATAGTTGTGAGTTGCTGGATCGCGCGCTTCACGCATGTTCATTCTGCCTTCTATTTGCTGCTCTTGAAGCTCTAAAGTGCTTGAGGATTCCGGGGTGGTACAAGCGTTCAATGATAACGATGCAGGAAACACATTGAATTTCGAAAAGAGACCTGGTCGCATACGAAAGAGGAGTAGTACTGCTTCTCTGTACTTACAAAAAGCCACACGTGGAGAATCGGGGTAGAAGCGTGGACGGAAGGTCTGCTAAATTAAAATGGCGAAGGAGGCAAAACATGGCGACGTCGAATTCGGAAGCGTTCAAGCAGTTGGTGCAGAGCGGGTTTCGAATACGCTAGGCATGCAGGAGTGTCGACGTGGGTAGCATACGGAGCTGGCACGGAGAGAGATGGAGGTGTGGGAGATTTCTCAGCGCGCAGTTCCTGCAGGTCGCTGCAAGGAGACATGGTCCGTGCTTTCTCCGGAAACGAGACCAGATCGCCGACTTTGTTGCTGAAAAAGATCGTTCCCGACCACAAGGAGAAACGTAGTCGGTGGGGCAATGCAGATGTGCCTGAAGAAAGGCCGAAGAGGATGTAGGAGGCACCCGGCATGTACGAGGAATATCCAAAACATGCCAGTAAACACAAATCCTAAAGGTAGCAGCGTCGAAGAAATATTTGAGAATTGTCATGTCACGGTTCTTTCAGGAAAACACTCAATTTATTGCGAATGAAGGAGGCATTTTGCTTAGCTATGGTACATCAACAAGAGAAATTTTAGACGAACAACTCAATGGTCAGTTATGTATGGTAAGATTTGAATCAATGGAGGAGGGACAGAACGGGGAGGAACAGAACATATCTAGGATTCAGAACGGAAGTTACGTACGACGAGGAGCTTTTGGCTAGTATACCGAAAATTAACTTTGAATGGCGTGGCGAAAGAAGGGTGCTCGTGCCCCACGAATGGTGAGAATTTTACGAAGAGTTTTGGAGAAAGATGAGGTGGAATTCTAGTACAACGATGAGACAGAACGAGCATGTGAGATTCAAAGGATGGGACGTACAATCGATGAACTCGACGAATCGCGACGCCTCCGCAGGACGTAAAACCATAACTTTCCCTTTTTTGAGGGATCAGACGACTGTAGTGACCACGAACGTTATTAGCATTGGCATGACGGATATCAAGAACAGACACATACGTCGGGACTGCCACTCACAACGTACGGAAGATGTTGGTACTTCAGGCTCTCAAGGTCATCCCGATCACTGATATCGAGCTGTGGAAACATTAGTTACAGGCGCGGAGCAGTAAGAGCAGAAATGTGACGAACCCCAGGCTCCGTCGAATCCGTCTGAGGCACTGAGAATGGACTTTGATCGCATGTAACGGAGGGCATGTGGGGCGGGTCAGAGGTGAGAACGAGGGAGATAGAGGGCAGCGGGAGGGAGGAAAGAGACATAGTAGTGGAGAGGAGGAAGAGGAACACGAGTAAGGAGTGGACTAAATGAACGAATTAAGGAATGTGGTGGTGGTTGTGATAAGAACGAAGGGTTCCAAAGTGAAAAAGGGTGTGTGCCCTTCTTATACGCAGCTTTGGATGCCGGCATAGCCAAAGAGGCACGCTCCCGAACCGCGACCTGCATTCAATAGTTGACGGCTCCTTCTCGCACCCTCGATAGCTTCTTCCCTCGAACCTCGTCTCCAAGCAGTCCTGAATGCGAAACCGTCAAAGCTAAAAGATCGGACACCCTGAAAGACATTAGTCGATCTGCTACTGGATCTGAGTCTGACACGAGGAAGGCGCACCGTTTCATCGCAAAGCTTATATTTTCCTGCTTGCATTTCCCATTCCCCGCAGCTCCTCGTCCACAAGCTTGCTCTCTATGCCGTTCCACGTATAAAGAGGGATCCAAGATATGATATGGTCCGGAAGGAACAGCATTCCATAACACGAAGGTTCAGGCTTGAGCTTCAGGCTTGTTTATATGATCGTTCGATCTCAACTCGCTCTGCGAATTCTTCCCACTGGAGAAATAAAACCAAAGCTCCGCGACTGACGTGGCCGCCCTCCAAGTCATGAAATGGAGCCTGAGTAGCCTTATGGAGCCTTATGGAGCGCATAGAAGTCGGTGACGAACGCGCCGTGGCGGCCAGCGATAAGGAGCGGAAATTCACCGGATATAAATGCTGGGAACGACGTGGAGCGCGTCCAGAACCCACATGCTGTCCCGACCCATGCGCAGTGACTCGACGTTCCCAAGGATCCCGAGCAATCCCGACGCCCGCCGCCCGACGCGTCGGGATGTGACATGTCATAGTCACGCCGCTGCATAAAAGCTTGCGAACGTGGAAAAGGTGAGGCTTCCCATCTCTCTAGGTTTGATCACCATGTAATGCTTATCCAGAACAGGTCCAGTTCCTGCCAAATATCTGGAGGTGTGATCAGTGCTACCAGCAAGACGCAAGACCGGTGTGACCGCAACACAGCAACAGCAGCAAAATCGACATGTTACAAGTCGACAGATCGCCAGTCCAAAGACTCAGAGCAAGAGAAGAAGCCAGCAAAGACAAACCAGCGACTAGATTGGATGACGCAGATAGACCTTGAACTGCAAGAAATTACTGCCAGAAAGTGTCGTTTCCAATTTCCAACGGCCGACACCCTTGACAGCATCACCCTAGCGTTACAAGCAAGACGACAAGATATCGAATAAATCGACCGACTGGTCATCTGAGTCTGGCGGCGACTGTCAACCTTCTACTAGTCTTGTAAATCGGCGACTTGAATGAATATCTTGGGTGATTTGTGAGAGCCCAAAAAATCTTGATCGAAGGCCAACTGTCGTGCCGTGACCCAGCCTGATTCACCAGCTAGACGGTGGCAGAAAACACGCCCCTGCAAAGCGCCTGTAGTGTGTCCTGCAGAGTCTGAGTCTAGGCGACGTGTATCAGCAGGACAAGAGACGCACCATTGCCAAATATTTCACAAATTCCAGCGACTTCGCTCATTGTCCTCCCAGCCTCCGATCTTGCGAGAGTATCGAGATGGTTTCAACGAAGAGCCTCTTCCGACCTTCGCGCCTGAGTACATTCCAAAGTGTAGTCGCCGCCTTCCTACCTCCAATTGAAAGGAAAGAACACCTCTCGTTTCCCTAGTCTCTATTAATTTCGCTGACGACCCTCCCATCCTTGCTACAGGTTCTTGACATCCTCTTGTGGCTTCTGACTGCTGCGAAGAATCACGAATATCAGCCCTTATCGCGCCTAGTCGAAAGTTGTCGAAATGGGTCGAAAGCAGTCGCAATAGAATTTACAGCATTGGCGACAAATTGGAACCCATCGGCTCGTATCAACGAGCGGCGTCGAGGCAGTTGAGGTAAGAAAGAAAGGAACTATGACAGGCTATCGTGGCGGTTGTTTTGGCGGAGAGGAAGGGTGGCTGGAGGCAGGTGTTGCGGTGTTTCAATCTGCTTCCGCTCGCCAACTTCGGCTTCTTCCCTCCAAAGTCCATTCATTACTCACTTCAGTCATTTTTCCTAAAAAGCCTACCCAGCAATATCTTTTTTGAACTTGCCAGCCTCGTCAAAATTCAGCATTGCCTGATTTTTGGTCCAGATCAACGACAACTTCCCTGAACATTCGAACTTTACGGCCGCAAGCCAGGCTTGAGCATATCGCAACTTCACGAGTTTTTGTTGTATTTACAACAGCCTTTTTTCTCAGCGCTCAAGCTCAAGCCTCAAGGAGCCAGCAGCGAAGAATACGTTTTCGAAGACAATTACTAGTAGCGCGAGTGGCACATTTTTCCCGCCTGACGACTCAAGAACATCCACTATTTCAGTACGCCCTCTTCTAGCTATGCGTCGGTCTACCTAATCTCACTGCTTCTAGAGCCTGTCCTCCGAATTGATGACACCCATCTCATGAGCTGGCAAAAAAAGAGCGTCTGAAAAACGACAGGAACACTTCGAACGAGCGCTGTAATTGAAAGGCTCGTTGACGATTTATCAGACGGATAAATTTCCTAGAAACTGGACTTCTACTGCGACCAGACCTGCTGGAGAACCTCCGAAGCTCGAAATACATACTCTGAATCGTCCTCGTAGGTTCTTCGCCTTCTTGATCCATATCGATATTCGAACTATCGGCCACTTACTCCGTATCACTTATTCTGGACGACTAAAGGACGAACAGCCCGACCCTTCAACCACTGCAGCGACACAAAAAGAGGAAAAAACTATAGAACATTTCCTTGATATTTCCACCTAATTATCCGACTCCTACAACATACAACTACAGCAACGATATACAAATTTATACAACGCGCCAGACAGAAACATAATCGAGATTTAGAAAAGAACAGGAGTAAGTAAAGAAAAAGGACACCAATACAGTAAGGAGAGCTCTGTGTGATACGTATGAGGTATAGAGAGACCATAATAATTCATAATTCGAGACGTGAGCTGGGGTAATCGATAAGGAACGACTCGGATTCGATGGGCTAGTAGACTTCGAATTTGTGTGAGTCTTTGAGTACTTGGATTTAGTTTGATGGAACAGTGGCGGAGCCTGATAAGTAATTTGAGAAAGAAAGAGGAAAGAGTATGCAAGAGACCGAGTCGTTGAACGGCGCCATCGCCGGAATCCGGAAAGTAGATGATTAAGAAGGGAAAAGAATATACGCAAGAGGAATTGGACGAGTCGCCATTCGGACTATTGGCCAGCATGATTTTGTCGATTAAACGCAGCGCGCGGACCCAAGAGATTAAAAAAAGGGTAATCCTGTCGTCGAAATACCTTCCAGAGATCTCAACGATAGGACAACCCAAGCTTCCTGCTTCTATAGCCAAATCAATATTTCACAGCACCACCAGCATCAGCACCATTAACAACAGCGCTAACATGGACACCAGGCTGGACCTTCACACCACTCTCAAAAACCCTGCTCCCAGCAGACAAAGGCGACCCAGATGCAGCATTGACAAAAGCATGAGGAACAACCCCAGAAACAGCAGCAGTACCTGGAGCGTTGACATTGACATTGCCGACAGAAGACCCCAAAGACGGCGTAGTCGTAGCCCAGATAGAGTGAGTCTGAACGCCCCCAATGGACAAGGGCACCATTGAGATCCCATTTCCAATAACGCCAGCACCTACGCCGACAGTTGACGGCTTGGCGGGAAGCTGAGAGATACCGCCAGGTGGAGCCTGCGAGTGCACAGGACTCCCCACGGCGCTGACGACGGAGCCCGCCGCGCGCTGGATGTGGCGCGGCACACCTGGCGTCTTGCCAGTGGGCGCCTTCGAGTTGGAGTTCGGGGTACCTACTGTATTAGGCGTAGTAGCACCAGTAGCAGGAGTCTGAATCGAAGCAGGACTGCCAGTGCCCACAGTTGCGCCCGCGCCTGCGCTCGTGGGCGTGGAAGCGATGAGCGACTTCCACTTGGTCTCGGTGAGCTTCTCCGAGTGCTCGATAATAGCTTTGTAGATATCCTGATTGAACCCGACGCATTGTAGGCCGATGCAGGCGACTTTGAGGGCCCCAGAGGCGTAGAGCTGCGAGGTCTCGTAAGTGTTTTGAGGCGAGCTGTTCTTGCGCGCCGCAATAGTCTCCTTGATGAGTGCCGAGGTGGTCTGAAAATACAATGAATGGGAAATTGCAATGAATTGATTTTTTGCGGACGTACCTCCGAAGGCAATTGACTCCACTCTTTAGTCGATACAATATCCATCTTGAAAGCCTTGTAAGATCCAGCGTAATACCAGATACCTTCTCTATGATAAAAGCACTCTGGAAGTCATATCGTTAGCTATAAAAGCGGCGCGAGTTTCGGAATCAATCTCACCTGTGGGCTTGCTCATTCGGCCGATAGGATCGACAGCCGACCATCGATGCGCCGTCGCAATCTTGGGGTTCGTGCTGCACTTGAAGGCGGGCACATACATGAACCCATGTTCTTCACGATCAGGACACCAAGTGGTGGTGTGGTTCTGCAAAATTCGATAAGTAGACAATCTGGGAAGATGTCAATTAGATGATCAAAAAAAAAATCAAGAATAATGAGGCTTACGAGCTCTTCAAGGGCTGAGGGGCCATGTTCAGAAACTCGTGTAGCGTTACTGGAGATGGAAAAACGATCGCTGTTAACGTTGCATCAGGAGGATTGTCTGGCAGTGGAATCTCAGCAAGGACTGAGTTCCTCGCGTTGATCAATTCTTTAATATCGTCTGTCTGCGGCGGAATATACTGCGAGAAGTGAGTATATGCAGGCTCTTGCATTCGATTTTAGGACGCACTGATGCTTCTCCAGATACGATGTCCAGAGGATTGACAACGGGCGGGATATCGCCAACTGTCTGAACATCTCTATCAACAAGTACTTTCTGCAAAAAAAATCAGTCAGCAATTATGGGTGATAAATAGAACGTGCACACCTTCTGAATATTTTCCTCGTAACATGGCGGTGGGTCCGCAGGCTTGGAAACCATGGACCGTAGCTCTTCGACAGTGGCTTCCAAGCTGACTATATGCGCCTGCAATCTATCAATCTCCTCTGTATCTTTGACGCAAATAATGTGCGTAGGGAGCGGAACAGCGCCATTGCTTTCTTGCTCCTTCTGCATGCGCTCGATGATCTCGTCCTTCTGCCTCACGGACGCATAGGCGTCAGCGAGAAGGTCCAGAGTCGTATCGCGAGACCTAAGGGCCTCCTCAGCGCGCATGCGCACCAGCTGAAGCTCCAGCGCCATCTCCCCGATGAGGATCGGGGTCTAGTAAAATAGTGTTCAGACCGGACTCATCCACATCGCTGATCGCGATTCGAATAAAGGCACTAGTACTCACCGCGTTTTTGAGCACCGCCAACTCCAACTTGATCTTGGCGAGTTCATCCGTCTTGCGTGGATTCACTATAGGAGATAGGAAGGAGTAGCGCTTCTCGTCGAGGATCGTGAGGGGGGGGAAGGTGGACATGGTTAGGGGAAGAAAGAGAACTTCAGCGCCGCATTCGCGGTTATAAAGGGCCACTAGCCACTGATCGATCGTCGGCGTTATTCCGGTGGCGGTGACGACACCCAATTCAAATCAGCTTTGACCCAACCCAACCTTGAACTTGAGCTTTGACCAGCGGCCACCTCAGTACTCAGTCCCTGTCGCCATCGAGGCAGGTAAGCAACAGCGTCAGAATGGCCACCCTTCCTAACACTCAGACCCTTGCTTTTCATTAGGCTATGGACCGATGTCCACCAGAGATCTGCAGCGAAATATACTCGTTCGCCTGTCTCGACGATGGCAGGACGGGGCGATCCCTTTCGCTAGTGTCCAAATTCACAAACGAGACGTCAAAGCCGTACAAGCTTCAGTCCGTCTCCCTGATAGGCCACGCGCAGCTCTATGCATTCGCAGACCTCGTCGAACGCACACCCGAGCACCTGCGACGCGTTAAATCCCTATTCGTCTCGGCGCATTCGCGGGAGACGGCCATCCTTCCGCGCGCGATAGCTCCTGAATACCATCGAAGAACAGAGGTATATGCAGCCTTCAAAAGAATTTTGACTTCAATTGCACCGTCTGTCCTGATAATCCACGTTTTCTTCGTCTTCTTCCGGCCCTTCGTCCTTCTCCCCATTGGCCTTCCTTGTCTCGAGGAACTGGTGATACACGGCTCTCTCGAACCCTCCACAACCCTAGTCGACAAGAATGTCCAATTCCCATCTTTGAAGCACCTCTGGTTGACATCTTCCGGTTCGCCTGCTTTTCTCCTGCAGAAAGTCCTCCCCCTCGCGCCTGCTCTTCACCACCTCAGGCTCTCCGAAATCAAATCAGAGGTCCACGCCGAAGAATGGAAACGGGTGCGCACGGACCCTCACAGATTTGCTTTGCCTCCCCACCTGAGGCGCATTTTGATACATGAACCCACCGAGCCTAGTAAACCAGGCAGGCGCGTGGTGTACGACACCGTCATGTCGGAATTACACGAACTAGCTAAACATGACGGCCGACTCGTGCTCTTGCCTCCTTTCAAGTTGGATATGTTTAGTATGATTGAATTACAGGAGGCCGAATCTACGTATGCAGCGAGCATTACCGGAAACCCATGGTGGACATACATAACATAAATCGACGCTCCTCACGCTGACATCTGACTTCCCAAATTTGCCTGATGCAATTTCTCGATAGCTCTCGTCTTTAGGTTATCGTTAAACGCCCGAAAAGCTAGGCGAATATCCTCGGAATTATGCGAATACGCAACGATCGTCGCTACCACCTTCCAGGGAGTCTGCCACCAGCGGCTCAGGGAACTTGGCGGCCTGTCGGTCTGGTACCAGAAGGCGTAGGCGCACTGTCAAGGACTTATGCGGCAAGCATCACCGGAAAACCGTCGTGGACATACAGATACACACTAGATTTACAAGCTAGAATCTTTCCTCTTCAACCGCCACCCCTGCCACCCCTCGCGCTCGCCGATATCCTTCCCTGCCAGCACTTCGTACTCATCGAGCACCACCCCCGCGATGACCGCCGCAGCCACAGGCGCCCACGACGCCGCGATGCACTTCAGTGTCCCATGACCAAACACAAACGACATCGCCTCTCGCTGCTGTCCATCCACGGACTCTGATGCAGAAATATGACGAGCTGGACGAAAGGATCGGGCGTCTGGACCCCATATGTCGCTTTGCAGCAGCTCCTCGATATCCGCTTTCACAATGCTGCGCGGGATCCATTTCGCGAGGAAGGAAGGGGAAGGACACCATTTGGCCGTTGCCGCCTTCGCTCGACCGATCCGCCTCGAAGGCGGGTTGAGGCGCAGCGCTTCGATGACGACGCTCTTCACGTTGACCTCTGCGTTCCCTTCCCCCGGCGCAACTTCGCGATAGGTACTGTCCTTGGGATTATCGTTAAATGCCCGAAAAGCTAGGCGAATATCCTCGGAATTATGCGAATACGCAACGATCGTAGCCACCACCCTCCAAAGCGTCTCCCACGTCGGCACGATGAAATTCAGAGGCTCGGGCAACTTGGCGGCCTCTTGGTCTGGTACGAGGCGACGTAGACGCGTCGTCAAGTCCTCGAGGAGATGCGGAGAGATAGGCTCGGGCTTCTTGGAGAGCGCCCAGAGCTTGGTGATGGAGCTCGCCACGACGTCCACGTCCTCATACGACGCCTCCACGATGCCGTCGATCTGGAGTATCCCTTGAAGGACGACGAACAGCGTAACATTCCGGATGACTTGGTCGAATGGGTATCTATCTGAATTTCCGACTTCGCAATTCGGATCGGGCGCAGAGGCCTCGAATTGCCATCGGACCGCCTCGCGCGCAATGGCCTGGAAGTGTGCCCAGCCGTTCTTCTGTGCGGTGTTCAGCAGGCGGCGGGCCTGGGAGACGAAAGAGGCGTGTATGTCCTGGTCGTCGCTGACGAAGGTGTTGGAAAGTCCGAGTGCGCGGATGAGGCGTTTGTTTGCGTAAGCACGCTCGGCGAGGAGGGTCTGTAGTGAGGAGCCAGCAGGCTGGAGGATGTCGCGGATGTTGCGAAGGAGGTGTGCATGCGTTGGTTGAGGCCTGTCCTTCGAAGCCCCAGGCCAGCGCGCTTTCACGCTTCGGCGTATACGAAACAGAAAGACGAGGAAGATAAAGAACAAGAAAATATACGTCAAAGTCAAAGTAAGCATGGTGTCTACCTCCCCCATCCCCCAGCTATCCTGTTTAAAGCCTGCCCACCCACCATACTTCGTCAAGCGCCCATAAGTTTACTCTATAAATACAGGTACTTGCGTTTAAGTCAAAGGAACTTTCTAGCATCGACGAGTCTATGCGACATAGCAACCCGCAGTCGCTTTCCGCAGGAGAATCTCCATTAGACGAGGGAAAGGTGTGCTTTCATGGTGGGTTTTCGATAAGCGCGCGTTGATTTGGGAGTGATTTCTCCGTTCGCGTAGGATGCCTGCACCGCTGGAGAGCAAGGTTGGCGTGCGGTCTAGTAAGGTTGCAGTCATATGGCAGGAGTATACCACAAGGATGCTCAGATAGGGATGATTAGTATCGCACTTCCTGAAGGCAAAGTGATTCATAGAGATTCTCCCGGGAGCCGTGATAGGGTATGTATATTATCCTTGAAGACTATTCGTCTATAATAGTAACACACCGCGCTTGTCCTCAGATATCGTCGCCGCTCGGTTCTGTCTGGTGAGAATTCTCAGGTTATTGATCGCGTGAGCAGGCAGTGGATTCTCTCGACCTACGCGATAAAATTTATACGTGGCTGTACACTACTCAGGTATGTACATGGTGCGTTTGGCAGGGTTGTTCGCGTCATGCACCGGGCGTGTTTACCACTGGCACTGATGCACTGGGCGTTATACACGCTTTCCACGTGCACTATACGTATACCCCCCTCAGATAGAGTCCGCGTACATTCAAATTTGCCTCTCTAGTGGTCTGGAAATTCAAGTTGAATGGATGGGGACACGCTTTTGGTTCCATTTAGTTGGAAGTAGTAATTGCTCTTCAATCTTGGTTTTTTTCAACACAATTTGCAGGTACTTTAGCTTCCAGGTGTCATGGGGTCAATTCATTCACTGTGCAATGTGCATTGCGGCACAAACAATTGGACACATGGTCAAGATATCTAGTGTGGGACCTGGACCTGAGAAACGAGATACACACTGAAGCTGAAGAGTCGAACACGACGTTCTCCGCACGAGTAATACAGCGCCCATGGGAGGATACCATAGAATGTCGATGCAGCTTGTAGGAAATAACGGATGATAGACCCAAAATTTTATCATCTCTTCTCAAACCATGCTCTCATGCCACCGCTTCACTCTCCATCTCTATATGCCTCTGAATCCAGTCAAGTGGGAGAACGTATCAGCTGGTCTTGACATTAACATGTGATCGAGGCGCTCTCGTGAATTCCTCTTGTGAATCCCGCTCTGCAGCGAAATATAAAGCACCTCCAGCTTTCGCTCTCCCCATGCTCCGAAGCCCATTCCAACCACCATGCCCCTAACAAGCAAATTCGCCAGGCAATGGGCAACAATCGCAACCACCTACCCACACCCCCTCATCGAATTATTCGGCTCGCTCCTCATCCAGCTCATATTCTTCTGGATCCCCTGCACCATCTACATGTCCCTCGACCACCTCGCGCCAGCCTTCGCGCGGCGGCACAAAATTCAACCTGCCCCCAAACCCCCAACGCGCGCCGACATCATCCAATGCCTACAAATTGTCCTGCGCAACCAGCTCGTAGCGACGTCGATCCACGTCCTCCTCCTCAGCGCGAACCACCTCAGCGGCAAACCGTCTAGGTACCGCATCGTGCCTGCGCTCCCCGGCGCGCTCGAGTTCCTTGGGGGCATCGCGCTCTCCATCGTGATCCGCGAAGTGTCGTTTTACTACGTCCACCGCCTATTCCACCTCCCCTACTTCTACGCGCGCATACACAAGACACACCACCGCTTCGTCGCGCCGGTGTCGCTCGCGGCGCAGTACGCGTCGGTCCCGGAGCACATCGTCGCCAATATGCTGCCGCTCGTCCTGCCCGGGCTTTTGTTCAGATGCCATATTCTGACGTATTGGGGATTTTTGGCGAGCCAGTTGGTTGATACGAGTACGGTGCATAGTGGGTATGATTTTTTTGGGAGGGTGGCGGAGATGCATGATAAGCATCATGAGTTGTTCAATGTCAATTATGGGGTGATAGGGCTTGTCGATTGGGTACATGGCACAAATAATGGGGCGAAGAAAGCAAGGGTAAAGGATTTGTAGGCATGTCTATATCTGAAGATGTACGAATTAGTCTGTAGGAACAAACTTGTAAGCATCATGAAAAAAATGAGTAGAAGGGACTCACAATATGCAGGAACATTGAGGTTTACACGACCAGTTTTTGAGACTGCAAACCTCTGAAGGAGAAGGAACCAAGCGGGACATTGGAAGCATACAAGGTAAAGGAAATGATGATTGCACAGTATACACGACATGAGACTGGAATACGCACACAAGAAAAAATAAGAAACCAACTTCCGAAAACTGGAAACATCAAATGTACGCCGGCTGAATTATCAGTGGCAAGTAAATGAAGGGCAGCGAGTTGGCGCTCAGCAATGGCAAAGACAAGGCTAAATCTAAGCCTTGACAAGCCACGGCTTATTCGTCTGTATCCACGTATCCAACAGCTTCCAGAAATGAGCAACCACTGATTTGTCAACGTGTCGCCTATGAGGATCAATCTATGAACATTAAGTGGTGGATCAGTGAGAGAGGGGTAAGTGCAGTCGTCAAAAGATATACCTTCAGCTCTGTAACATTCCAATCCCCGATTTTTGCGTTGGGAGGATCGTTCGCCCAGGATACGTAGATACCTTTTACTGGAGTGAGAGAAACAAAAGGATTAGTAAAACCAATGAGGAGGAATGTGGGTTGGACAAACCATTATGGAACAATTGACGAGGTTCGTTCCACTTGTAAGGCCTGAATTGCCATGCCTGACCGGTGGTCATGACGCACACCACACGCTCCCATGCGTCAGTACCAAATTTCGCGAGGGCCTCCACGCTGTCGATCACGAAATAGGTGGTCTTCGTTACTGTCTCCTTTCCGCTAGTGTCGATAGTAGTGCGCTTTCGGTAGATTGGGATGAGATCTTCTGGGCGGACATTGCCCTCGGCTGCGGCACGAGCTCGTGCATCTGAAGAGGGTTCGAAACTAGATGAAAGATATTATGGGCGGTACCAAATGGTAAAATGGGGGTGTGCATACACTGAATCCTCTAGGAAGCGTTTTACGTTGTGCATGGTGATTAGGGCGGTAGGAGATGATGATATCATGATGATGGGTTGGTTGTGACCTGCAAAAATATTGTAAATTCAGCTTTCTGATTTTACGAAAAAAAAAAAAAAAAAAAAAAAAAAAAAAACATTGCTTACGAGCTTTGCGAGCTAGCAGTTTCGGGTCTGGAGGAAGAAGACAACATTAAGCTACAACATAGAAGGTAGAGCAATAAAGTAGGCGAACCTGTCACAGTTGCTGATGTTGTTGCCGCTGCTCCTGGACGAGTAGTCTCTTTCAACTTCTTCAACTTTTCGGCATATGCTGTTCGGACAGCAGTGAAGTTCTTCAAGCGATATCAGAATCGAACCACACAAGACGAGACCATGCTCACATTTGGCTTGATCCCTCTCAGCACGGTATTGCGATCTCTTAACTCAACCTCGTTCTGCCTAATTTTCTTCACCGCATCAGCATCATGAGAGTCGGCTACATATCGACGTTTTGAAGGTGTTGCAGTGGGGGCATCCGGTGCGCGGCTGCGTGGTGTGATTGGTGGTTGGCCGTTTGTAGTCCTTGGAGGTGTTCCCGGAGGCGTAGAAGTGTCCGCTGACATCCGACACACATCAGATAACGCTTCTGAACAGTAGAGATGACATACAAGTGAGAGGGGCTATTCGATCAGTGTCGGGGGCCTTTCCTTCTAGCCAATCCACCACATGTTTCCGCTCCGTAACACTAACGAACCCGACAGCGAGTCCACTCTCCCGAGCCTGCTTCATATACTCTGCGCCAGCCGCATCGCGGAAGAGCCACGCCACGTAAACCGCGTCCAAGGAATAGAAATCAGATGCTGCACCAGCTTTACGGTACCGCGTTCGCGCGGATTTTGGGACTGGTTGGTCGTTTATGACGAGGTGCGTAGCTTCGGCGAGAGATGAACATGGACCGGAATCATTGGCGTATGTTATCTGGGAACGAGATTTGACAGCCTGACGCAGGATGAGCAGAGGATCTGTTTCGGTGGTCATGGCGGGTTTGAAGTCACCGCACCGAATCGGGCGTGCGATGCCTGAAGGTGAGCGGAGATCGAATTACTTCAAGTTCCGATTAGAGGGCTTTTAGCGCTCACCTCGTTCTAAAATTAGGACGGGCTCAAGGATGCCCTCTCCAAATTGGAAGGAAGGCGACAATAAATGCGCGAAACTAATTACAGGGTCTCTATTTTTTTTTGGGAAGACTAGGATGATAGGTGTGTGGAATTATTGATAATTATTTATCAGTTTTCAATTGATTTCTTAGGTGTACCCAAAGCCTATTCGCAGGCTTGTTGTACAAGAAGTCGTACAGATGTAAATACGACAACAATTTTACGGAAATTAATTAGTACTGGTAAGGTAAGGTATATGCATCACTGCTTTTACTGAAGCTTTCTTGCTTTTAGGCAGGATTTTACGGTCTCTGAAAGGCTGCGCAATAATTGAAATGAACTTCGAATGGTCGAATGGAATAGATGATCTAGTGTCCACGGATTCGACGCTATAAAGGGTCAAGGTATCCCGTCTCTATTATGTTTCATGCGTGAGCAATAGGAATTTCACGGACTCGCAAGTGTCACGGTGTACAGTACAAAGACCAGTAGTCAGATTGACAGATTCTTTGTGTCTTCCTTAATCTCCGCCCCTTCGACTGTTTGCTTTCTTTTTCCATTGGAAGTCAGAAAATTGTAGCACAATAGGGGCTCACCAATCTATACCGATGGAGGAGTTGCATCGCTGCTTTACATGGACTACACCCTTCTCGCTCTTTACGCTCTGAATGACTGCGTAATGATCAAAATGAACTCGAATACTCGAACGGAATGGATGATCTTATTTCCTCAGATTCAACGCTATACAGTAATAATTAATAATAGGCCGAGCTATTCTTTTGAATGCGTGAACAGTATCAGTATTAATTTGAATTTTGCGGACCCGTGGGTGTAGCCAAAAAGCTTCTGCTATCAATGTGTAGTGTTCGAACAATCTGAAAGCGACGTCGACAGACTTAGACTACGCCTCGGTATTCCGGACCCCGAGAGTTTCGGAGAGCCCTCGATCCAATCTGCATGAGCTCATCAGGAACTTCAACAAAGAAGCAGGTCCCAAAGACGCGTTCGACTTCCTTCTGAGCACGGCAACAGCTTTGCGAGCAATTCGCGCCCCACCGAAGGCGTCACAGACACCTTTTTGGTCTTTAGAAGCGCTCTACGGCACTCTCGGAGTGCGTTAAATTCGGACAATTGTGGGTGCTTGATGGGTGCACCACACCCACGTTACTGGAGGGAAATGGTTCCAAGACACCGAATACAGTAAACATCGTTTTTTCTTCTTGTTATCAGAGGTGGATCAGCCCCTGGAATCGGTGCATCGGGTTCTTCTGCGCCTCATTACATGTGAGTTGGCGAGTCCGCTTTACGTTAATTTAGCATTTCTGAGATTGAGTCGCCACCGCTCCAGTTTTTTCGGGGGGCTGTACTTAGTGTTTTTGGACACCTATGCTTCTGAGAAAGATGGAATAATATTCAGTCTGTAACATGCATAGTGCAGAGGGTATCGTGAGCAGTAACGTCTGGAAAGTCTTGTGTATGGCGAGAAATTTTTAGAAATAATTGCGGGTTCGGCGCTCTGGATGGATGACGACTTCACTGATAAATGGCTGCAACTGAGCGGTCGAAACCAAGGAAATGCCCTTACACCGAATAAACTCCAGCGTTTGAATAGGGAGCGAATGAAAGTGTCTCGTTTTCAAACAGTCGAGGATTAACGACAACCACCGCTCCGCAAAGAGATGCCACGCAATCGATAATTTCCCAAACGACAGCATGCGCAGACACGGCAAATAAAGCGGCGATGCCGCTGACTGTACATCCCCCAAAATCCCAAAAAGATCCTCGAGATCATCGAATGCAACACACAGCTTTTCAAGGTTACCCAGCCTGCCGAACAGGCTCTGCAGGACTTTCAGGGGAATATCGAGCAACACTCCCGTGTTAAGCTCAAGCTTCGTGACGCACGCGAGGTTGAGAAGGTGATCCAGCGAGGTGCACACGCGCGTACTGAGTGGGGTCGCAGAGCTGATGGAGAGCAAGATTGTAGCTGATATTTCGGACCAGGCTGCGGTGCCATGACGCAGGAAGTGCATACTGTGTGGCGAGAGACGGATTGAGCCTACTTCAGAGCGGCCGTGGTTGGCGATAAATGGCAGACCGTTGGGGAATAATGCATTCAGATCATCATGGAGCGAAAGGTATAGTTGAAGTCGAGCTTGAGGCCCAAGAAGTAGGCCGGAAAGGAGAGCCGTTACTGTGGAAGGAGGAGCCGAAATTATCATGTCTTTGAGATGAATTAAAGAGATAGGTCGTTCTGTTTCCAAGTGCCGACTCCGGGACGCCATGTTTTCCAACCGCACGTACTCGAGGCATGGAGAATTAGCAAACATATCATGTAATTCCGTGATGGACGGGCAAGACTCTGGACCTAGGCCACGCAGCGAAAGATGAACGAGGTCCTGACAGCTTCGCCACTGCACGGTGATAGAGTCAAAGACTAAGTGGCGTACGAGGGGAACAGCAAGGTCGATATTTAAAGCTGATGGCTGGGGTGGAACCTTAAGGGATAGGCGTGTCAAGGAACGCAAATTCGGACCGATGCTGTGAAATAAATGGTCCATGTCGTCGGCGAGGAGGAAGAGCTCCAGGCTACGCAGGCGGGATGCATGGAGCGTGAGGCTATCTGTCGTTAACTTGAGCGGCGAAGCAGACACGATGGAGAGTGGCGCATCCTTTGACCGGCCGAGAAATTCATCCGCGAAGCGGGAATCGCAGAGGTCAATACGCTGCCAAAGCCTACTCGAATTCAGCGATATCTGCCGCCATAACGAGCAAACCTGCGTCCATGCTAAAGGGTGTTTCGGCTTTTGGTAATTATATAACCAGGAGACGCATATACGGAAGATTTCTTCCAGGATTTCTGGAGGGAGCTGCGTGACAGGCTGGATATTGTTGAGCTTGCTCTGCACAGAGGATAAAGCGGCGGCGAGGTAGGTCTCTTCAGCGTGAAGGAGCTTGCGGTCATAAGTCACGTCAAACATTCGTGCGCTGAGAAAATTCTGTCAAACTTGGAAAGATTAATTAAGAGATTCACATACGTGTTGGAATACCTTTGAAGGTGAGACGATTGGATGAAATTCGGGCCCAGGTATATATACCCAGCGGCCACTTCATGGCATATTGACACGAATTGCCTATCACGGAGCCGCCTGCCAGACGTCTTGATTCCCAAAGGAGCACAGAGAAGGCAACGCGAGAGGGTCGCCTTTAGCGATTTGTAGCTTCCCAGATAAATTTGCCTATTAGTGTAATAAAGATTCGTGGGTTCTCGAGGTTCTTCCTTGGCCCCGGCCTTCTGAGGATTTTGGCTTGCCCTCGAATTTCCTACTCGGCGAATAAGAGGCGCAGCAGATTAGCGCATAAATGCGGTGTTGTCAGTCACCAATTAAATGGACATTTACCTTTCTCCGTCAGGTCTCTTAGATTTCCCTCATTAGAAATCGCCTGTCCTTTGATTCCGAGTCAACGTTCCAGAGATATCTAAATCTTTCAGCGGATTCTTTCAGAATAACGTCCAGATTCCGGGCCTCGAAGACAGCATAACGCTTACCTTGGACAAGAACGTTTTGAACGTTTATGAGAAATGCTCATGGCAGCACTCAGTAAAGATGCGATGTTGCTGATGAAATGTTCATTTACCTCTCTCCTGGACCGTTTAACTCTCTCGAACCTCATCGAAGCAGGGTGTCTGCTCTTTGATCTGATTTTTTTTTTTAGAGATATCTAAATTTTCTGTCATATTATCAACATCTCACATGTCTTACTTAAATGCAGCATAACGCATACCTTGAACGACTTATAAGCTATGTTTTTGAGAGGGAATGATCATGGTTGCTTCGAAGTTGTTGTGACGTGATGTTTTTGTGTAAACAGGTTGGCGGAGCCGCGTCGCCGCTTAAACTCATTCACCAACCACCATGGCGCAGTGGGGACAAGGCCAGCAGTTCCCTATGCAAACTGGTTTTCCATCTGGAAACCCCCAGTTCCAGCAGAATCCTCAGTTTGTGCCCCAGAACCAGCAATTCCAGCAATTCCAACAGCCTCAGAATCCCACATTTCAGCAACAACCGCAATTCCAGGGCGGTGGAGGGCTCGGAGCTCCTAATGGCGGGAGCCTGGTTCCCCAGCAGACCGGGTTTCGCCCTCAAGGCTTTCAACAGCCTCAACAGACAGGTTTCGTCGGTGGGTCTGGGTTTGTGCAGCCGCAGGCGACGGGGTTTCCAGGGAGCAACTTTCAGCAGAATCGATCAGCACCTCCTGTTCCGCCGATTCCTTCGCAGTTCCAACAACCTGCGCAACAGCCCAGCTTTTTAAGCCTACCACCACCCCAGCAACCTGGCAGACTATTGAGCGCGTCTCCTGGATATGTAGGCGGTGGTGGACTGCTTCCGCAGCCAACTGGGTTCGGTGGACGACCTGTGCAAAACCAGCTCGTCCCTCAGATGACGGGTTTCGTGGACCCTAGGATCACGATGATGACGCAGACGTTCATGCCTACGAACACGTCAGCGCCGTACGGACCCGGGGGTGTACCACAACTTCCGCAGCAACAGCAGAATCTCGTCACATCGATCCAGGAGCTCAATCAGACGCAACGCGGTACCACTCAGCAGCAAATCCCTTGGGCATTGTCGAAGGCGGAGAAGAAGAACTACAACAACATCTTTCGATCTTGGGACGCGCAAAACACAGGGTTTATCAACGGTACGACAGCGCTCGAGGTTTTTGGAGCCAGCGGTTTGCCAAAAGATGATCTAGCACGCATCTGGTGCGTCTCTAATAATTTAATTCATAAATAACCAAAAAATTCTCAATTATCTCAAGGACTCTCGCCGATATGGATGATCGTGGCAAGCTCAATCTTGCAGAGTTCCATGTTGCGATGGGTTTGATCTATCGAAGTACGCCGGTCGAATCAAGTCATCACGATATGATCACTAATTTATGGTTTAGGATTGAACGGCATGCCTGTGCCAGACGTACTACCACCAGAACTTAAGCCTCCATCTGCAAAAGATCTCGACAACTCTGTGGATCTCGTCAAGGATTTACTGAAGCACGAAACGCGCTCACGTTCGCCATTGGGGGAAACGTCTTATCTCAGGAATCGTTCATTTACGGGAAACTCGTCTCTGGATACGAAGCGGGATGCCACTATCTATCGACATAACGATAGCGAGCCTCCTACGAATTTCTACCAGTCTCGCAATCGTCACGTTGACCGTAACGCGATAAGAGCCCGTGACGATGACAGTCCAGCGTCCGATTTGGAAGACATGAAGCGCCGCCTTGCAAACACCGCTCAAATGCTAGATCGTGCCGCGGAAGCTGAAGCGAGTAAGACGAAAGAAGACGAGGAATTGGACCAGGAGATGGATGATTTGAAGTATCGCGTTAAGAGGGTTCAGGATGACCTAGATTACGCTGCTCGCGGGCCTAGGACGGCCTCCAGGGACGAAGAAAAAAGACGCTTAGAACGAGAGCTCCTTTCCCTTATGCACGAAAAAATCCCTGAAGTCGAGCGCAAGATAAAGGCCCGCGACGAGAGAAAAGAAAAGGAACGTCGTCAGTGGGCACGCGATCGAGATAGGGCGAATGAACGCTTCGGACGGTATGACAGCAAGGATGATTACAGGAACGACGACCGTGACAGGCCCTATTCCAGAGGAGGAGGACGTGATGACCGCGACCGTGACCGCGATAGGCCCTATTCCAGAGCAGCAGATGATCGTGACAGACCCTATTCTAGAGGAGCAGGTCTTAACGATCGTGATAGGCCGTATTCTCGAGGATACGACGACCGCGACAGGCCTCGTTCGCGTGGGGGCTATGAAGAGGAGAGCTATGATAGCAACAGGGACGGTTACCTCAGAGATCGCGCCCCTTCGCGCTCTGACGGTCGCCGAGATGACTACGACCGTCCTCGGAGTCCTCCGCGCTCTGCACCACCACCTCCTGCGGCGCCTCCAGCACCCGTTACAAGAGAAGCACCAGCAATCCCTAAGGTTGCCTCGGCTGTCCCACTTTCCACACCTTCTCCGTCTTTGAAGAACATGACGGCCGCTGAGCGTTCTGCATTCTTGAAGGCAGAAGCTGCGCGCCGTATTCAAGGGCGTATGGCTGCTTTGGGTGTCACTGCCCCTCCTTCGCCTGTCGTGGACACTTCTGTGGAAGATCGGTTGCAGCAGGAGAAGAAAGAGGCAGAGGAGAAGGCCAGAGCTGCGGAGAAGCAGGCAGAGGAAAGAGAGCGTGCGAGGAAAGAGCGGTTGGCCAATGAAAAGGCACTGCAGGATGATAGCAAACCTTCCTCCGCGCCTACACCCACTGCTACCGCTCCTCCGCCCGCACCTACGCCAAAGGTCGCCCCAGCTCCTCCCAAACCTCGTGCGCCAGCGCCGCCTCCTCCCAGGAAAGCTGCTCCTCGTGCACCAGTTGCCGCTCCTCCCGCCCCGGTTGCCCCAGCCCCGCCAACCGAGCCGGAAGTTGACCCAGAGGAAGAGGCTTTGCGTGCCCGCGAGGAAGCTCTCCGGAAGGCGAAGGAGGAGCGCGAACGGAGATTCCAAGAGAGGCTGAGGCAGTTGGAGAAAGAGGAGCAAGAAGCTCGTGAAGAGGAAGAGCGATATCAAGCTAGGATCCTGGAAGCGCAATCGAAGGTTGCGAAGGCGGCTACACCAGCGCCAGCGCCTCCTGTTGTAAGAGCTGCTCCTGCGCCTATCGCTTCTGCACCTCCTTCCGCACCTGCTCCTCCCGCGCCTCCAGCACCAGCCCCTCCCATGGTTGCTGCAGTGGTCTCTCCTCAAGAGAAATCGACAAATCCTTTCAGTCGTCTTATCAAGGAAGGCGCTACTGTCGCTCCAGTTGCCAACGGAGGAACTAACCCATGGGCGCCACCGCCAGCAGCCACTCCTCGAATTGCCACCGCGACTGCACCTGCACCCTCGAAAAGTCCTGCTCCCAGCTCGGGCAAAAGTACTTACCACACGGCTTCATCGAAAGACGACGAAGATTGGGATGACATCAAAGACATCGACAATGACACTGGAGACAGCAGCGACGATGAGATTACCGCATCAAGGGCGGCTCGTGCAAAGATAGCACAGTCGCTATTTGGTGGTATGCTTCCCAGACCCACCTCCGCAGCAGCATCAGCGCCTGCCTCTTCGCCAGCGACACCTGCTCCATTCGGTGGCGCACCACCCCCGCCGCCGCCGCCGCCATCTGCTCCTCCCGCCCCTCGCGCACCTGCCGCTCCAGCTGCAACGTCGCCTGCGGCTGGTCCTCCTAATATGGGTGCACTGTTGACATCTATTCACGGCGGCATGAAACTCAGGCCCACGAAGACCGTCGACAAGAGCGCGCCGCCTGTTTCCGGAAAGGTGCTCGGAGATACCGCCCCTCCTGCACACATCAGCACGGCTCCTCGCCCGGCCTCGCCACCTGCACCTGCCGCACCACATTTTCCGGAAACATTACCCATGGCCCATGAAGACGGTGACCGATCGAGTTATAGACAATCTGTGGGTTGGTTTGCAGATCGTGCAGCGGATGTTGGCTCATCTCCTCCGAATGTGCAGTCTTTGCCTTCTACTGCTGAAGCAGATGAAGAAGATGATATCTATGAAGCGCCGCCGGCTGCTCCACCCGCGCCTGCGGCCCCGATGGCGATCCCTGAAATCCACGTAAATGAACCTGCTGGTGAACCTGCGTCTGACCTCATGGCTGATATCGACAAGTCCATTGGTAAGCAAACTACTTTTTGCCCTACTCTTTCATCCCTTCCCTCATCTTTGACTACTATGCCAGAACACCGTGTTCGTTCTCTCTATGCCTTCGAAGGCGACGGTCCTGAAGATCTCTGTAAGTCCTCGAGCTTACCATTCGTCAATTTATTCTAATAATGTGATACAGCCTTTGGCGAAAACCTTATCCTCGTGGCTAATCCATCTAAAAGTGGTGGAGATTGGTGGTACGGTAAGACAGTGAGCAGTGGTAAAGCAGGTCTCTTCCCAAAGACATATGTCGAGGTTGTCACTCCCAGTAAGTCTTTTAATATGTTCTTGTGCTCTGTCTAACACCTTTGAACCTTTCTTAGAGAAAGCCAAAGCCGTTTATACCTACACCGCCGGCAATGGCGACGAACTTACATTCAACGAGGGCGAGACCCTATCGATCGTAGACACGTCGGAAGAAGAATGGTGGAAAGCAGAGCAAGGGGGCGTAGTTTTCATAGTCCCTGCTGCCTATCTGGAGCTCGTGGAGGGTTAGTGGTTCTATCTATTCCCTGAGTTCTTCTGTTTACCCTCTGTTGGTATTAGGCTAAAGTTAATTTTTTTCTGCTTTATTTTGCATGTACCCCTCGAATACAATCGATACTACCTTGGAAAAAATTCGAACATTTTACCATTTTTATCTGATAGAAATCACGAGAACGGATCAAACCCCGCGAGCGAATCGGAAATCTAACACGGTCTCTGTTCCTTGTCAAGAATTTCTCACATCACCCGTGCTTGAGAGGAATGATTCCAAAATATCAGTCAACGGCCACGAGATGGACAACAGCGACGACTCTGACTCCGACGATTCTGACTCCGATTACTTATCTTTTGAAGACAGCGATGACGATGAAGGGACATCGGAAGCTCGAGAGAGGGAGAAACAGCGCGTGTTGGAGGCAGCGGGCCTTATAGTCAATCAGAATGTCGGCCCACCACCCCTTCGTCCGCGCCGTCCTGCACCTGCAGCCCCGAGACGGCCGCTCTCTATCCATAAAGATCTCCCTCCAGTACCCGACTCCGAAGCAGCCTCCGAACCAGAACTAGAACCTACCCCTGAACCCATCTCACATGAGGCCCGCCTCGATGACGCGTTCGCGCGCTATGAATCCTTCAAGAACCTACAGGCCGCTGGCGGCATGAACCGCCTCTCCATCATCTCGACCGATTCAACCTCCGGGATGACCACGTCTCCTACGGCGACCAGCAATGCTACTTCTGCGTCGTCGGGGTCGATCATATCGCTGACGCCGAGCCAGGGAAGTCAGAGGGACAGTGGGGTAAGCGAGGGGCGCTATTCAAATTTCTTACATTTCTTCGGGAAGGGCCAGGGAGAGGTACCAGAAAGGAGGACGGTGGCGAGCTTGAACATCTCAGCGCCCATTATGATGAACTCGCTGAGTAACCAATCGACGCCTCAGGATGGGCCGTCAAGGTCGAATAGTCCTTCATTTGGGATGGTACGTTTTCTTTTCTTTTGAAATGTGCTAGGCTACTTGGGGATGTTCTCATTGTGGAATTTTCTTTGAATAGTCATGGGCAAGTCTTGTCGATAAGAACGCCCTGGATGGGATACCACCGGGCGAACGGAAACGACAGGAAGCAATTTTTGAGCTCATTAACACCGAAGTGGCTTATGTTCGGGACCTTCAACTCATCGTTGAGGTGATTTTTATTTCTTTTGCTTCATGAATGTTAGATATCTGATGTTCGTGTTCGTTCTTAGGTTTTCTATTCAAGCATGCTTCCGATGCTATCGACCAAAGAAATAACTGTCGTCTTCGCTAATATTGAAGACCTCCTTTTGATAAATACCGTACGCTGCTTTCTATGTTCCTTCTTGATTCGAACCTGTTCAAACATCTCCACTGTAGGCATTCGTTAGCTCTCTCGAAGACAGGCAAAAAGATTGTCGACTATACGTCGACAAGATCGGGGATATTTTATTATCCCACATCCCAAATATGGGCGCATATATGGAATACTGCGTCAACCAATCGACGGCTATTCAAGTGCTGAAGTCGTTGCGAGAGGCAAATCCTGAATTAGCTTTGCATCTGCAACATCTGCGAGATGAGAACCCATTTGTGAGGAATTTGGATTTGTCGAGCTATTTGTTGGCGCCTAGTGAGTTGAAGGGTCCTCTTCGTGGGTTGGTCTTTTACTGATGTCGTTTCAGTGCAACGTGTTACGAGATACCCGCTGTTAATCAGACAGGCGAGTCGAATCCACCAAAGCTCAGTGTTTCAAAAATACTGATTATCATCTTCACTGCAGATTGAGAAATACACCGAAGTAGGAGAAGAGTACGAAGCAATCAAGACCTCGCACGATATGGCTGAAAAGCTTCTCGAGCACATCAACGAGACTATTCGTCAGCAGGAAGGACACGAGACCCTTAGAAAGATTTCTCAAAATCTGTGGATTGGACAAGGGTAAGCGAGCTTGTCTAAGCGTACAAGAAACATTACTCACCATTCTTCCCTTTCGTTCGTATTTTAGTCGCCTCGATCTCACGGCTCCGACGCGACACATGGGTCCTAGACGGCTTCTCAAACAAGGCGTCGTGTTTAAGGCGAAGAGTCGGAAGAAGTTGAACGCGTTCCTGTGCAGTGATATTTTGGTGCTGCTCGATGAGTCAATGAAGAACTTGTATCGTATGGTGAGTGTCCTTGCCTTCCTTTCCTGACTATTTTTATTGACACCTCGTTAGCCTATACCACTCGCACATGCGCAAGTAAAAGAAGCTGGGTCGAGAGATGAGATCCAATTCCAAATTTCTCAAACCTATCCACGGGGAGGAGATGCTCTCAATCTGCGAGCGTTATCTGCCCGTGAATGCCAACGTTCGTGACCCTTTGACAGATTTTTCAATCTCTGCTAATCTGCCTTCATTCGACAGAATGGGTACAGGAGATCGGATACGCGACGAAACGTGCTCGTCATGCCGAAGAGAGGGCTGCCCGCAAAAGTAACCGCCGGTAGATATAAAATATACACACTGCGAACCTTCTAGGGCTAATTCGGACTCTACTTCACACTTCGTTATTTTAATCACTCATACCATGATCTACACCGTAATTTTAGCTCGCTCGACCGCTTGGGCGTTGAAGTTCCTCGGCGACTGCACACTAAAATCTTTCTTTCTACCACTTCCACTTGATATCTCCTCGTTCATTGTAAAATACGTTTGCATATACACAATACCCTGTTACCCTGATAATATTTTATTTATGTCACTATAATCTTCCGCGGTTGATGGGGGCATCGATGTCCATGGCTGGGAACGGCACGCTGGTGTATCTACGTTTTTGTAGTCCGCCTACTGCGCCGCGGACTAGTGAAAGTTTTTTTAATGATGCAAGCCAGTTTTTTCGCCTTCACCTGAGAGTAAGAAATTGATTCTACACACAATCCTCACTTTGTCCTCACTCAGAACTTGCAAAAGTTTACAAGACACCTCAGGTTATCATATGTTTCCGGTTCCTCGGCATCCGAGGAGTGCGAGTTAACCGGCAATCGCTGAGGCCGAACGGGTCCTCAGCAAGTCGCGCGGTTTAAAAGATATCTTTCCCCGCATCCGTCATTATTCCCCACTTCCAACGCATTTTAAACGACCATGTCTTCCGGTAAGCCTTTGCTGCTTCCTTAGTTCGTGAAGACACGTAGCTCACACCCGCGAATATGACGCAGATCTCCGCCTCGAGTCACTGTTCAAAGTTCAGGGCAAAATTGGTGCGTCGCAAGGAGCCTACGTGGTTCGGAGCGCGTCATGTTGAGCTTATGTGTTCTTAGTCCTCGTTACCGGAGGAGGGTCTGGTATTGGGAAGATGATAGCCACGGGATTCGCCCAGAACGGAGCCAAAGTCTACATCGCTGCGCGGAAAGAGAACCAGCTCAAAGAAGTATGTGCATCCCGTGAAATCGCATACAAAAACCTTGATGAACGATCCATGATTCCTTTCTTACCTTCCCTACCTAGGCCGTTGCTGATATCAACAAAGTCGCAACGGGCCCCAAGGCGGACTACATCGTAGCCAACATTGGCGTACGTAATTTCGTACGATTCTGCGCTGTCGAAGCTTCGCATTCTTACCTCTATTCCGTAGTCAAAAGCAGGCTGCAATGCTCTCATTGCCGAGTTCCGCAAACGGGAGAACAAGCTCCATGTATTGGTGAACAACTCTGGTATTACATGGGGTGGACCTTTCCTCGATTTCCCTGAGGAGAAGGGATGGGACAATGTCTTCAACGTCAATGTAAAGAGCATCTTCTACAGTGCGCCTTTTTTTTGTTCGACATGTCGTATTTTTAGCTGACTATTTTGCGAATCGCAGTGACTGCTGGGTAAGACTCATGGAAATTCTACGGTGTCCTAAGGCTTATCAACACACTTTAGCCTCTCTGATCTCCTCATCAAAGATTCGAACAACCGCGACCCCGGTCGTGTCATCAACATCTCATCAACAGCGTCAGTGGAACCCGAGAGCGAGGGCGCGCTGAGCGCTGAAGGGAATGGAACATGGAGTTGTACGTGATCTTTTCTTTCCACATACCAGCGTTCCGGATTTCCCTGACCCATGTTCTGAAACTCTCAGACCAACCAAGCAAAGCAGCGGGTGAGCACCTCGAACCTTCCGCGACCGTGTCCAGACTTACTGAAGGATACTTACCTCCTATAGTGAACCACCTAACGTCAGTGCTGGCGACCAAGCTCAACTCTTCACATGTCACGTACGTCCCTAGCTCTTCGAATCCGCGGCCATGTTTTGATCTTCTGCGCTGGCTATTTCCAGCGTCAATGCCATTTGTCCTGGGTACGTTAGACGATTTCGTGATTTTTGAGAAAGATCTGAGCTCATCTCATGCTTTTCTCCAGCCTCTTCCCCAGCAAAATGACCGCATTCGGTCTGAAAACTGCCGGCGAGGAAGCGTTCAATGCCGGCCAACCAACAGGTACGTGCTCCGTCCCCTCACATACGCTCTCCTATTCCAAGATCGAACTAACCATCCAACCTCCAGGTCGTTTCGGCGCCCCCTCCGACATCGCCGGACTAGCGCTCTTCCTGTCCTCACCCGCGTCGGCGCACATCACGGGCACGCACATCCTGCTCGACGGAGGCTCGCGCTTTACGCGCCATGGCATCGCGCCTTCGCTCAAGTTGTAAATTAAATTTAAATTGATCCGACGAAGAGTGGTGTACTTCTATACCCCATAGTTGTGTAGGTTTGTGGGCTGCTGCATGTGTATTTGATTTACGTTATCCTTTTTATATCTTGGACAAATCAATTGCACTTTTAAGCGCTCATTATTTGAGGACGACCTTGCCTCCGATGAAATTTTACCAGTGCGAATATGTGGAGCAGGAAATGGATCTTCAGAGCAATCAAGTCTCCTACATAAATCCTATTTGATTCCACGTAATAAATTCTTGACAGCATACAATGAACTAAGGGTAATTTATAACTATTCTACTGAGAACGACATGATGAAAAAAGAATGAGATCAGCATAAATTTGGATATGAGTTGGACTCCTGTCCAGATAAACGCCCATCATCTCCCCGCATATGTCATGCACAGGCCGCGAATCGCAACAGGTCAAATCCAACTCTCGAAAATCACGCCGTGTCGGCTAGCAATAGCCTCTAAATCCACTAGGCTTCCGTCCAACTTGAGTCGAAATAATTTGTGAAGCTAGGACGTGAAGAGCTGTAACATACCCCAGATCAATCATACCGCAGGGACAGCAATGGAAGAGAGAGCCAGTGTCAAGAACTCACATTTCTTTTAACCTGGCGTCAAGAAGGTCGAGCAAGGTGTCCACACCGCGCAAAACGCCTTCGTCAGGCCCATGTCCCGGCTTGAGGCGGGTATGCGCAAAGTCAATGAGCTTGATCATGAAAGGCGGTTCCAATTCTGGGATATCATCTTCATCGTCCTCTTCATCCTCTTCATCCACATCCATATCTTCGTCCTCGTCCTCGTCCTCATCCTCCTTCACTTTCACATCTTCGTTCCTTGCCGCATCCCAATCCAATGACGAATTCGTTACTAAGGAGTTCATCACTTCGGAGTTCATTATTCGGGCCACTATATCTTCGAAAGGTTCTGGCTCATTGTCGTCCTTATTCTCGCTATCTCCCTTTTCCTTCTCCTCCTCTTGATCAGCAACAACTCCTACTTCTCCGCCCTTTTCTTCTTCCTCTTTCTTGTCTTCGTCCTTCTTGTTTTCGTCTTTCTCGTCTTCGTCTTCCTCCTCGTCTTCTTCGGCATCTTTGGCTGCCGTAGCCTGAGCCTTAGCCTCTCTGGCTTCTGCTTTCCACTTCCTCCTGTTCATATCTGTCTGATATTTGGCAAGGGATATAGCAGCTCGCTCCCAATCGGCCTCGTAGATGATCAGGAGACTTGCGCCAACCATGCGCAGTTCCACTGACGCCAGCGCCTCTCGGATAATCAAGATCTCCGCACGTATGAACTCCAGAAGAGGGACTAAGGTGTCGCGAGGCAGGCCGTGCGAGGGCTCGCCGGCGTCCTTTGAGTTTAAAGGGTCCTCAGTGATAACAGGGAAAAAGCGAGCAATTCCTTCTGGAAGATCGGATGGCTTGATGCTTTTTCCATATGATTTAGGCGTATTGACAGGCTTAGACGTGAGGTTATCATAGACCTGCAATGCAATTGGCGTTATTAGGATATATCGTAGGACTAGGAACACATACCTGGAAACCAGTCAGACGAATACCAGTCTCGAACGACGTAGTCTCTTGAGCGGTCTTCAACATCCGCTCCACCTTCTCCGGAGGCGCATCTTCATCATGGAGCACTGTCCCGAGTTTGACATCTAGTATATTCGGCTTCGAGAACGAAAATGAAAGGTTCTCCAGCACGATGGACTGTAGATATCCAAAGCAACATTCAGCACCAGCGGCGATAACGCCAAATTGAGCCACTCATCTTTCTGGTCCACAACAGGCTGCAGACTCTCCAACGTCTTCTCCAAGCCCTCCAACGCATTCGCCATCGCTGGGTCGACCTGGCCCTGCAGCTTCAAGACGCCCAAGAACTTGGGCGTGAACTGACGGAAAGCCTGCAGAATGGCTTCGCTCTGGATCGCCTGGTAGAACTCCAATTCGCGGGCGAGCGCGGGCTTGATGATGAGCGATCCGTCCTCGGTGGTCATGACGCCTGCATGGCCGCCCACTTGCGACTCCAGGGCGTGTGTAGTATGTGTATCCATGGTATATGCGCCTTTAGTTAGAGGGGCTACGACGGAGAGATGGGATACAGGACAATAAGGTGAACATCATCTTGGGGGTTAACTTTATAGTTATCACACTCGGTTACCCTCGGCTGTAATCACCTTTTGATCATGATCTAATCCAGCTTGGCTCAACCAGCGGCACATAGAAATGTTCCGATGCATGCTTTCTAAATTCTTTATACTCTATCTTCATCATATCAAAGTGCACGAAAAAAACTCCACAATTTATTCCGTGACTACTCAAAATTCATACAGTACTTAACTAACTACTCAGAATCGCGAACAGTTTACCAGGGGTACTCCTCGACCTCCTTGTGCTTGTGCGCAGTGGCTTTGGCCTTGGCACCAGCACTGGCAGTCGAGGAGGGGGTAGCGGTAGCAGAGGCGCTGGAAGTATGGGTCGCAGAGGCCTTCAAGGAGCCCTCCTCGTGGTGGTGACGGTGAACCCGGAGGCCCTCCTCGCCCTCGAAGCGGTGGAGACGGTGGGCACCGAACTCGCGCTCAGAGTCGAGGTGGTGGTGACGGTGCCTTCCGAACTCTCCCTCGGACTCAAGGCGGTGGTGACGGCGCTCGCCCTCGAGTTCGTGGCTGTGGTGACGGTGACCGAACTCTCCCTCAAGCTCGTGGTGGTGGCGGTGGGCACCGAACTCACCGCGCTCGGAGTCGAGGTGGTGGTGGCGGTGGTGCTCGCCGACCTTGTCAGTCGAGAGTTTCTTGTCGGTCGAAGGCTTCTTGTCGGTAGAGGTCTTCTTCGCGGCAGCGGCCTTAGTGTGCTTGGGCGTCGAGATCGCCTTCTTCGCGGACTCATGCTTCTTGGTATCATGCTTAGCAACCTTGTGCGAGTCGTGCCTCTCGGCCTTGTGCGCGTCGTGCTTATCGACCTTGTGGGCATCGTGCTTAGTGGCTTTGTGAGCAGCGTGCTTAGCCGCCTTCGCCGCCTTTCTGCTAGCCTTCTTCTTCTCGTGCTTGGCCACAGCGAGCTTGTGCTTGGGATCCTTGGGGTTGTGCAGCGCGACCTTGAGCGCGGCCTTCTTCACTGCATGGCGATGGTTGGGGTTCTTGCGATCCGCAAGCGCGTCGTGGAACGCATCCTTCTTCGCCTGAATCTTCTTCGCGAGGTGGTGCTTGGGGTTCTTGGGATCCTTAAGCGCCTTCTTGAAGGCAGCCTTCTGGTGTTGCTTAGCGAGGGCAGCAGCATGGTGCGGGTTCTTGGGATCCTTCAGGGCTTTCTGGAACGCGAGCTTGCGCTGATGGGCGGCGACGGCAGCCTGGTGGCCAGGGTTCTCCTTGTCAAAGAACGCCTGCTTGAACTTGTGCTGCCTGACGGCGGCGGCGTGGTTAGGGCTCTTCGGGTCAGCAAGAGCAGCCTTGTAGGCCTTGTAAGCGACAGCGGCTTGGTGGTGAGGGTCCTTAGGATCCTTGAAGGCCTTTTCGTAACGAGCCTTCCTCTCGGCCGAGCTCAGGTGGGCCAGCTCATCAGGGATGGTGTGGATATCCGTGAATCCCTTCGCCGTTGCGGGGGTCGCTGGAGTAGCAGGGGTGACGGGAGTAACTGGAGTAACTGGGGTCACCGGCGTAACTGGAGTGACGGGAGTAGTCGCAGAAAGAGGCTGAAAAAACAAAATTAAATTAGCCAACAGAAAGAAAGAGCCGTGAAATCGAAGAAACTTACAGTCTGGACGTCACGCGCATCCAAGGACATCTCGTCGTATTCGCGAACATCAAAGGCGAGGTCAGCGACTTCACGGGCATCGTACTCGACGGTATCGAGATCGCGCGCGTCGATGTCAATGGTCAGGTCACGGCGCGCCAAGGGAGCAGCAACGACGCTGGTGAGAGCGGTAGCGAGAACAATGAAGTTAGCGGTAAGCTGCATGATGATCGGTTAAAGGGGTAGGTGGGTTGAAAAGTGGGTGACGAAGAGGCTATGGAAAGTTATCGTTAGGTTCGAACATAATCCAGAAAGGATGGGATAGCGTACTCGGTGAATGTTTTTTTTTGTTGGCGGAAGGAAATCAAAGGACCGGCCTGAGATCTGGAGGAGAGATAAGAAACGCGTCAATAACCGTCGCAGACGCTGAGCGCGATGAGAGGGACTACTCACTCGAAGTGTTGAGCACCTGGCTTGGGGATACCTTTCCATCCCAGGTAGGTTTATATACCCAACCAAGATTGGCCATATTTGTCCCCGGGGATCTAAACGTTTCACATACGGTTCAAGGGGGGGTACGAGGGGCTAAGAGGCGATGTTTACGTGGACTTTAGAGATCTTTGATGGTATGAATTGCGCGGTTGCTCTCGACATTGCGCGATACTTTTACGGCGCTGGAAGGGAATCTAAAAGTATCGGAGCATTAGTTATAAATGGCCATATGTAAACGAATGAATAAACGTACGTATGTACTCGAATTTTCTTCGTCCTTTTTCTCCCCTTCAGCTTTGAGGGAATGGTATTTTGCTTTTGGTCGGTATGAGGGCCTCGAGGAGCGAATATCGCTAAGAATCCTCAATTGCAATCATGCAGGTAAGCGCTAGCATGGAATATGTTCAAATCTTCCCATCACAAAAATGCCACTTCGTCTAAGATTTCCGTTGCCGAGATGTTGAAGGTCAGGTGCGTACTAGATGCAAAAAGCAGCGCCGGCCAGGCCAAAGTATCAATATGGATGCTCACAATTTAATAATTTAATCGCCGTCGACCCCACGATGCACTTCGAATTGAGCGGAAACTGCAGTAACCAGTTGGAAAAAGGACGTAAATGATTTTTCTTCGGGCCTCGAAATTACAGCTCTTTCCGAAAACCTTGTCAGTTGCACTTTTTTTTTGCTCGCTCAAGTTGCAGTATATGAGCAATATACGATATTGAGGCACAGTCCCGATTGGGATATGATTGCGAGACGGCCGCACGGCAGACTCATCTGCAGGTTGCATGTCCCTCTGGTGGCATCTGCTTCATGCCCTCCTCCCTGGATGAATTTACTGAGTAAACCACCCAAAACCACATCTCAAGACCACTGAGAAGAATTTTATCATTTTATTCACCTGGGAGACGACTCAATCATTGCAATGAGAGAGGTGGAGGCCCTTAAAGTCTCTTGACAATGCTAATCTTGCCGTAGTTCGGCGCCTAAAGCTGGCAAATTTCAGTCTGAAAACTCCTGTAGCTTCGCTTAAATAGCACATCACCTAATTATTTTTTCATAAATAGCTGGCACATAAAGCCTTACATATAAAATTTTTTGAAAGCAGAATAAGCTATGAGTGAATTTGCAGAGGAGAATCTACGTTGGAGGACCTCATTGATGAGTCGGCAGTCATGCGGACCCAGTTCGTCCAAATGGCGATTGCTTCCTAATTCGGGCTGTACCTCAATCTAATAAAATACTAGCAAGTGGTTTCATCCCACGGTAGATAAAGACGACATATGATTGGTTCGCGAGACAAGACAAAACTCAAATCTGATTGGGCGATCAATTCTCCCACATTCAAGCGCTGACGCGCTCCGGAACGCACTCCTCATCTTGCGCGCTCCGACCTCCGGGTTTCTTTCGCATCTCCTACAGGTAATTTCGCTCTCTTTCCCTTTGCGCATTCAACACAATTATGGATGTGTGCTTTTGCTGTCGCACTCCCATCTCTCAACTTGCGCCTCCAGTGCTCTCAATCTTTCTCGCAGGCGGGAACTGTCAATGTATTCTTCTCTCAACTTGCCAGGCACGGGCTCATGGGTACAACTTCAACAAGCACATCATAGACTATAGGTTATATACCACTATACAGTTACCATCCTAGCATGGGTACAGACTTACAGTAGATTGGCATGGGTAACAATCAGAGTAATGGGCTGCTTGGAATTTGGATGGGCATGGGTATGGATCAAGAATGGATGGAAACGGTATTGTGTGAGTAGGTACAACAACCATTCAAGGCTATATAGCTAGGGCTTGGCCAAATTTTAGTCATAAGTTTAAAATACTGACAAGTCCCAAATATTTTTGACACTCACGGGCAAGTCTGGTGAACAGGCTCTTCCCAGTGACCAGTCAGTGTCTAGCTTAATTAACAATAATCTCATGAGGTTCAGTCTTAAAATCCCCGTGCCAATGGCACGGGTTATCTTCTAGTATCATATATTGCTCATATATCGCAACTCGAGCGAGCAAAAAAAAGTGCAACTGACAAGGTTTTCGGAAAGAGCTGTAATGCTGCAGGGCAAACTGGATAAAACTGATCCATGGGAGGCTGTACAATCCAAATGAGCACTAGGTGATCCGAATGCTAGCGGCTAAAGCATGGTAACCCTCACCGACGTCCGAGTCTGAATCCTGCACACAGAAAAGTCGTGAGCCCAATTGGGCCCTCGTTCAAGAAACCTGCCAGAAATCTTTCTGAGATATCCAAGTCCTGAAGGGTGAACGCAGAAGTGCAACAAAATTCAGGGAGAATGCTTAGGGAGCCGGAGCGCTAGAGGTCGAGGCGGACGAGATGGTGATAAATATCAACGACGGGGCCGTCACGCCGCATCAAACGCTGATGGAGGAGTAACTTACATGTTGCCAAACAAAGACATACTCCATCAAGGCGGATCCAATTTATCCTTCAACGAAACTTGAATGAAAGCCAGACGAAAGCAATTGAGGACCATTCAGCAACGCATGGTCGTCTCGAAAATCATCGATCAGGCCTCAGGTCGCAAGGATGGTCCGATAATTTATGACATTGAGGTGACTTGGATCTCAATTCATTCGAATCATGACACCATGTCACCGAGTTTGCAGGATCACGAGAAACTCATTCCTTTAACCAGAACCACCGTCATCATCGCCAGCGCCCATCGCCAGCGCCCACCGCCATCGATTTCTATCCCAAATCGCGATGCCTAATCAGCCTTATCCAATGAACCACGACACGCATACATACCTCTCCGTGAACTTTGCGGAGACCTCTCCCTTCTATCGAACGCCAGATACATTGACCTCTCTCTACCCCGGGCTAGCGTACTGCGGCCAAGTGGGCGAGCTCTCCGATGTTCATCTGTACAGCTTCCCGAGAGACGATTGGCACGCCTCGCGTTCTGTGCTGACTCGCCTGGAGAAGGGTGATGGGATTCTCCACGTTGAGGTGCAGTGCCCTATTGTGAGGGTGAGACGGGAAGATGTAGAGTTGTAGGGAAGGATTATAAGGTGCGTATGGAGATGTATGTCATCGGGCACGCCAGTTGTTTATTGCCTTTGCTATGCAGACGATATCAGATTGGCTTTCCTGGTGTGCATAAGATATTGACGTCAACACTCAAAGACGTTCAGGCGAAGTGAGGTTTCGCGGCCCAGGCCAACACTTGTTGAAAGTAGGTGCATGTACTTGTAGAGGATGGTAGGATCAACACAATTAATGGAACAAATTCTTGTTTCTCAAATCATTCGAATCGATGATCATGACACCGAGTTGCAGGATCACGAGAAACTCGCTCTTTAACCAGAACCACCATCATCGTCGCTAGCGCCCATCGCCAGATATCATTTTGCACCCTCAAATCGCAATGCCTGCGCCTCACAAAATGAACCACGACACACACACCTACCTCTCCATGACCTTCGCTGAAAACTCGCCCTTCTACCACTCACCAGACGCTCTAACCTCACTATATCCCGGACTGACCTACTGCGGCCAAATAGGCGAGCTCTCCGACGTCCATCTGTACAGCTACCCGAAAAGCGGTGACTGGAATGCCTCGCGGTCTGTGCTGAGCCGGCTGGAGAAGAGCGATGGGATCCTGCACGTTGATGTGCAGCGGCCTGTTGCGAGAATGAGGCGTGGTGATCTGGAGTTGTAGGAAGGTTAGAGGATAGTGCAGTGGGTGGATAAATTGCAAGGTGAGTAGGATGTCCTATGCATTTGGGCATGCCAATCGTTTACTGCCTTTGCGATGCAGGCGATGTTCGGTCGGCTTTGCTGTTATAAGAGATGGTGCTGCTGCCAGGCGATCGAAGTATTGATATCGCGAGTCCGGAAGACAACCACGATGCGAGTTCCATGACCCTTGAGATGGGTATAAAGACTCGTATAAAATATGTATTTTGTATATTGCGTCCTCGACTCCTCGAGTTGTCAGGATCGACACAATCAATGAAACAATTTCTGGTCATTTCACTCCATGCAACACCGGCTTGTTAAAACATAAAAGCATGTGCTCTTATCGATATCGATGAAAAATTACTTGAACACCAAAAATAAAATGTTCACCCGTTCTAACTTCTCTCGCAGTTCACTTCTAAGTTCTGAAAGCTTATTAGGCACTCGGGACGAAAAGAAACAAAAATCGAATGCCCCCTGCAAGGCTCGAACTTGCGACCTCAGGATTACGTAACTTTCGTTACTCATATTCGAGATATGAGACCTGCGCTCTAACCAACTGAGCCAAGGAGGCGGATGGCTTTGCTTTATTTTGTATAATGTTGAGTGGAAAAACATTCCCAAGATATTCACCTACATTCTTTTCACAAATGAAATGCTAATCGTAGTTGAAACGTTGAAGAGGAATTTTGAACGTTCTTTCATTGCAGATTGAGTGCAAGACTGAAGCAGGCCAGCGGAGAGAAGCCCGAAAATTTGATCCGAAGGGTGTGATTCCGCCGGCGCCTAAATTAATTTTGTAGTATAACATATATGGCCGTGTGGCGAAATGGCATCGCGTCTGACTACGACTCAGAGCGAATCAGGAGATTGCAGGTTCGACCCCTGTCTCGGTCATTCCTTTTGTTCCTCCTCAAGGTACGATTACTCATTACAGTAGTAATCGTATTATATACAAGTTTACAACCTTCAAAGTTTTGAATTATGAATTCAGAATTACTGACAGCTCACTGCATCATATGATACACTAGACTCGCTACCAGTGACTTAGGTGGTAATCTTCGTAGCGTCATTGTTTGTCCCGTGTTATGGCAAGTTATTGTGTCAAACATCAAGCGGAAGTTGAAAAAAAGAGATCCCCACCTAAGGACTGGGAGAAACGACGACGTTTTACCAGGGTTCGACCGTGTGACGCAGGACAGAAATGAAAAGTGATTTTGAGCACATTCAGTAGAGCGGGCACTGTAGACCCAGTCCGCATATCCTTTAAAACACTGAAACTTTGCTTTTTATGAGCATAGTTCAATTTGGAAACTATCTAAGAGGATACAAAGGACTGTCTACTGTGGTAGGAGGCTAATAGAGGATGAAGGAGCAACTGTCACGGTGAGGGATGAATGAAAAGTCGCAATACATACCTTTCGCGCTTCACAGCCGGCGCTGGTAGGCCGTGGCATTGCCACGTCACATCATGGTGGGCAATAGACCAACAACCTCACTACATCCATAATTGAGTGGATAGTAAATGGGCGGTGAGGTGGCGAGGAGGGCACGGAGGGAGAGCAGGAGTGGATGAAATTTAAATGCAGGAAGGCTCTGCAATGGGCTTGTCCTCGCTGCCACATCATCATGACTAAACCAATGCAGCAGCGCATGAGCGGCTGAGCCTGGTGCACAGATGGATTAGGGTCAGTGAGTGAATGGATGGTGAGGCAGCAAAGATGGAGGGTCAAGGGAGAGCAGGGGTAGGATAGAGGGAGATCAGCAGCAGGGCTTGTCCCCACTGCCACAAAGTCACGATGCACTGCACAAGTAGTGCATCAGAGGCAGAGATGGAAGAGGAAGTGGTGGTGGAAGGCACCACGGTCAAAAGTGACTAGTGAAAGTTGAACATTTTGAACGTTAACAGGGACTGAAAGTATGATTGGCGCACCGGTAGAATCTCTCTCACCCATAGCGGGTCTTCCATATCCATTCCCTTCCCTGTTATCCTGCCCGTAGAACATTGGAGGGTGCCTTAGAGGGGAGCACCAAGTCAGAGGACGAGGGGCACTGGTACTACAGGGTGCCCGGCACTGGGGAGGACTTTGTGTTGTTGGGTCAATTTTTGGCCGCCAATTCAGTGTGAGGGTGTTGATCTAGACATTTCTGAGGTGTATGGGCATGGATGGATGATGAAAACGGCTTGCAGAGCTCAGACGATGAAAGTGATTGGAAAACAAGGAAGAAATTGCACTAAGTCCCGCGTGACAAAGCGTGACTGTACTAAAAGGCGTTCGTTGCTCCCAGCCGTTACCTGGAAGTACTCTCGGAGTTTGAAAGGTATCGGTTGGTCACGAGCCTAATGATACACGTCCATAGTTGTGAAGTTTAGTTTAACTGTTTAGAGTACAGCAAAAAAATATACATTGGCCGATCCTTATGAGTGCTAAACATTTATTACTTCTTCTCCTCCTCCTCGGGCAGACCCAACGCGTTCCTAATAGTATCAGCGATCTGCTCGTCCTTGGCCTGCTCGAGCGCAGATTCGTTGGTCTGATCACCCTCCTTCAAGATGTGCTCCTGGAAGAGATCAATTGCTGTTGAACGATGCCAAAGTCAGCGATCGCAGCCCGCGATTGTAAGAAAGAACGTCAACTCGCCCTTATCCAGTTTATCCTCATTAGCCTCGCCCTTCGCGCCTCCGCCCAAAGCGTGGTTGATCTTATCCGCCAGCCCCTGGGGCTTAGCCGGCTGCGCGTCCTTGCCCGAGATGACATGCGAGAGCTTGTCGAGGAGGTTCTCCTCCTTCGGTGGGGGAGGGGGGGTCTTGCGGCCGCTAATCGCGTCCCCGATCTTGCCTAGAAACCCATCGTCTTTCTTCTGCGACGCGTTCGCAGCCTGAGCCTGAGGGTGGGCGACGGCAGGAGGTGGGGGAGTGCTCGAATGGTGCGATCCGCCGAGCGCGTCGCCGATCTTGTCAAAGACGGACTCGTGCTTAGGTGCTGGGGGAGGGACGGCGACGGGGGGAGGAGGCGGGGTGGAATGCGATCCGCCGAGCGTCGAGCTCAGCTTGTCGAACACGTTCTCGTGTTTGGGAGAGGCAGGGGCCGGATGAGGGGGCGCGTCGTTCTGCTGCTGCTCGTTGGTCTTCTTGTCATCTTTGTCATCTGAGAGAGCGAGCTTCTGGATGCTGTGGAGGATATCCATTGCGAGTCGACGGGTGTGGGTTGGTAGGGGTAGAGTGAAAGCGAGATGGATGGAGGAGCGCTATTTGAGCACTGGGAGCGATCTGCACCGCTGCCAATTAGTGGCAAGCCCCGACGTCAACAGGGTCGCCAGCAACGAGGCGGTGAATTCGACCCCTCGGCTGGAGATTATCTTTCGCGACCGGGCTTGGCACCTCTGAAATGGAAGAATTACTCCAGAGTGAATACATCTGAATACATCCATCGCCGTAGAGTCCCCTGCTCGTGGCCGAAAAAGGACCACATCACCTCTTCTATCCATCGATAGTGATTGAAGCTAAGTCTAAGGCCGCCGTTTATTGTCTTGCGATGTTCACAGCTGGAGACCTGATCGGGATAAAGTCATAAAAACCTTTCAGGGGCTCTTCAAATGCTGTGCACAATGTGCAGTGCCGATTGCCTTTGCCCTTCAGATCGAGAATCCGGCAAGCTTTGTGCGGTTGAATAGTTTGACTTACAGACGATTGGAGAAGACTGCCAGAAGGCAAACACAGCCTGAATGGAAGTTCTTTGGAGCCTGGACATTCGAAATTAATGTCAGATAGAGCGAACCCTGCGGACAACTTGCGAATGAAACGCACGGCGTGTTTTCCTTGAGGCCTTGAGGCTCGAACTGCATTTGGGCATGCCCTCGAGAATTCGTACGTACGCATAATCATACGTGCGTGGTTCAACAGGAAACTGGGAATGTAGTGCGTACAAGATTACAATCGAGTTACTGTCAATGATTAGTGCACTCTGCCTATCAAATGAAGCGTATACCCATTCGCGCTGCCCAGTGTTATCCACCGGCAAGACGTCGACAGTAAAATACGCCCACAAAGTGCGCCTATAGTGTGTGCTAAATTAAATCTTAGTTCTAGGCGACATGCTTGCGCTGTATCAGCAGGACAAGAAACATACCAATGCCCTGCAACCAACTGCCACTTTGCTCGTCGTCCTTCGTCCATTGACCTCTAAGCTCTATCAGCGTCGTCCTCTATGGGCTGTTGGCCCAGGTGGTTCCAACAAGGACCTCTTCCGACCTGGGCGCTTGAGCATAGCGCGTATTGAATTGCAGTCGCCTGTTTTGAAATCCGCTGGCTAGTTTCTGTGCATGAAATTATGCAAGGCAAAAAAATTCTCCATAGTCGATATTTACACCCTCTTGGATGACGATTTTCCTTGCCTTTTTATAGGTTCATAAACCACCACCTGGATTTTGACCGCGGTAAACGTTCGAACAGTCACGAATATTGATCGTCGGAGAGCATGGAGGAAAAAAAGTCAAATAGGATTCATGCCATTGGAAGCTTCGCCTTATAGCCATTACCAGCGTTAGAGTACCTGCTGGTGATGAGCTACAGCGCGATACATAAGTGTGGGTGGATGTTTTGACGAGGACTCGGATGCCTCAGGTAGCCCGGACTCCGGGAGATGTGGCGGCGCTTCAAATCTGTCACATTCCTTGGCCGAAGCGAACGGTTCGCTTCGGCCAAGGAATCCCTCCACAACATCGTTCACCCTTTCTTCAGCCCAGCTACTCGTTGTTTGAACATTTCATGGCACGGTCATGATCTAGCACTTCCTGATGTCCAATTATATATATGCAAGGGAAGAACTTCATTGCAAACTTCATGCATTCGTGGCACGCAGACTCTGAATCCTCGTAATGTTGAGAGCTCTTCTTAGCTTACCCAGCCTTGTCGTTCAAATCTCAAGGAACCATCGGCGGAGGATATACTCTCCAAGAACATTTGTTGCGAAGGTGTCGAATTATCTCTCAGGCTATTTCGGTGCGCGTTCTTCGACCTACACGCTAGAATACACGATCTCACTACATTGACTTTCTATTCTAAAGACTATTATTGAGACCATCTACAACTCGGGACGCCGTATGATCATGTCCATCCCAACTTGGTCCATTCAAATTTCCTGTTGATTTAAATCTCCAATGTCCCAAGCTGAAAGATTTGTGCCTCAGAGTTGCCTCAGGGCGAATGGATGAAGAGACTTGGGCCGGGATTTATCATCGTATAAAGAATTGTGGGTGATTTAAAATCCTTAACAACGAAGGATTGACGTTGAAGATCACTGATAGCTACACATACATAGATGATCAATGCGCGAAGAGTCAAATCCCTCAGCCATGTCTTCCTAAAACACCGCCAACAGTCTGATGACGGCCAAATGTACATACGTCGTTCTATAATTGTGAGTATCACTCTATATATTGTAACAGCGTGTAGAAATCGTTCGTACTGAACAGAACCACACCATCTACCCAAGGCATCCACAATGTAAGCTTTCAAGGTCATTTTGTACTGCTTAAGACCTCTTCTGATCGCATATGTACATACAGGAACTATAACGAGTTGCATCATAACATTCATGGCTCTGCCGACGTGGTTAGCCCAGGCGCAATCAGGTCTTCATCCTTAATCTTGACCGCCGCCAACACCATCGTTACTCCAATCACTGGCGATAGCCCCGTCATGGCCACCGCAATGCAAGTGCTCGACCAGCTTTCCGACGTTGGCAAGACTCTACCTTTCGTCGCCCCCGCATTCGTCCTCCTCAAGATCATCATCGACATTGAAACGCGGGCGGCCGACGTCGATGCAAAGTGTATCGACCTCGTGGATCGCATCACATTCATGCTCGGTCACCTTCCGGTCCTGCTCAAAATTGAAGTCATGGCCTCCACCCGAAAGGTTATTGACCGAATTAACGACACCATGAAGGACGCTGCTGCCCTCATCGCGGCGTACCGCAGGCAAAATCGCGTAGCACGTCGTCTCAGCGTCTCCAACCGCGAAAAATTCTCGAGTTGCGTGGACTCTGTTAATGCATGTTGCAGAGACCTCTTGATGAGCTTGCAAATCCATCAGTCCGTCCAACTTGACATCTTGACACGTGGTATTCCGATGGACGAGGGCGACGCCGCGGCACAGACGTTTGTTGAGGCCCATGGTGGTAGCGTGGAAGCTGTAACGCACGATCGTGAGCTCGTCAAAGAGTTCGCTCGGCAACAACATCTCGTTATGGACGACACAGTCATGGAGCAGCTGAACGGCAACATCGCTGATTCCATCGAGCAAAACCACATTCGCCTCGAAGGTATTCTGCGAGACAATGTGCAATCCTCCATTGTCCATGGGTTGAAGAACCTGGCGGCGGAGATGCTCTCTGCCGAAGCCCAACAAAAATTTGCCTGCATCCAATGCGACAAGGAATTTACCAATTACAACAACGGATCCAAAGCCTGTTCCTTCCATCGCGGTGGGTACGATCCTTGGTCCAAAACATTCCCCTGTTGCAGCACTAGTCATCCCTGTGAGTTCGGTACACATCGTGCCGCGCATCACTGTGATTATCCATACAGCAAATTCTTCTCTCGTTCTCGTGGCATCCTCCACTACACTGACACCACCGAGAAGTGGGCATCAGTCGAAGATGCCAATCTTGAAGACGACAGTGTTCAGAAAGCTTCCATCGGCAAACTTCTTCGTTGGGTATCTCGCGGTGCTAAGCTCGAGGAAAACACCATACTGATCATCGTGGGCAACGTGTTGTATCCACAGCCCTACTATTTCAATACGTTTACTGCCCACGAATTGGAAGAAATCGTGAAGTCCATTCGATTATCCCGAAGGACGCTGATTTTTCGTACGTCGTCCGACGACAAAGAATATGCAATGGCGGAGTGGGTTTTGTCAATATCTGGGATGATAATTGGGGTACGGATTACTGCGAAAGCTGCTACGTCGACCGACCCTTATGTTCGCGTCTGTCCCATCGACTTGTCAACGTGTACCAAATCTGATGACGTCGTAACACTCTCTGAAGGAGGAGTACGTTCCTATACACCTGCTTCTCCCTATATTCTCCCAGAACCCATCCGAGTTGGCCCAGCTCTTTCCGATAAGCGCACTCGTCCCGTACGTACTGATTTTAAGACGATAACGCCACCAACACTGCGCGTCATCCTCAAAGTCGTGTCCAGTCCTCCTCTGGAAGTCAATCCCGATTACGCCAACGGAAAATCTGATTACTACAAAGGGACAGTATCTGTCTTCAACAACAACGCTGCTGGTTCACTGAATCTTGTCACCATCTCTGGGATATCGGCCGAGTATCGAATGGTTGGCGACCCAGAATACGCTCCAGTGAAGGAGTGTACGATACTCGGAATTGGTTCCAAGTTGCCTATCACTATCGAGCCTCGGCAGTCATGGCTGCTGACCTTTGAAGTTGTAGTGCCCAGGACGGATGAAGACGTCAAGCTCGATGTTACTGACTGGTGGAACCGTTCTTTCGGGGCACGTCACCGTCCAATACGAATCAAACTTACTTTGGAAGATATCGAAGGCGAGCGATGTTCGCTGGTGCTTGAACATGTATTCAATCCTTTCCGCCTCGAAGCGCGCGAGGACAATGACCTTGACTTCTTCTTTTTCGATGATGCAGTTAGGTTCCACCGATATGCTATTCATATTCAGCCCTGCGAAAGACTGGACGAGGTGGTTTCCGTTGGAGGTACCGCAATCAGCGTGCAAATGTTGGACAAAGCAGTATTCCAAGCGCTGAAATCCGGAAGGACTGAGATAAATCTTGGAATTGGACCTGAGGTGAACGGTTGGGACTTCGAGTGGTCTGCTTGGGCCCTGGTCGATATCTCATGTCGCCGAGTGTATGCCTTCAAGATAATCCTTCATGATGGAAAAAAATCTGCCCCAAACAAACGCTTCGGCTTCTTGGGTTATGTCCCATGTCCAAACTATGGCGAACCTGCAATGGAAATACGCGCCATCAGCTATGCAACCGCAACAGTCACACTTCCGCCTCTCGAGCCATATGTCGTTCACGAATATGTGCAAGACGATGAGGTTGATGACTTCAAACCCCCTGTACCTCCAAAGCCTACTCCCATTAATGCGACTGCTCAAGTATCTGACGGGATGATTGAGGCAAACGGATCCATACTTGTTGATATCAGAGATCGTTTGGTTTCTATTGACACTAACTTGGCTCGAATTGCTGAGGCGTTTGAAACCCTTATTACAGTTTTGCCATCATATAAGTAGGATACTCTCACTTTTTACTTTCTCTCCGAATGTATAATCTTGGGAATCGTAGGGTTATACATGCGCCGTGTCATGTCAATATTATCTAGCATTTCTTGTATCCAGGAGCATTGTCCACAGGAAAAATAGTCAAAGTACCTTATTAGTCCTCGTCGTAAGTGCGTAGCGAGGCCACTAATACCGGGCGGGAGTGCTACAAATTCTTGTGGAAGGAAAATTCACATTTAAAATCAATGATATGACCGACTTGTAGAGGAGGAATCTGTCCATACCTGCTTTGACCTTGCACGTCAAGTAAAGCACAAAGATGGTACGAGTATTACTTGAAACAGCACGAGAAAGAGTCTTTTCGAGAGGAGAAAACGCGGAACTGGGCTCTGAAATTCTTTGGAAATTCTTGAAACTCATGTCTAGAGTATGGTAGACCGACGCGTACTTAGCTAGAAAAGTGTATTCCGAAATAGCCGTTGTGATCATTGCTTTCTTCGCCGCTAGTTCCTTGAGAGCTGAAGAAAAAGGCCTTGAAGCTGCGATATGTCCAAGCCTGGCTTGCGGCCGTAAATTTTGAACGTTCAGTGAAGGTGTCGTTGGGAATCTGGACCAGTTTTCTCTTCCGCAAGAGTCCAAAATCAGGCAATGTTGAATTTTGAATTTTGAGGACGCTGGCAAGTTCAAAAAAATATTGCTTTCCTAGGTTATCTAGGAAAAAGGACTGAAGTGAGTAATGAATGGACTTTGGAGGGAAGAAGCCGAAGTTGGCGAGCGGAAGCAGATTGAAACACCGCAACACCTACCTACAGCCACCCTTCCTCTCCGCCAAAACAACCGCCACTCGTCATAATAGCCGGTCGTAGTTCCTTTCTTTCTTACCTCAACTGCCTCGACGCCGCTCGTAGATACGAGTCGATGGGTTCCGATTTGTCGCCAATCATGCAGTGAATTCTATTGCGACTGCTTTCGACCCATTTCGACAACTTTCGACTAGGCGCGACAACGGCTGATATTCGTGGCTCTTCCCCGCAGTCAGAAGCCACAGGAGGACGTCAAGAACCTGTAGGAAGGATGGGAGGGTCGTCAGCGAAATTGATAGAGACTAGGGAGACGAGAGGAGTTCTTTCCTTCGAATTGGACGTTGGAAGGCGGTTGTTTAGGAAGGCGGCGACTACAATGTGGAATGTACTCAGGCGCGAAGGTCGGAAGAAGCTCTTTGTTGAGACCTCAACACCCTCGAAAGGATGGCGGTTAGGAGGGCACATAGGTCAATAAGGCGCGGACAATGAGCAAAGTCGCTGGAAAATGTGAAACATCTGGCAACGGTGCGTCTGTTGTTCTGCTGATACACGTCGCCTAGACTTCGAATTTGCCAGGACACATTACAGGCATTTTTTATGTGCGTGTTTTCTGCTTCGTCGAGCTGGTGAATCAGGCTGGGTGGCGCGACAGTTGGCCTTCGACCAAGATTTTTTGAACTCTCAAAAATTACCCAAGATATTAATTCAGGTCGTCGGTTTACAAGACTGGCAGAAGGTTGACAGTCGCCGCCAGACTCAGATGACTAGTCGATCGATTTAATCGGTATCTTGTCGTCTTGCTTGTAACGCCAGAGCGACGCTGGCAAGGTGTTGGCCTTTGGAAAGGACACTTTCTGGCAGCAATTTCTTGCAGTTCAAGGTCTATTTGCGTCGTCCAATCTAGTCGCTGGTTTGTCTTTGCTGGCTTCCTCTCTTGCTCTGAATCTTTGGACTGGCAATTTGTTGACTTGGATCATGTCGATTTTGCTGCTATTGCTGGGTTGCTGTCACACTAGTCTTGCGTCTTGGTTCTGATCACACCTCTAGGTATTGGGCAGGAATTGGACCTGTTTGCGATAAGTATTACATGGTGGACAAACCTAGAGAAACGGGAAACCTCACCTTTTCCACGTTCGCAAGCTTTTATGCAGTGGCGTTACTGTGTGACATGTCACATACCGACGCGTCGGGCGGCGGGCGGCGGGATTGCTCGGGATATCCGGGAACGTCGAGTCACTGCGCATGGGTCGGGACAGCATGTGGGTTCTGGACGCGCTCCACGTCGTTCCCAGCATTTATATCTGAAGAATTTACGACACAAAGGAGCTTCTTATCACTGGCCGCCGCGCGTTTGTCACCGACTTCTATGCTCCATAACGCTCCATATGGCGGCCCTGGCTCCATTTCATGACTTGGAGGGCGGCCACGTCAGTCGCGGAGCTTTGGTTTCGCTTCTCCAGTAGGAAGAATTTGCAGAGCGAGCTGAGATCGAACGATCTTATGGGTAAACAAGGCTGAAGCTGAAGCCTGACCGTTCGTGTTATAGAAAGCTGTTGCTTCCGGACCATATCATACCTTGGGACCTTCTTGGTACGTGGAATGGCATAGAGAGCAAGCTTGTGGACGAGGGACTGCGGTAAATGGGAAATGCAAGCAGGGAAATATAAGCTTCGCGATGAAACGGTGCGCCTTCCTCGTGTCGAACTCAGATCCAGTAGCAGATCGGCTAATGACTTCTAGGGTGTCCGACCTTTTAGCTTTGACGGTGTCGCATCTAGGACGTGCTTGGAGACGAGGTTCGAGGGAAGAAGCCATCCAGGATGCGTAAAAGGAGCCGTCAACCATCGAATGCAAAGCGCTGTTCGGGAGCGTGCCTCTTTGGCTATGCCGGCATTCAAAGCTGCGTATAAGAAGGGCACAGACCCTTTTTTACTTTGGAACCCTTCGTTCTTATCACAACAACCACCACGTTCCTTAATTCGTTCATCTAGTCCACTCCTTGCTTGTGTTCCTCTTCCTACTCTCCACTACTATGTCTCTTTCCTCCCTCCCGCTGCCCTCTATCTCCCTCGTTCTCACCTCTGACTCACCTCACATGCCCTCCGTCACATGCGATCAAAGTCCATTCTCAGTGCCACAGATGGATTCGACGGAGCCTTGGGTTCGTCACATTTCTGCTCTTAGTGCTCCGCTCCTGGAACTAATGTTTCCACAGCACGATATCAGTGATCGGGATGACCTTGAGAGCCTGAAGTATCAATATTTTCCGTACGTTGTGAGCGGCAGTCCCGACGTATGTGTCTGTTCTTGATATCCGTCATGCCAATGCTAATCACGTTCGTGGCCGCTACAGTCGTCTGATCCCTCGAAAAAGAGAAAATTATGGTTTTACGTCTTGCGGAGGCGTCGTAATTCGTCGAGTTCGTCGATTGTACGTCCCATCGGACCCATCCTTTGAACCTTACATGCTGTTTTTGTCTCATCGTTGTTATAGGATTCCACCTCATTTTTCTCCAACTCTCTTCGTAAACTTCTCGCCGTTCGTGCTGCACGAGCACCCTTCTTTCGCCACACCATTTAAAACTAACTTTCGTTACAAAAGCCAAAAGCTCCTCATCGTACGTTACTTGCATTCCGAACCCTAGATTCTGTCCTTCCCCGATTGCTTCAAGTCTTAACATACATAACTGACTATTGAGTTGTCGTCTAAAATTTCTCTTGATGTACCATAGCTAGGCAAAACGCCGTTTTTCTTCGCAATAAATTGAATGAATTTTCCCGAAAGAACCATGACACAATTTTCAAATATTTTTTCGACGCTGCTGCCTTCATGGGATATTTGGGAAATTCCTCGTACATGCCGGGTGCCTCCTACATCCTCTTCGGCTTTTGTCCAGGCGCATCTATAGTGATCCACCGACTACAACTGTGTGTGTCTGCTTCGCTTCTCCTTGTGGCCAGGAGCGATCTTTTGTCGGTGATCTGGTCTCGGTTCCGGACAAGCACGGGCCATGTCTTCTTGCAGCAACTGCACAAACTGACTCTGAACGCTGAGAAATCTCCCACACCTCCGTCTCTCTCCGTGCCAGTTCCATACCCACGTCGACAATCGTTTGAGCGCCTCCGAATTCGATATCACCACGTTTTGCCTTGTCTTTTTCCATTTTCGGAGACTTTCCGTCCACGCTTCTACCCAGATTCTCCACGTGGCTTGTAAGGAACAAAGAGATCTCCTCTTTCGTATACGATCAAGCTTCAGAGCTTCAAGGGCAGAACATGTACATAGAAGGCAGATTGAACATGCGTGAAGCGCGCGATATGGCAATCTACAAGTATCTGTTCAAGCCTTCAATAATCCTCAACGCAAGTCTAGATACAAGTTCCTTGGAAGAGAGGACCCAACCAAGACGAGACCAGCGCTCAGCGGCGTGATATTCGACATGTGTGATAAGTACTATAATACATCAAAATGAATATTTACATATATAAGTAGAAAGAATGCGGATAGCGTGTGGGGTATTCTCGCGAAGGGAGTGCGATGGGTAGACGGTGAGGGTGCGCATCAAACAAAATATGTTGACAGAAAGGAAGGAAAGGGTGAAATGAAGTTCAAAAAGAGCGAGAAGAAAGTCAAGGGATGCATACATGCAAGGCGGTCAAAAAAGGAACGGCGTTAAGAAGAAATAAATTCGTACAGCAGGTAACGAAGAGCGTGAAAAAAAAGAAAGAAAGAAAGGAGGCCGATAGAATTTTTCAAGGTCTATAGTGCTGAAGGCCTTTTGGCAAGAAGGTTGGCATTGTCAGTTCCGGCGGCGCAAGAAAGGAGCGACTAATTTCGCCTTGATATAGTAGGCCTTCCGACGGATCCGCTGAACTTGTCGCTGAAAATGAAGATCGCTACGATGAGTTTCGAAAGGCAAGAGGACTCGAAGGTGAATGAACGTACCGAGAGAACCTGCCTCATCCAAGCCATCGTGTCATAGTCGAAGAAGCCGGACGTGGTGCTACTCTGAACAGGATTTGCGTCCGGCTAAAATTGGACGTAGTATAAATTTACGAGATACGTTCCTCTTCGCGTCGCACTCACCGTCGCTGCGTCGTTGACCAAGACGAATGGCTCCTCGTAGCGCGTGCAGACGGTAGGCTGAAAGGCAAAGAGGTAAAAAATTATGAAAAAAAAGTGGTGAAGGGTGCCAAAAGCTAGAACGACTAACCTTAATAACCATAGGCTTCGGAGGGCAAGTCCAGGGAGGGCAGAAACTTGGTCGTGAAGGATAATTGAGATTAGGAAGCGAGGTCCTCACTTGATCCGAGGACGGTGTGGAAGCTTCAGAGACTAGAGGTTGAGTCTGTGGGGCGTTCGACATTCTCGACGAGCTAGTGGCGGATTGAGGAGTCTAAAAACAAAGGCGGAGGCAAGGAGGGCGAGTAGGACCAAACCCTCGAGACTGTGTGACGAGACAGTGAGCTGCAAAATCGTGGCGGTAGCCAGAGGGCCGTTAAAAAAGTGAAGGGGGGTTAGAAGAAAAAGGAACAGAGAGAAAAAAAGAACGCGCCCCACTTTTATATGACCAAATTTAATCAGTGCTTGGGAAATGCCCTCCAGAAAAGGTGTGTTCGGGGCCAGAATGTTGTATTTGAGGATGTTTGGGGTGTGGCAGATACTTTTGGTCCTATTTTCTATTCGCATCGTGCCCTAAGGATAGGGCTGGGTCCAGAAAAGCGAAGAGCTCAAGAAGGTACGTCCTCCTCGAATAATAGTTTGTAGAGAGTTAACGTGGGGAAAAATAGGCGCCACGGAGGCGGAGGATGTTCGTGTCAAGACCTCTTGGCTATGTGCCATATTTTCGCAACACTTCAATCGGCAGTCGAACGAGACGACGAAGACAACTGAAGATTAGGACGTAAGGTTATAACAAGAGCGAGGAAGTGAATAAAATAGTGCGTCCTTCTTAGACTTTAAAAGCTGATGTGTAGACCAGGCCAGTGTGGTCGACACCATCATCCTCCCCTACCGCCGCAGAGTGCAACTCGGCGCGTCTGATTTCTCCATCACCTATACACTTTGCACAAATCGTCAGTAATTATCGACAAATGAAGAATATATCAAATACCTGCTCAAGAATCCAATTTATGTCCGTCGACACTTGCGCCAGGCTGCTGGAGGCCTTCTTTGATTATTCGTCAAGAACCAAGAGGACTGTGACAGCAGCGAGGATATAAATCTCGCAACCAATAGACAAGGTCTAGGAGATCTCAGGATATACCACCAGCCTGCTGAAGATATGGTACCCATCTTGTCGACAAGCTTTCCCAAAAAAAGGAATATGCGGCTATTCCTTGGTCTATAAGCTCAGCGCTCTCAGTCTTTCCCTTCTCAGCAGAAGTAAGCCTTAGTTCTCAAGAATTCGGAATCACAATCCCCGCGTCATCTGGAAAAGGCTAGAACCAGACGACAATCTTCGTGCAGACAGCCTAGCAAACCTGACAACAGAAATCCGCTTGAACGCTGGTTATGAATTCCCTCTTGTTCAATCACAGATCCTTCATGTCTACCAGGAATCGAGTTATCCAAGGTATCGATCGATTTATCAACGTTGGTTCCTCTTGTCTCGACGTTCAACGCCGACTGTCTTCGTTTTGGGCGAATGTGTGACAGAGTGAGTCACAGTCACGCGCGTCGGTGGGCGGGATTACGGCACGAACAGTGTACAGGATGGCGCTGTCGGGCTGTAGAGATGCCCTATCCAGATGGCCAGAAAAGAGTTCAGAGGGTTGTACAGAGAATCCAGAGATCAATCGATCAAGATCCATGTTTTCTCTAGGACTTGCCAAGAAATAGCAATATCTTGCGCTCATGGTCCAGGCAGCTCCCTGCAAAGACACTGCGGATAAATTTAAAAAAGGTCTCCCAGAGCTTCAGAGGGACAGCATATGGTATCCCAGATGCTAGAATGTCCACCAGCTGCCTTCAAAAGACAACGGCAGCTCGAGTTTGTTTTCGAGCTCCGTTGGTGTGGTGCTTGTTCGGGATCTTCGAAGAGAACGCTAGTGTGTCCCACAGAAGATCAGCTTGAGCCAGACTATTCCTGTCGATCCATAATGGATGCGATTTCCCATGTTGGGGGGGGGGGGTGTAGCTGTATGGTCAATGCTCTTCGGGATGATGGCGCGATGGGGTGCCGGTGTCGATACTCTGATCTCGGGAAGACTGGACGGCCAATTTTGTTCACTCCATCCGGAAGGTAAAGCCAGTGGCTTTATGTCCGATAGATAAAAAATGTTATTCTGGCGACTAGGAGACCAAGAGAGCTCTAAAGACTTAAAAAGAAGGCAACTCTGCTTACCAGTGGCTCGTTGGGACCGTATTCGTCGCCGACGTCTGACTATTCTCTCAAATATCCTGCACCCTGCCTCCCCATCATGATCCCATCCCATCCACAACGAGAAGGTAGCGAAAATCCAGATCTATGGTCGTCTGAATCTTTTTTCGAATCGCCGTCTGGACTCGCGCCTGGCACAGGCTTGAAAATTTTTCAGCGCCGCCTCGAGACTTGGGTTGCAAGGAGATTATATGGACCGCTGAACTTAAACTGTTCGACTGGGTCTTGGAAGTGGTTGAGGAAAGAGCGACACGCCCGCGTGATATTCAGGCCTTAGCGAAAATTCAAACAAAAATTCAAATAAAAATTCGAATATTTATTTTTCGAACCTCCATCTCAGCTCCCACCATCCACATACTTGATGGATCCTGACTTTGCGTACTTCGATACAATTCTACAGGTCCTGGAAGCAGCAGCATTCTGGTGGCATCTGTATGTTCAGTGCTGGCTATTTCTCCGAATCGTTTGAAGTCAAAATGAGCCTACCCGCCAATTTTCGCCCTTCAACGATAAGTACGAATATCGACTCAGTATTGTAAGTGGTTCACTTTTATCGAGTTCTCTGCTTTGAAATATTCAAATGGTTTCAGTGAGGAAGCAAAGAATCCAGCCACTGGAAACTTTAGCTCTCTTTTCCCTCAAACCCTTCGCATTTCCAACCAGCTTCCAGCTCAGTTAGAACCCACCGAAGATCCCAGCGACAATCCTTTCAAATAAGCTTTCAGAATACCGTAATTATGGATACGCAATGGTCGCGAATTGGTGGCATTTCTAGCGGAACCAGTAAGCATTGCCTTCGTTAGGTCTGATCTTGGACGTCCAACAATTTCTTCATCAGCTAGTTGGAATTTCCTAGAAAGTCTATCTGGACCTACATGTCAATCACATCGACCAGAAAATTTCCCGGGCTGATGAAGATCGAGGGGACCAACAACATCTAAATTTATGCGGGTTCGGCGGACATACAGGACTGTCCGGTTCAACCATATGCGGAGATTGTTTCGTCACTACGTTACAGTGGGTAGCAGAAGCCCCAATGGGTTTTGGATTAGCAGTATGGCTTGAGGTTTACAGCAGATCAGTATTTTCTAAATTTTTTAAATATTCAAGCCCATTGATCTAGTGCATCAGACTCCGCAACGGCACCCATTCACATTCGCGTCACCATCCGCGCAGCACTTGTCGGTGTGACTATCGGGCGGATGAACAAGCCTACTGGCGAGGTTGTTTCTGAAACCCGCTCCTCTCGATGGTGCCCTTGTCGATGGGACTAGTCAGACTCACTCTATCTGGTCTATCACTACGCCTCCTATGGGGTCTTCTGTCGTCAATGTCAATGCTGTTGTTGCTGTTGTTGCTTCTGGAGGTTTTCCAAGTGCTTTTGGTGTATCTGGATCGCCGTCGCCAATGTCTGCTGCGAGCAGGGTCTTTGAGAGTGGTGCGAAGGTCCAGTCTGGGGTCCATGCTGGTGTTAACGATGCCGATGCCGGTGGTTCGAAAGCTTGGGTTGTCCTGTCGTTGAGATCTCTGGGAGGTATCTCAATGACAGGATGACCTTTTTCTATCTCTTGGGTCCGCGCGCTGCGTTTAATCAAATCAGGCCAGTAATCCAAGGAATTCCTCTTGCATATGTTCTTCTCTCTCTTCCTCTATTTACTTATCGGGCCACGCACGCTGCATACAAAATTGCGCTTCAAATGAAATTCATTCCAAATGATGACTCAACCTCTTGTATACTTTTTCTTTACCTATCAGGCACCGCCAGTGTTTCATCAAACTAAATCCAAGTACTCGAAGACTCACAAACTCGAAGTCTACCAACCCATCGAATTATTATGGTCCCTCTACGCCTTATACGTATCACATCACACACATTCCTTCTAGGTATTAGTATCCTTTTTCCTCTTCTCAATTCTATGGCTTGGCTGTTCTTTCTATATCTCGATTATGTTTATGTTTGTCTGGCGCATTGTGTAAATTGATATATAATTGTTGTAGTTGTAGGTTGTAGGAGTCGTGGGGGGGACCGAGGTGAAAAAACAATATTTTGAGCGCCAGCTTCTGGAAACACCGTTTTGACCGTGATTTCTTTTGGGAGAGTTCGACATGAATGTTGCAAATTAGACGTTGAGGTCGCCGAAAAAATGGCGCAAACTAAGAACTGGTGCTGTCAGCGAAAGGAAGAATTTTCCTGTTGCTTTTGGGCGCTCTTTTTGCCAGCTCATATGTAAGATGCGACTCTGAAATTTGAAAAATGGACTCCAGAACTTGCAGTGACATTAAGTAGACCGACGTGTAGCTAGAAGAGGGCGTACTGAAATAGTAGATGTTCTTGACTCGCAGGCGAGAAAAATGTGCCACTCGTGCTATGTAATTGGCTTCGAATCCGTATTTCTTTTGTTGCTATCTCCTTGCGCGCTTGAGCGCTGAAGAAAAAAGCTTGCCGATAATTCAAAAAATCTCTTGGAAGATGCGAGGTATCCAAGCCTCGCTTGCGGCCGTAAAGGTTAAAGATTTGGGGACGTTATTTTTGGTCTGGGCGAGCCCTTCTCTTCTGCGAAAGTCAAAGGCAAGGAAATATTGAAATTTGAGGAAGCTGATGAGTTCAAAACTTAAATCTCTCGGTAAGTCAACTAGAAAACATGGCAGAAGTGAGGAAACAAAGGATTTTGGAGGATGAAGCCGAAGTGGGTGAGCGGAAGCAGATTGAAACACCGCACACCTGCCTCCGGCCACCCTTCCTCTTCGTCAAAACCACCACTCGTGATGATATTGTCTCTTTCTTACCTCTATTTCCTCGACGCCACTCGCAAGCACGAGATGATGGTTCCCAAATTGTTGCCAATGGTGTAAATTCTATCGCCACCGCTTTTGACCAATACCGACGACTTTCGACCTAGCTCAACAGCCGATATTCCTAACTCTTCGCTACGGTCGAAAACCACAGGACGTCAAGAACCTGTTCAACGGATGGGGGTCGTTAGCGAAATGATTATGGGCTATGAGGGATGGAAGGGTTCTTGCCTTCAGATTGGGGGCTGAAAGGCGCTTGCTTAGGAATATGGAATATACTCCGGCGCAGAGGTTGGAGGAAGCTCTTTGTTGAAACCGTCTCGACACTTTCGCAAGGATGGAGGCTGGGAGGGTACAGAGGTCAATTGGGCGAGGAAAATGAGCAAAGTCGCTGGAATTTTTGAAACATTTGGCAATGGTGCGTCTCTTGTCCTGCTGATACGTCGCCTAGACTCAGACTTTTCAGGGCATATTGCAGACGCTCTTGATATCGTATCTCTAGTGCCGTCGAGGTGGCAAATCAGACTCGGTGGCGCGACGATTGGCTGGCCTTCGACCAAGAAATTTCGAACTCTCAAAAATCACCCAAGATATTCATTCAAGTCGTCGATTTACAAGACTAGCAGAAGGTTGACTGTCGCCACAAGATCAGACGGTCTATTCATTCGGTATTTCGTCGCCTTGTCGTTCCAGTGCGACGCTGGCAAGGTGTCGGCCATAGAGAAAAACCATTCTCTGGAAGTATTTTCTGGCAATTCAAGGTCTTCATGCGCCGCTCAATCTGGTCGCTGAGATTTTTTTGCTAGTTTCTTGTTTCTGGATCTCTCGCTTTGGTTCTTTGGACCGGAGATCTGTCGATTTGGATCACGCCGATTCTGCTGCTATAGCCTCTTGCTGGGTTGCTGTCACACTGGTCTTGCGTCTTGCTGATATGATCACACATCCAGATATAGGGCAGGAACTGGACCTGTTCGGGATAAGCATTACATGGTGGACAAACCTAGAGAGATGGGAAGCCTCACCTTTTCCACGTTCGCAAGCTTTTATGCAGCGGCGTGACTGTGACATGTCACATCCCGACGCGTCGGGCGGCGGGCGTCGGGATGCCCGGGATGCTTGGGAACATCGAGTCACTGCACATGGGTCGGGACAGCTTGCGGGTTCTGGACGCGCTCCACGTCGCTCCCAGCATTGATATCCGGCGAATTTCCGAGGCAAAGGCGCTCCTTATCATTGGCCGACGCGCGTTCGTCGCCGACTTCTATGCGCCTCGTGTGGCGGCCCAGGCTCCATTTCATGACTCGGAGGGCAGCTGCGTTGGTCTGCGGATCTTGTCGCTTGCTTCTTTGGCGAGGTGGTGACAAGAACTGAATTTCAGGAGAGGGCCCGAAGTCTTTTCATGTATGGACGGCCCTTGCTCGATCTCATATCATGCCTTGTGCTTCGTGATGGGTGCAGGGCCTAGAGAGGAGACCTTTCCGTTCAGGAATCGGAAATGCAAGCAGGGAATTATAAGCTCTAGGATGAAATGGTGCGCCTTCCTCGTGTCAAACCTAGATGGTGTAATAGATCGAGCAATGCTTTCCAGGGATCCCGACATAGTGGCTTGGACGGAGGTATTCAGGACGTGTTTATGGACGAGGTTCGAGGTGGGAGCCATCCAGGGTGCGCAAAAGGAACCGCCGAATGTTGAATGGAGGTTCGCTGTTCGGGCGCGTGCCTCTTTGGTTATGCCGGCATCTAAAACTGCGTATAAGAAGGACACAGACCCTTCTTTCACTTTGGAACCCTCCGTTCTCATTACAACTACCACCACCGTCTCCAGCTGTTTGCCTGTTTTCCGTGTCTCTAATCTTACTTTCTCTAATTAGCCCATCTAACACACTCCTTACTATTTCTTTTTTCGATGGCTCAGTCTCTTTCGTCCCTCCCGCTGCCCTCTATCTCCCTCGTTCTCACCTCTAGTCCACCCCACATGCCCTCCGTTACATGTGATCAAAGCCCATTCTCAGTTCCACAGGCAGATTCAACGGAGTCTGGGGTTCGTCGCGCATCTGCTTTCACTGTTCCGCGCCCGTCACTGACTGATGTTGCTGCAGCACGATAGTGATCAGGATGACCTTGAGAGCCTAAAATACCAATATTTTCCATGTGTCGTCAGTGGCGGTTCTGATGTACGTGTCTATTCTTGATGCCTTGTCGTACACATGCTAATAATGTTCGTGGCACTCAGTCGTCTGATTCCTCAAAGAAAAGAAGGTTGTGGTTGTTCATCTGGCGGAGACGTCGCGATTCGTCGAGTTCCTCAATTGTACGTCTCTTTCTGTGAACCTCTTACATGTTCTTACATCTCATCATTTCTAGACTCCTACCTCATCCTTCTCCAATACTCTTCGTAACCTTCTTGCTGCTCGTGGGTACGAGCGTCCTTCTTTCGCAACACCACTCAAAATTAAAATTAAAACTAACTTTCGTTGCAAAAATTTCTGTCGTATGTTTTCTTGTGTTCTGGACAACTAGACACGCACTGTCCTTCCCTCGCTCTGATTGATCCAAAGTCTTATCGTACACTCATAACTGACCATTGACTCGTCGGTTTAGATATATTGTAATCTTCTCTTTTTGATGTACCATAGATAATGAATGTTGCTTTGTGTCGCATGTCAGTACATGTCAGTGCTACCCCATCGCACACATCGTATTCGGCCGAAAGCCTTTCCCTGCTGCATCACAAACCCGCGCGCCCCTTCACCCTCCTCGTCCGCACTGCTTCACCGTTGTTGTTGTGACAGTCCAACTCAGTCCTTGCTTCGCCTATGGCCGGTCTGACCTCTTGCACTTACTTCTACGCAATACGGGGTCTAGATTTAGATGCGTCTCCTACATAATTGCGGTTCCCAGCTCGCCTCGGTTCCCTAGGGGACTTTCTGCTAGACAGAGAGCCTGCCTTTTTCTACACCGTTACTTTGCATTTGCTACTAACTACGTACTTTACCAAATATTTTTTATAAGTGATTCTTTGAACAGCTTACTCAAGGTTTTCTGGCGCAGAACAAAGACCAATAAGGACGCTGATTCAGGGTATGTTAGCGCTGTGGCTGAAAATGGGCAGATATTATGGAGAACATGAGTAGACCTTCTCTGGTTGGATGATACGGTACCAAGGAAAACGCAATGAACAAAATTTGTGATTAGATGAACCGCAGTACGTCTACTAGGTCTTACACAGAAAGCTCCGCAATGGCATTGTCTATAAATGCCATTATTGTTTCATGGTCAAGTGCTGTGGGTGTATGACTTTTAGTAGAAAAGAGAGCAGTGGCCAGCGAAGCAAAGAGTTTGCTTATAGGTTGGCTGAAAAGTTCTGGCAAACGGTCAGGGATTTTGACCGGTTCTACTCCTCCCCTAGCCATGAGAATATCAACCAAGCTCATCCTTCCGAAATTGGCATTTGAAAGAATTTATGGAGAAGCGTTCGAGTACCCACATCCAAGTTGCCCGAATCGAGAACAGCCCTTCTTGTCACAGCATAAGCGAGGACATAGATGAATGACTCAATGTCGTGCTGGAGTTCATGCACGATAGGTTCGTTTTTTATGACAGCCTCCAAGAGCGGTTCAGCCATGAACTTGGCTGTTCCCTAGAATTCGAACTTTATTAATAGGCAGATGTTACGGCAGAAAAAAATAATCTTACCGTCATTGCTGTCCCATGCAAGACGTCTGGTCCAAAGATGGTATGTGACCTTATAGCAGGAGCAGTCATATCTCCACCAGGTAGGCGTACAAAGGGAATATTCGTCTTCTTCGTGATATTGAGGGAGGAGCTTTTGAGAACCGCGGATTCCAAATCCATCAAAAAGCCTTGCGCCCCTGGTTCGGGTTCAGCCTCCGCGGAGAGCATGGTGTTGCCCGCACTTATGTCGCGATGTACGATACTTTGATCACATAGGAACTGATATGCTGGACAGTATTATTCATATGTAAAGTGTAAGCCAGAATGTAAAAACACGTACCACTGAGCGCAGCGTGGACCCCTTGGAGCAACTCATTTTCCGAATTATACTCCCATCCTGGCCGAGTTTGGTTGGTGTCAAAAGACAAGTCAGTGATCGAACGACTCGTATGAAAATTTCGATGTCCTCCCACTTATCGTGGATTGGAGAAAACAGGACCCCGGCACGGTCGAAGATAGCGACGCAGAATCTAGAACCAAAGATGAGGAGCCCAACTGAGAAGAGGTGAAAAGGTCGAGCGGAGAGATGAAGCCTATCATAATCTGCTGCCTGACAAACAATAGGTTTGACGGTTTTTGGGTTTGGGCCTTTTGGGCCTTGCTGAGGAGTAGGCTTTATTTTGCAGAAACCAAGCGTCTTACGCCAGAGAGCACCTCTGTACGAGCCCTTGAACACAACAAAATCGGGAGAGCCTTTAGGAAATCCCCAGGTGCTTGCGTCGGACTTCAGGAGGGTGGAATCCATAGACCGAAACGAATTTTTGGGTTGGGTACCAGATGGTTCCTCGAACCCTTCCACGTATCGGAATATGGTCGTCTTTGACCGGTCGTCAATGAAAATTTTCTCGAATATGGCAAGCGATAACGCACCAGGGGGGTGTACATCTTCTTCTCATCGAGATAAAATTTCCTCGTCATCCTCTAGCTCGACAATTCTCTTGCTGGATGCTACAGTGCTTATATTCTGCAGTTCATATTTGGCTTCTAGCAACCGCTGATCTGTCTTGAATGTCGCTGCACAGCTCGCAATGAGTTGAGGAGAAACGAGATCTAAATCCAAACGTTTGAATACCCGATGATCATCGAAAAACAGTTTGGAGGCGAGTTCGTCCTTAAGAGCAGCGCGACTGGATCGAAAGTTGGAATCAGGAGAGTCCAGAGATATGAACTTCTGTGTCATGCCAACTGTTCCTTTACGCGGGGAAGGACGAGGGGTTCGCCAATAGGGAGGTCGTTGAGGAGATCATCTTGTGTTAGGAATGAGAGGAACAAGATTGAAACACCGCAGCTTCTTGCTCCGCTCACTCTCTCTTCTCAGTCACCACGATATGGTTTCTCGACGTTCATCATGAAACCACGATCTTACTCGTTGCTCAGAAGCAGCGGTGCTGGAGCCTCGTACCGCCCATTCGACGTCAAATCTTTGTCCATCTTCACCAGTTATCGATCTTCAAGTTGTCAAGTTATCGACGTCCTGGAAAGCCGTCGGAAGATGTCAGGAGCCTGCAAAAAAGCGGATACAATCTTCAGCGAGAGGATAAAAGTCTATGGGAGGAGGATATGGAACAAACCTGTCGCGATGAATTGGTTTTGACGCAGCTTGAACGGAAGCCTGAATGGAGTTTCACGCTGGAAGGGGGTCGCGCGACGGGCAACTCCATTGAAGGCTATGTCAGAAGCGAAGGGTAGAAGGAACATTTCGTTGACAAGATATTACGGGCGGGAATGAAGAACGCTGGTCCACTGGGACGAACGGGGCATTCAACGGGGCAAAGGAAGGCTGGAGGTCACATTCCATGGTGCGTTTGTCGTCCTTCTGAACGCACAAATTACGCTGCCTTGGTCAAGTCTTTCCAGAATACAATGTGCCGTACGAGAATCCATAGCGAATTATCTTCATGTCTCCAGCGAGGTTGGGTGGCATGTCGTGTGCCCGACTTTCAACCAGAAATATTTGTTGCTCAAACTTCGTCGCAGACGCACTTTCAAACCAGGCTGAAGTTTCACGTCACAGAATCGCAGGCTATTGGAGGGTTATCTGTCACCAGAATACTCAGAGCATTGCTATTCGGCTTTTTTGGCCTTTGTCGGTCGCCACTGGAACTCTTCGCTTCAGAATTCCTCGAGGTGCATATAACTGGTACTTTCTCGTTGATTGGCATTCTCAGCGTCTGGTTGACGCTCCCTCGGCAGATTTTTGGTTTGGCCTTCTTGGGAGTGTCATTTACTGGCTGCCTGGCGCGTGAAACATGGGAATTCTTGCTGCTTGCGATCACACTGGTCTTGCTTTTGCTGGAACTGGAACTGCTTATTCTTTCTGATTCTGTCTAGGAATTTTATTATCAGTTTCATGAGTATACCGGCGTAGAGGGACGGGAAATCTTCACCTTTTTCCCTTCGCAAGGTGTCATAAAAGCGTGACATGTCACGCCCCGACGCCCGCCGCCCGCCGCGTCGGGAGAAGTTCGGGAAGCTCGGGAGGGTGGAGTCACAACGCCGCGGTCGGAGCGACATGTGGATCCATGGCGCGTGGTGCTCGTCGCTCTCAGCATTTAAATCTGGTGAAAAAGCGGCCTAAAGGAGCTTTCTTATCATTGCTCGTGTCGTCGTCAGCGACGTCCGTGTAGCCCTTTTGGCGGCCCAGGCTGCGACTTGTGATTCGGAAGGCCTATGTATACACGCGGAGACATCTCTTCTGCCGTTGCATGCCGTTGGAAAGGGGGTACGAGGTACCGAGCAGACAATGCCAGCAAGCTAGGCTCATTCCAAAAGCGAGTTGCATAATCCTGCATTTCCGGAGGATTCATTCTCAATCTCGCAGGAGGCTGTTCTATGAGCGTTGAAAGCGTGAGCGCCGAGCAGGGGAAAGCCTAGCAGGGCTTGATGCCTCCAGGAATTGGGGGTTCTGGGAATGCAAGAGAATTGCTGACTTGAGCTCATCGAGTTGCGCGCCGTTTGTTTTGGACCGACGAAGCTCTTCCTGTGTCTTCTTCCAGTAGGCCTCGAAAGCCTACATCCAGCGAGCGTTCAGAGGTGGAGGTTGGAGGGGAAGCAAGGCAAAAAGGCGCCGTCAAGTTTCAACTATCAAATATGGGTAGGAGCTCGGGAGCGTGCCTCTTTTGACATGCCGGCATCTCAAGCCTAACGCCCTGCGTATAAGAGGAGCACAGACCCTTTTTTAACTTTTTGGAACATTCCGTTCTCATCATCACCACCATCATCGTCGATACCTATTTTTTGACTTCCCCGACCCCACTGTCCTTAATCCGTCCAGCCAGCCCGCTCTTTATTCTTTTTAATAGCATCTGTCCTCTGCTCTCCGTGACTATGTCTCTTGCGACGCTCCCGCTTCCCTCCATCACCCTCGTACTCACTTCTGAGCTACTCTACGTCCCGACGCGAGTTGCTATTTTCGACGACGATCAACTTGAAGATCCATTTTCGAAGCCGCCGCCGGATTCTGGGGTGAGTCGGGCCTGTTTTATTACGACTGCGCCTCATGTTGCTGATGCTGACGTCGTTGCAGCTTGACATTGATCACCAAAATAATGAAGCCTCGCCTGAATATCAAGACGTAAGCATATTCAATTCCGTCCATTTATTCAGTCACTGAAGTTCTCGCAACCTCAGTCGACTCCCTCTTCGAAGGAAAGAAGGAAATGGTTGAGAATTTTTCGCAGACGTCGTGGCTCTGAATCGTCGGGTTCATCGATGGTACGTTGTGCTTCAAACCATCTACATTCTTTTTAAATCATGGCCTTCTTTACCTTCTTTTAGGAGTCGGCCCCATTTTTCTCCAAAGCTGTTCGTATGTTATTCGGACATTCCCTTCTGCATCAAGCTGCCCAAAGCTGAATTTTACTCCTGCATGATCCTGCTGTGATATGTTTTCCTAGTCCAGACTAGATTTTACCTGTCCTTCTCTTCGCCTACATCTAAAGTACCTATCGTATAACACTAACTGACCTGATATTGTCGGTGTATTGTAATAGCCTTATTTTTATCTGTACCATAGACATCGAATGTCATTTACATAGTTTCTTTTAGGTACCTATCTGGTACCTATCTTCGCTGCTGGCAAAGTCATGAGCGGAAAGTGCGAGTGGTCGAGACTTGACGGCAGCCGGACCGTTACTTTTTTATTTGTGCATATTGAACAAAAGCTTAATTTTTTCATTTGCTGTGAAGCCGTGGGCAGCGCGTGAGTTGGGCTGTCCTTCTTCATATCCCTATCCTTGCTTTTCGTTTCCCTTTCCCTTTCTTTAATAACACCATGTCACCCCCCACGTCGTCGAGCGGAAAGGACTCTGGAGCTGCACGAGTGCTGGGATCAGGAACTTCCGGTGAGCACGCTTCAACGATTGGCCAGCTCAATTGGCTCATCGCGTTTGCGTTCCGTTAGGTATCGCCGAGCTCCTCATTTTCCATCCTGTCGACACCGTGGCGAAGCGTCTGATGAGCAACAAGTCGAAGGCGCGTAGTGGATATGTGTTTCGTTGGACAAGTCGCTAATATTTCGTCTGACAACAGGTTTCGTTCGCAACTTTGTCGCCCATTCTGTTCCGAGATGCTGCGACCAAGCCTCTGGCGACGAAATTCTTCTCTCTTTTCCCCGGTCTCGGATACGCTGCAGGATACAAGGTCGCGCAGCGGGTGTACAAGTTTGGTGGCCAGCCTTGGTTCAACGACCTCATCAACAAGCACTACAAGACCCAGTTCAGCAACACCTTCGGCGAGCGCAAGGGCAAGATGATGATGCAGGCCACTGCGGGAAGGTATGCATTCCATGTGTTTAATTGTCTATTCTTACCCGGCGGAATGTGATTGTTAATATCCAACCTTTCTGCGCCCAGCTTGACGGGTATTGGAGAAGTGGTATGTGCATTCGGCATAGTCGGTCTAGGCGCGTTTGCTCATTTTGCAATTTTGAACAGGTCCTGCTGCCCTTGGACGCGCTTAAAATTAAGCGCCAAGTGAATCCGGAGGCCTTCCGGGGCCGCGGCGTTGTGCGCATCTTCATGGAGGAGGGTACTACTCTTTACCGGGGTTGGGGATGGACCATGGCCCGTAACGCGCCCGGAAGCTTTGCGGTAAGTCCATACATCCATAGCCTTTACCGTTCATCCCTCTTAGTATTTTCATAGCTCTTCGGTGCCTCGGCCGTGACCAAGGAGTACCTCCTCGGCGTCTCCGACTACTCCAAGGCAACTTGGGGCCAGAACTTCATCGCGTCGATTGCTGGGGCCGTCGCTTCAATCACCGTCGCTGCTCCTCTTGACACGGTTAAGACCCGTATCCAAAACGCCAATTTCGAGCGCAAGGTCTCAGGTGTCACCGTGATCAAGGAGCTGATCAAAAACGAAGGCCCTGGCGCCTTCTTCAAGGGCCTGACGCCCAAGGTCAGTCGTTCTTCCTTTTCCTGATCATGAACATCTGAACTCATGATTGATTCTTGTGTATAGATTCTCGTCGTCGGCCCCAAGCTCGTGTTCAGCTACACGCTGGCACAATCCTTGATACCCTTGTTCTCCAAATACGTCTAGATTATAGAGGTTCGGAAATAGGTTCAGGATCATTTATGCCCGCCCCGCCCTCACTCGATTATGAGGAAAAGTACCAGCTCTACGTGGAATGCGCATGCCGCGTTGTAGAGCCTTCTCTTTCATTCTTATTTATGGATGGCACGTTTGGGTATGATATCCGTTGGTTGCGGCGGGGTTCCATCGTGGACGCGTTGCTGTTTAATGCACATATATACTATGATCTATTAATACCAAAGACCCCATCTCAACATGCAGACATTTATGATTTTATAGACGGATGTTCAAGTGATTGACAAACGCCAGAAAGCATAAAGCCAAATTTAACGATGACAGAAAAGATATCTATCAATTGACACTACACACAGAGACAAAGCAGCAGGAGTAGTACACAGTAGCGTTCTACGCTAGATAATGGTCGACAACAATGAGACGAAAAAGAGCAAAAGCGAAAGAAACAATGTGGCGAAATGGGTATACTATGCGAGAAATCGAGCAGAAAACCTCCCGTTTGACCGTGCAGCGGGGAGTGCGATACATAGAGGAGGAATGTCGTAAAATCGTAGTGACAAGATGGATGCGTCATCAAGACGCCTCCCGTGGGCCTGCCTGGCACCTCTCGGAGGTGCAACTTGTCGATTTTGGGGTATATACCACCATAGGTGGCGGGGCAAAATAAAAAAAGTGACAACAAAGAAAGCGACACAAGGAAATGGAACGAAAAATTGGGAGGAGAAGAGGCGCAAATGGCAGGGCGTGCAATATCATGCACGCCACTCCCACTCGCAGGAAATCACGGATCAGAGCCTGCGGCGGAGGTCACGGCGCTTATGCGCCAATACGCCTCCGTGCAAGGACGACTTGCGAACCAAGGTTGAATCCAAGTCGCGTCTGCGGCGCCGAGGGGTGCTGTTGCATTTCTTTCCTGTGCCGTGGCGCGAAACGGCGGTTGTAGTTGCTGCGGCAGTGGCGTCGGCGGTGGTAGTGGCGGCGGCTGCAGGGGTCGATGCTGAAGGTGTATCGGCAGAGGGTGTATCGACCGAAGGCGTATTGGCAGCAGGCGCATTAGCAGAAGGTGTACTGGCAGCAGGTGCACTAGCAGCAGGCGTATCGGCAGCAGGTGCAGTGGTAGGAGCTGCAGCCGGAGCGGAGGCGGAAGAGGAACTAGAGTTGGCAGCAGAGCTGGCAGCAGGGCTAGGCGCGTTGGATACGGCGGTATTGGCAGCGTTAGACTGGGGTACCGAGCCGGAAGACGCGAAGATGTCGTTTTGAGCGCCTGAGAAACAACATAATCGCCATTATCAGTAACTAGATAAACTCATCACGAAACAAAGCAGGCGCACCGTCATTGAATCCAAGCTTGGAGTTATAAGCCGGCGACTTGGGACTTCCCGCCAGGTCGTACCCAGAAACGTCGATGTTATTCCCCTCGAGTTGGTGCCAGTAGATCATCTGCTTCGCGCCTTTTGTGCATGCGTCGGGGTTGCCTTCGCACCATACGGGCGCTTTGGGTGTGGCGAGCGGGGTGGTGCTCGTGGCGCCGTTGACGCGACATTTGAAGGCCTGCTGGTACATGTTGGGTTCGCCACATCTGTGTAAAGTGGTCAGATATTGGGTTGGGTTATGTCAAGAAATAAAAGTGCGCACCCGTTTGGTACCCAACCCCACTGTATAAAAGATTATCAATTAGAATTTAGTGGACGCGGTAGTAAAATCGCGAAGAGAACGCACAGCGCAGATGCAGCCTTCTGGAGGGCATGCGGGCATAGCGACCGGGACGTCATAATGCACTACTCGTTTCCAAGGCGTGCTGAAATTAACAGGATCAGAATGAATACTTGTTCATAGGCGGTTATGGACGTACTTGTAGCGAACGCTAAAGACAACAAGATTTTCGGGGTTGACCTGGTTGATATCGGACTATGAAAAGATAGGTTGAACATTCCGCAAACGTTGGTTGGCAAAATAAATAAATAAAAAAGAGGGTGCGCACTTGGTAAGAGATAGCGAACGCGGTACAGCGGCTTGCGATTGATTTTGGGTATGCACTATAAAGAGGAGAAAGTTTGCCGTTAGGGGCCAGGTAAACAGCGTGCTGAATGAAGTTTCTCACAGTTCGGCTTCGTGATGCAGGAGGCGACATTCTAGTACATGAGGCGCTTGAGCAAAGAACCTACAAACTTGAGACAGGAAATAACTAACGTAGTCCTCCGGGTAAGTCTGACCGTCTGGCAGTCCGATGTGTCCGGCCTCCATACGAAAGAGTGGTTTTTGCGCGGTTGGTTGCGAGTTCGATTTGGAAGCTTCCGCCAGCAGGTCTGTTGGAAGTTGAGCACTACGTCTTGAACGGTGGCTTTTTTTAACACTCACAGTTCCACGAAATCGCCGGCCGCTGGGGGATATTTGTTGCACTAAATTGCTCAATTTAGTACCCATTCGACCTTTCGCTTCAGGAATGATCTTTACGTCGTTGAAACGTGCACTAGGATGAATGAGGTAAATAAAAGAATGTTGAACATTCGATAGTCACTCACTCCACCATCCGCCGAATTTTTGCTGCCACAACGGGGACACAACTGAGTATGAGTTGAGATCTGTTGACGCTGATTGCCCTACAATCCCAACGGTATCGTTAAGACATTCGCTGCCTGAAAGATAGCAAAGAAACACACGTTCAAGCAGTACATGCCCTTGTGCCACGCAGCAACATGCGCGCTGGCTACTCCAACCAAGGAAAGCGCGCTGAAAAGAGTCGCGGGGTGAACCATGGCCGAGGAAAACGAGAAGGGTGGGGAGGTAAGGAGAGTGGGCAGCTAGTCCCAGAGGGAAGCTTATTAGGATGTGGTGAGGGTAGAGGAAAGAGAGGCGAAGGCTCGAGAATACGCCGAATTCAACGTCAACGCCTTCGGGAACCAGGGACAGGGATGCGCGCGGCGTTGCATGCCTTTTATCTGATTCACTTTCTTATTTGGAGTGATCGTCGTGACTCTGAGTCCTGGATCGGAAAATTTGACTTCATTCAGTCATTTTTGCCTCCGTATCGCGTTTTTGGGTTTGCGCTACGCCAAAGCAGGCTTTGCGCCTCCTTGGGGCCGTGGATTTGGAAGATTTATCTGCCGTAGCGGAATTTTTGCCACACCAAGTGAGCCTTCCAGCCTTCCTCAAAGCTTTCTAGCTTTCTCAAAAGCCCATTTCCGCTGTCGATTTTGGATGAATACGGCATGTTAATTGAGTTCGTTCCGCGATGATAATGTCTCCCTGGCAACAGTCCGCCTATGTCTTACCTAACCGCGTTACATCGAAGCTCCTAACAGTCCTTCGAGTCGAACTAATGCCAGATGTTCATTCCTGAGTCCGATTGAATGTTAGGCGATGAGGAGTCCAGGAAAGCTATCGAACCGCTTTTTTTCTTTTTTTTTTGGTGGGGCTTGTACGGGTTGCGCCAGTTAACAAAGTTATCCTCGCCGCCCAGCTTTGTGGTCAATAGAATCAGCGATCAAAAAATGGTCAAAATACATCACGTGTATATTCCCAGGCTGCGACGCGTCTCTTAATTAATGCGCATCGACGTGTCTTTGACGCGACGATCTGAGTATCTGGCAAAGGTGAGGAACAAAAATGCTCCGTAAATATAAGATAAGACTGTGGAACATATTCTGCTTGTAATGTTCCTTTTTTGCGGGATTGCTGTAACAGGCCACACGTAGGGTAGGACAGAATGCGAGGGCCATGAGAACAAAAAGATGCCTCAGTAGCAGACTCTATATAAATGTGATCGGCTCAGCCGTTCATCATAATAGATTCTGCAAAGGAGACTTAAATTTTCAAGGGTGTTTCCGCATTCGTCCAGTGTTAGTAAGCGAAGAAATAAGCGCCCGGTGTAAGCACGAAATATATATAGACAAACATGCCATTTATAGAAGGGAAGAGGTGGCGACAGCGTGAGGAGGCCGGAACAGGCATGGTGGGTGCTGAAATATTCTTAGAAAACTCCTTTTTAATTTAAAGTTCAAGGCGGAATCTCAAAACTGGCGCCTCACCTACATATTTCAAAGGACAACTTCATTTTTACAATCTCTCCATTCTGAAGCGAATCTGCAGAGGCTGAGATTGAAACATATTTTCTGTCCTATACGGAAACTTGAGCGGACTGACGTCAACTTTACGAGTATGACTACTTTATAATGAAGAGTTGTTACGATCTTCCTTAAGCGCCCGTCCGATCATTTCATTCCCATCCTTCTCTTCCGTTTCTAGCCTCGTCTACGCTCGTCCCACTTTCAGTCCAGTCTGTTGTCTCTCCTCACCTAGTCTACATTCCTCTCCGTCTCAGACTCGCCTAGTTATTTCTTGGTATATAATCTCTACGTAGTCCGCCTGTATCGTCATTCGCAGTCTGGTTAATTCCACCCATTGCTTATCATTCCTCATTTTCCACTTGTTTCCTCATGCCATCCTCAGTCGTCCCCAAGTCCTAACAAGAGTCCTGCAACAATTGAGTGAACGCCGCGAAATTGAAAGTAACATTATAATACTCACTTTAATGTGTGTGTCTCTGTACGGCTGTTAGAAAATTTTGTGCTAAGCAATGCTTCAAAATGAACTATGAATTCCCTTCATGTGCTGCTGTATACCGGAGAAATCCCTCGTTTTTTTTTGGTAGCCTCAAAGGGTGTTCGCGCAATTATTTAGGCTCTGCCGGTTATATATATGCATACCAAATTGAAGGCGTAGCCCCGCTCAGAACACCTGGGCCACCTGCAAGTCAGCGATGGGAGTAGGAAGCAAGAGGGTCACGGACGCGCGTCGCGAATGTAACGAGTCGCGATAAGGTCAAGTGTAAGTCGCTAGATCTAAGCCGTCGGGCAGAGGCGGCTCGATGTCGCTCGATGGTCAAATTTTGGTAAATTTTAGTCTCGGACCAGCTCGTAACAGTCCTAATTAGGCGTTCCTGTTACCTGATTGGGAAGGTTACTCAGAGGCAGATCCGAGACTAACTTACAGTAGGTATCATTATCTGTTTTCACTGGGGGTAGATGGACATCGCCTAGAGTCACAACTTCATTTTACATCCATTATCGAGAGTGCAGATGCTGACAGCGGGCGTTCGTAATAACTCATGACCAATGACGCTGTTAAGGCGCTTCACTTGCGCTTCACAGTCGCCAAAGTCGGAGAGCGATAATCTCCGCTCTGAGGCAAATCTGCGAAAAGACTACAACAGTTATATAGCGTTTCGTCTTGCACTATTAATCCCTGTTATAGTCTCCAGCGAAAAGCAGTGATTTGAGTAAATTCTCGTATCGATCACGTGACTGATTCGCATGTCTCCGGAGCCGTTGACGATCATTTCGAGATTGAACGTTTGAACTTGAACCTGACCACCACGTTCTTCATCTATGAAGTTCTCTAGGAACACAACTATTTTACGAACCGCAAAGCATATGGGCAGCGCTGTTTTTCCAACCAGAAATAGTCCCTTATCGCCGTTATGAATAGGCCGGCGCCTTCGAACGAGCCCAGTTCCAGGTTATGATGAGCGACGCTGGAATGAAAAGCTCAAGAAGGACAAAAGCCAGCCTTTCTTCCAGCGAACTCTGACAATCGATTCGAAATAAATTTTAAATTTTATATCTCCCGTATGTCTTCTACGCCGTAATCCATCCTATCTGCGCTGATAGAACTGTCAGTGTCATTGTCCATTGATGCTCTCCCATGGTCTGACATTCCGAACATGATGGTTTGAGCCAACGGCCACATGAGGGATTTGGCGTCGCCACACGATAAGCAGCGGCAATCATCGCTCTGCTCAAGTATGCGTATATATATCACCAGAAACTCGCACAACGATTGCTGTGATTCGTCATTCCGGGCATTCGCTTTGTCTTCGCATTTAATTTTGCAAAGGATCGATTTGACGTTTATGAAATAACATGAATGTGAGCGTCCTGCCCTTTGTGTTCTCTCACCATATGTCTGACATTATTTTTGAATCGAAAGCTACCAATTCGGAAGAACTGTAATTAACCAAGTCGTGAAGAAAGAAATGCCACGTCGACTGGAAACCCAAGACAAACATAGGCCGCTACAGGCGCAGAATAGCGCGCCTTTCTCTCCCTAACTCAGCTTCCGGTAATCCCCCTCGCACGCTCAGAAGCCTCCATGGCGAGGCTGACAGTTCTTCCTCAATGATCGGTGAACATATCAATATCGAATTCGTTTTCAACGGAAGAAAGACAAGAAAGATGTAGTCAGCTTGCTCTCCCAAGTCAGCATGGGCCCATAACTTCGCTCGGTAGCATCTTGGTCTTGCTTCCTAAATCAGACATGTGAGCGCCAATGCTTACAATGCCGGTTCCGTTTACTTCACGGGTGTCGGGCGGTCCTGCTGCGCGTCGCTGTCAATCCGTCGCCGCATAAGGTTCGAATACCCGTCATTAACTTCTCGGCCCCTCAACCTACACCTATCACAGCACTCCGCTATCGATAGAAGCCTCCGCCGTCTGCCGATCTGTCCATGCCCTCCTCCGTGCCTTCCTGGCCTAGGGATCGAATGACAAGCATGAGAGAGGATAACGCTGCGCTGCTCGTTCTCCCTTCTGGCTGTCTGTGGCAACGTGTTCCTGGGGATGTTTCGAAGGGCGTTCTTCGCATCACTCTGATGTGCCTGGGCTGTTCTCGCTGCGAGGGCAGGAAGTGTGCTTCAATGTCGCGGATTGGATGGGACTTCTTTTTTAGCGCGAGGGCCGAAGGTATAAAGCGAGCGGAGAGGGAGGGTGATTTATACGCGTCGCAAAAGACGTGTCATTCTTCCATCGCCTTCGCGTCCTGGACCTTTTACCTTCTTCCACTGCTGTGAAAATGGCAACTTCTGTTGCGTTGTTGACTGCGCTGCTCGTTCCTGTATGACGCGTTTTGCTTCTATGTAGTGCTTAACAAATCACCGAGACTAATTTTCTTTCTTCGTATTCTCGTCTAGAGCATACTTGGGCAAAATGCCGCCCCTTCCATTCCTTCTGTTCTACCTACCAACTGGTCTTCTATCGGGTGTTTCTCGTACGTCATACCCTCTGTTTAATGCTCGCGTGGATTTGACACTGACGCTCGAAAATATAGTGATATTTCTACCTCTCGCACTTTAGCAGCTACTATGCTGGTTCAGAACCCCATGACGATTGAAACCTGTATTGACTTTTGTAATTCGGGTGACTTCGTCCTTGCTGGTGTAGAATTCGGTCGTACGTTCAGTCAAATTTCGTTTGGAGATGTCGCATCTAATTGTACGCCTTGCAGAAGTAAGTCGCGCTCATAGAATTTCGATATTGAGCTATGTCGTTGATGACGAGGGTTAATCTTCTTGATTTTGATTATCGGCGTTATCAGGAGTGCTGTGAGTTGTCCATTATCTTATCTACTATGTTTAACTTACTAGAAATAATTATATTCTTTGAATTAATAAGACTGTGATGACAGCCTCCAGGTACCTAGTGAAAAAGAACTAGATACGGACTGCAACATGGCCTGCAGCGGGAACGAAGCAGAGCTATGTGGTGGACCTGTGCGACTGAACGTCTTCCAAAGCACCCGGCCGCCTCCTGTCATTGTCCAAAGCATCCATGCCGGTGAAGGATTGTGGACGTACGAAGGTTGTTTCACGTAAGTCTGCCTCTAGGCTTACAGGTACAAGGCGTTAACCATTTTCATTTGTAGAGATACGCCGGCGGCAAGGACACTTGGGTTTGGCGTCAACATTCCCGGTGGCACAACTGCGGAATCTTGCACCGCTGCGTGCCAAGCAGCTGGTGGATTCGTCAACGCAGGTCTAGAAAATGGCCACGAATGCTGTACGTGTCCGAAGCTTATCGTGCATATGCAGCGTATCAAGAATGTGCATCCTAACTCCCGATATACAGGGTGCGACAACTCTGTGCATGCGCCGACGCAGAGGACAGGGGACGCGGACTGCCGGATGGTGTGCTCCGCTACCAATTCCGAGTTTTGCGGCAACGCGAACCGGGTCGCTGTTTACCAGTTCTCGGCATCGGGTGTGCCGCCCGTGCAGCAGTGTCTGCAGACGGCGGTGGGCAACTTCTCGCTCGTAGCACAGCTCAAGAACCCGCCTACGACCGGTTCCTCGACCGTTCCGTTGAAGGTCGTCACCGTCGAGCTGGTCGGGAACACGATTTGGACGATTCTCTCCGTGAGTTGATCCTATTTAGAACTTCAGAAGCGCCTGGTGCGCGGCCGTCTTGGAATAAGGATATTGACGCTCGCTATCCGGCAGGCCTGTTCTGAATGCTGTACCGAGTGGCCGAACTTGAGTCTGACGAATTCGATTGCGATGCCTCATTCGGTAGTCGTTCCAACACAGCAGATGACGTCTGCGCCGACGATCGACGGAGAATCGCCGGTGTTCGTCGCTTCGATTCCTGCTTTCCCGGGCTCACAGGTGTTCTGCACCATGGTAAGGAGATTTTATTCAGCAAATCTATGCCGATGAACTGAGACTTTTCGCTCCTAGGATGATCCTGTGGCCCCGGTAGGCAGTCCACCGCTCCTCGCGCTCAATGGCCATGCAGATTCGTTCTCACTGTGCACGAATACCAGCGCCAATGCGCGGTTGGATGTCGTGTTCTCGCCTGTCACTGGTCATCCACACTATGATCTCGATAGCTGCCAGCCTATCAACATCCAGGTCATCACCTGAGCTCGATGTTGGCTGCAAAAAAAAAGTAATTCAGCAATGAGACACTCTCTTTCCATGTGTATGTATTGTATTATAGAACACCCGTTGTCGTTTGCTCATGCGCTCACTTTCGTTTGTCTACGTGTATATTGTGCCGATGTCATCATAGACTTCCTATTGCATTCCTTGATCATAGTGGTCGATTCACCTCATCTGAGCGATCTTATTATGGAGCATTTCCACACTGGTAATTTCCTCATCTTCGGCGGATTTCATCGCGACTCGATAACGAGAAATTTCCCTTTGCCATTCAGAAAATACTCTGGTTTGGTTTTGTCGTGGGCATATCAACTCGTGATGCTGTAAGAAATTGAAACAATGTCAAAATCTTCACGGCAGCATAGGTATATGGCTCCCATCTACAACACCCTGACACGAGAACCCCTTCCATCCCCTTCCGTGTACCATTCCCAAATAACCCATCGCCCAAGCTCCTCGTATCCCATGCCGATAATGGTACTTTTTTGTACCTCCGTGCCTACATGCCGACGTTTTCATAGATATTCCATTACACTTTCTGCCCATATTACTCGCCGCCGCTGCTGGTCGTCGGACTGATGCGGTTCAAGCGTCTTTAGATAGAATTACATCCTCTCAATCGCCGATGTAAGGATCAAGTTTATGTCGTCAATATCTGCAATCTGTCCAAGATACGCTGTACAGAGGTCTGCAGACTCCGTTGACGCTGGCTAGAACGCTTTCCTATTGGCCTCTGATTCTTTTCCTAACTGTAATGACGTTGGCGGAAGCTATCGGAAGCCCCATCTGGTAATACGGAAAGACTAAAACACGCGTCTTATTTCAAAGCACAGCTCTATAGATTGATGCCGCGTCAGGTCCATGGAAGACCCGAATGTCTTCTTTTCAGTGGCACACCGTCTTATTCGCCAGCGCTCGCTCAGAAAAATTCTCCCTAAACACCGCAAGTCGCTCCCCACGGTGGTCTACCGTTGTTAGACTCGAGTGTCAGAAGCCAAAAGCACAGCACATGTCTCGACAGCCCAAATCTGGATCTATCCGAACTCCCAATTCAGGCCAATGTCATATGTCGGAAGGCACCTAGCGGGGCAGTGTGGAACAAGATAAAGCCAGGCCCAGAGGTTCCCCGGATCCCAAGCCTTTCCCCGCATTTTGCAACCGATCGTTCAAGCGGCTCTCCGCAATGGCGACAGAAACCAAGTGAGGACCCCGCACTTTTCATTGAAAAGTCTCATTCGTAGCTCACAAGTGTTTTCCTTGTCCTTTCCTCCCTTTTTCGCCTTCCTTTACCCTCCACTTCTCGATGACTTCCAGCACTTCCTTCGCTGTCAATAAGCCAGCAAATCGGACCATGGCATACCAGGATAAGCTGCCGAAGCTGCCCATTCCACCTCTCAAGGATACATGCGAGCGTTATCTACGGTCGCTAGAGCCGCTGCAGGACGAGAAGGAGCAGGCCGCAACTCGGGCAGCCGTAGAAGACTTCTTGGAGACTGACGGCCCCAAGCTGGACGAGCAGCTCCGGGAGTACGCCCAAGACAAGGACAGGTGTGTTTTCGTGCTGTGGAGCATCCTGATTCTGTCGCTAATAGCCGTTTCTCGCAGTTACATCGAAGAATTTTGGTACGAGTCATACCTATCGCACAGCGACCCAGTCGTGCTCGCTCTGAACCCCTTCTTTGTGCTCGAGTGCGTATCTTGATCTCAATGTCGCTTACCCATAACGTGGTCGCTCACCTTCTGTGCCCGCAGGAATGATCCGACCCCCGATCGTGGATCACAGCTTCCTCGGCTGCTTCTCTTCGTTGTCTCTTCTCTCGGCTTTATCCATGATCTTCGGGCTGGCCTTCTTGAGCCTGATACCGTTCGAGGAACACCATTGGACATGGACCAGTACTCACGTCTGTTTGGAACATCACGGATCCCCACAGACGTATGTCAGGTCGCTTGTCCCGGTGTTCAAGTATGAGCTGACAATGTCGTTCACAGGGGGGTTGCAGAATGCAAGTTACTTACGAGTCCAGACATATCGTTGTTCTTCGAAGAGGACAATTTTGTAAGTCTTGCGTATAAATATCATTGGAAGAAGCGACGCTTAAACTATGTCATCTACAGACTGGTTCGACGTTCTCGACGAAGAAAACCTCCCAGTGCTCACGGAACGCGAAGTTTTGCGCAATCTACAAGCTATCATAAATGATGCGGATAGGACTGACCGACACAAGGTAAGCAGCACTCCCCATATTTCCCCAGAGCCCCTATTCTCAATTCAATCGTTTTTAGGTTTCGCGGAGTGCTATTGGCGTGCTCTCGACCGAAAACCGTAAGATCTGGTCTGGACTCCGGGATATGTTATCACAAGACAAGAACAATAAGGCCTGCCTTGAAATCGTTGACAAAGCTTTATTTGTCGTCTGCCTGGACGACACCGCCCCGCAGAGTATTGCTGACTTGTGCGATAACTTCCTCTGCGGAACTTACAGCTTGCAAGATGGAGAGCAAGTGGGCACCTGCACTAATCGGTGGTACGACAAGGTACGTGTCTCGGTGTCTCGGAGAAATGTATGATTGGTGCAGCGGCTGAAGAAACATTATTTTTAGCTGCAAATCATCGTCTGTGCGGATGGCGCTGCAGGCATCAACTTCGAACATACCGGTGTAGATGGGCACACCGTCCTCCGCTTCGCTGCGGATATCTTCACCGAAGGCCTTATGTTGCTTGCCAAGTCTATCAACCCATCTGCGCCGACATTGTTCCACGCGCCTCTCTCCCCACACGCAAAAGCTTACAAGGTTCCTCGTGGCCACACCAGTGAGTCGATAACGCCTATATCAAATATCTCTGCAGCTGACTCAGTACTCGCTTCATAGAACCACCATCGCCCGTTGATAAGATCGATACCACCCCCAAGAAGCTCGAGTGGAATCTTACGCCTGAGCTCAGCGCAGGGGTGCGGTTCGCCGAAACGCGCATCAGCGATTTAATTTGCCAGAACGATTGCCAGGCGCTCGAATTCAAGGGCTTTGGCAAGAACTTCATCACGAGCCACGGGTTCAGTCCCGACGCGTTCGTGCAGATGGCGTTCCAGGCTGCTTACTTCGGACTTTACGGTAAGTCCTTTGCGTTTGTTTCACGGAATATAGGGTCTCATGTGGTTAAATCCAGGTCGGACTGAGTGTGTTTATGAGCCCGCGATGACCAAGTCTTTCTTGCATGGCCGTACTGAGGCTATTCGGTCCACCCAGAATGAGAGCGTTAACTTCACAAAGGTGCGACTTTTTTATTGATGGTGAATGAAGACAAATCTGATGAGATGACGTAGATATTTTACTCAGAAGCGACTCCATCGCAGAAGGTTCACGCACTCAAAAAGGCATGCGAACGCCATGTCAAGCTTACGAGGGAATGTAGCCAAGGTCTGGGACAAGACAGGTCAGTATCTCCTCTAACAAAAAAATTATCATTTCTCGAGCTCATGATAATTTATTCCGACAGGCACCTCTACGCCCTCTACTGTCTCGTCCAGCGCCAAATCCAGAACAAGCCCGAGTCGCATTCCAATGGTATCACTCCTCGCTCGCCCACGATGAAGACGTCGCCGCTGCACAAGGTGCACCAGATGCCTTCCATCTTCTCCGACTCTGGTTGGGCCACCCTCGGCACGTCCATCTTGTCCACCTCGAACTGCGGCAACCCCGCTCTGAGGCTGTTCGGATTTGGACCTGTCGCTGCTGACGGTTATGGCATCGGTTACATTATCAAGGAGGATGGCATCTCTGTGTACGTTATTATGTTTTCTTAAATCGGAAGAAGAGACTTACGCTATTTTATAGCTGTGCTTCCTCGAAGCACTTGCAGACCCGTCGCTTCTTAGATACGCTGCAAGGATACCTCCTCGAAATCCAGCGCATCCTCATCCAACTCCACCGATCCGCCAACCAGCGCTCAGCACCCTTCGTCGACCACCTTGGAATCTTACGTGACTCCAAGACTGGGCGCCCCATCCACGGAGCCACCTCTGATACGAGCGAAGGCGAGGACGAAGATGTCGCATTGCGTCAGTTTTTTCTTCCCTGCTTGTTGGCTTGCTTTGGTATTCTGACACAGACGTTTCTTCTACAGCTGGATATTCCTTCTTCGATGCCGGAGAAGTCGCGCTCTTGGGCAGGAAGAAGAAGTCGCCATTTTCTAGTATCGGTGCGACTCTTAATCCTCTTCATTTACTCATGACGTCGCTCATTACGATTCCGATTTGCAGGCAAAGTTATACCCCTCGCAGAATATTGATCTTGGAATATCTGAGAACGAATTGAAGTCATTATTTGTACTTGTACTGTTCCCTCACGCTGTTTGCTGTAAAATCTTGTTGTATTATATTATACCAAGCTGTTTCATTTATTTTAGTATATAAAGAATGTAGTTTTTTGAACATATTTAAAGTCAAATACTGAATTTTGGGCCCACTGAGCGGAGGTTATGCAGAGATGAAGGCATCGCGGAACTTTTGAGTGGTGGAAGATAGATGTTTGAGAGCGCAGGTAACAAGAATATGATAAGATAGTAATAGGTAGATTTGAACGGGCATCGATGAGTGAGATTTCCGCAACGTTGGAGCGGTTTTGCATGTAACAAGATTCAGAGGAACGCGACGGAGAGGAAAGTTTGCTGCAAGAGATCAATCATGATCATGCCTGCGGAGAAACTCGCCGCACCGGCCAGGAACGATCCTGCGAAGGATCGTAGAGAAGAAGGGGGCAACATCCTGCAGTGAGTGCAATAAGAGGACGCGGAGGCATATGAAGTTCAGAAAGAATACTTACCGAAGCGGAGGCGCCTCGGAAGATGCGCACAGACCACCTGTTCTTTTTCTCCTTCGACTGAAACCAAAGTGAGGACACGAAATGGCAGGAAATAGAAAGAGAGAAGAGACGAACTGGAAGGCGACCACGCAAAACGTAAGAAAAATGTTGATATTCCAAGGTCTCCAGGTCGTGTTGGTCTATGCCATCCTGTAGTGAAGTTAGTGATGATAAAAGTACGGAAACACGGTCCAAGACAAACCGCTTGAGGTGTCTGTGGCATTGGGAAAGGATCCTGGTCACGATTGACTACGGAGGGATGCGTCGGTATGAAGATCATGTTGGAGTGGAGAACGAGCGAGATAGACGGGAGAGGAAGGTCGGCAAGTGGCACGGCCATAGACAGCTCGGAAATGATAGCGAAGAATGAGTGTGGTATTGACCGGGCCAACCAAGGAAAAAAGAAGATTGGCGCGTAGAAACGGTGCTGAGGACGATTGTGGGGAAAGAGAAATCCTGGGGCGAAGATTTGAGTGTGTGGCCTTCTTATAGAGGTGGGATGAATTTGAATGCCGGCATGTCCAAAGATGCACGACTGTCAACAGCGATCTAGTTTCGAGAGTTGGCACTCCATGTGGACGACATCTTCACCAATTACTACTTCATTCTTCTCTCTTAACATCCTGTGAGTAAATTCCAGGGTATATGAATAGGAAGAACTCACTGAAAAGATCCGCCGTATCTAGCTTCAGCTCCAAAGAGAAGGGCGGCGTATTTGGTCCTGAGAACGTCTTCAGAAAATTACCACCAGTCCCAACCGATGAAATCAAGAAGCACATCCAAACTGATGCAACACCCGCCCTCTACTGTCCCAAAACTTCTGAAGCACGATATGAAGGTGGCTAGTCCAACGATGTCGAGAAGGACGCCCAATTTCGACCTTTCAGGAAGAAATACATCACGAAAGAATCGGGTTTACAGACGTACGCTGGCCGCTGCGCAGTCGCACAAAATTCCTGCGACTTGGTGTCCCGACACGTCTGGACAACGCTGATATGGGAAACGGGCGAAAGGCTTGACAAGTGACCTCTCTGTTGTCCCGACTTCTCTTGATAAATTTTGATGCCATCGCAGCCGACGAGTCGCAGGACATGGGAAAGGCGGCTGGTATTCAAGGCAGGAGAAAGAAACAGAGACAGCCCTCCCTCGTGTCATCCCTAGCACGCAAAAATCGACTGCGCCGGGTGATTGTTAGGAACAGAAGAATATTGGAAAAACGTGGTGTCCTTTCCCTCAACCTTCCACTTTACAAGGATGCTGACGACGAAAGACAGCTTATCCATGTGCTCCGCCATTTTCATGACACCGAATGCTCTGACTCGAACGCCCCGAATCATCCCGACGCCCGACGCCCGCCGCGTCGGGATGTGACGTGTCACGCAGTGACCGAGGTTTATAAGCAAGGATGCGGTGAGGATTCTACCATCTCTAGGTTTGTCCATGATGAAATACTTATTCCTGAATAGCGCCTAGTTCTTGCCCAGCATCAGAGGTGTGATCACAGCCAGCAAATCGCAATACCAGTGTGACAGCGATCGGCAGCAGCAACCAGCGACAACAATCAGACATAGCAACCAGTAGAAAAAGGCACCAGCGACCATAGCCAGACTGCGTCAAGAGTGCGAAAAGCTGGAGGAGCTCTTATAGCCAAGTTGAAGCAAATTCAGGAGATTTCTGACCCGGGTTATCTTCGACGTCGTCCATGGTAGCACTCACATGGCCAGCAGAAAAGCTCCCTGCAACAAAGAATACGATAGTCTGAATTCTGAGTCCTTCCGACACCTTTCCAGTCCGCTAGTCTTCAGCCTGAAGAGCCAGATTCAATAAATCGCCTTCGACAGAACTGAGAGTCCTAGTGTTCTTGTAATTCTTGCGTTCTTGGTCCAAAGCTGTAAGCCAGCCAGTCGGCAACACTCAACCTAACCAATAGGCAGTGTCCAGAAAAATGCACCTATAATTTGAAATGTGTTCTGAACAGAATTGGTCTCGGCGACGCGTTGTACTGGTTCAAGAATGACAAGAATGAAAAGAAACGCACAAATGATTCTCCAACAAAACACCCTCTGGTTTTCTCTGCTTCAGCGACCCATTGAATTCTCCACCAGTTCCAAACGACGTCCTCGCTAGGCCGTTGGTATGCTCTCTCGCAGGGGTTTCCAACGTCGCGCTCTTCAGCCAAGAAGTCTGCACGATAGGCTTCTTCCAACGACTGTTTAATCCCACTCTCCAGCCCGAACCCGAGACAACGACAAGAACGTCGTCAGTTCCTCCTCAGAGACGCCTATCTCCCCTGGTTAAAGATTCCCCCATTTTGACGCGACTTCAAGTCCCTTTCTTGTGGCTTTTGATTGCGATGAAGCCACGAAAAATTGTCCGTTGCGACAAACACCGATAAATACGATTTATGTATGGCTACCACAGTAGAGCGATGAGAAGCATCGTTGGAGGGCGAACGACGATGAGCCGAAGCTGAGTGTGGTTGGGGTTATAGGAAGACGAAGGTCAGATGAGGAATTGCGGTGTTTCAATCTGCTTCCGTTTTCTCATTTCCCGACTGCCAGAATTTCGCCACTCTAATCAAATCGGCATGCAAGCCAGAGTGGCAAATGTGGCCGCCAATGCCATTTTCGTCTCTATAGATTGAATTGGACCACACAAACTAGGAGGAATGGTCGCTATTTCGGTGCGCACTTATCTAGCTATGTATGTGATTTCGCTATCTTTTTACATCGGAATTTTTAGCCTTTATTTTCAAAGCGCGAATAGCCTGCTGCCTTATAAACTCTGCGTTGACAAACATACCACCTTCATCATTCCTTTTTAAACTTTCGGAGCTGGTCAATAACTAGCGAGAGGGCGCGAATGAATCCCGGGCAATATGTTTCGTACGTGAACCTCTTCCACCTCTTCTGTCTGGCACTGAGTACTGAGGTTTGATCGTTTACCTGGCATGAATTAGTCGCTATCGTTCTGTAGTTCGACGACGACTTGATCTCGTTCGATCCAGTCCAACAATCATCCTGAAAAGGTGTATTGAAGCTCCAAGAATTCATCATCAAGAGGTGCCGTGAGGTGGAGATACAGCCTTCGCAGTACAGTCGATCTCGAAAACTGATGACGGTTCAACGTTCAACTTGAAGAAACAAGGGTGCGAAATGTTCGGTCACCCCATCGTCACTGACACTTCGAGCCAACTCATGCAAATCAAGGTATATGTTTCTGTATGCTTATAAACGTACGAATTTTATCGGGTTTTCTCATTGTCGGCACAATGTATATTCATATTTCTTTTCCAACTTTGAGATACATCTGAGCGTACAACAATATCAATAGACTGGCGAGCTTCCTGCCAGTGTGTTCTGATTTGACCGACACCACGAAAATTAGAGCGCAACAGGAGTGAAGATCCAGTTGTAGCGAATGCCCTTGAAAACAATCTAGAAGGCGCATAAGAGTGGAATAGAAACCATGCCGAAGAGATAGTGTCAGCAGCCCTTTCTCGGAAGCAAGCATTAGAAAGGACTGGACGCAAATAAATTCTCTTACGGCCAGTGACATTGTTGATGCATGGAACGGCATCGTTGACTGTGTTGCTGTTGACGATATTGTCGGATGAACTGGACAAAGGGACGGCGGCAACGCTATGAAGATACCATTGCCGTCTATGAGCCACTGTGATTTAAAAAAACTCGGTCAATTTGACACCTGGAGTTGGGTGAAAATAATTGCTCACCTGCTGAGAATGACTGCCTTCGCTGTACGGGGCAACACTGTATCTCCACCTCACGGCGCCCCTCGATGAATTTTTGATGCTTTGATACGCCTTTTCACGATGACACATTGAGGTTAGTTCGAATGGGACAGAATGTCGTTGTCGAACAACAGAACGATAGCGCTTTGTTCATGCTAACGTCAGTGCCAGATACACGTACGAAACATAGCGGGTAGCGGGCTTCATTCGCGCCCTCTTACTGGTTACCAACATGGTAAGTCTAACGATGACAGGTTGAAAAGGCTGTTTGCGCTCCGAAAATAAATGCTAAAAATTCCGATGGACAGCAAGATCATGAAGCTCGACAAGTGCGTACCAAAATAGCGATCTTTTTCCCTAGTTTATGTTGGTCTAAAGAGACGAAAATAGCATCGTGGTCATACTTGATGCTGTGGCTTTCAACGCATGCGAATGGAATGGGACGTTGAGGAGAAATCCCGGAAGTTGAGAGGGAGGCCTCAAGCGTGAAGGATTGTGGTTGGTGTGTCAAACAAATCCCGACGCTTTCCGTGAACGATAGAAGATCGAGGCTGTTTCGTTGGACTCGCATTGGCCAGCTCATTTGAGTCTGTAGAAGTTGGAAAGTACCGAAATGGATGAGAACCGCATGAACTAGGACATTCAAATAAGGTATGAAGATTTGAGTTGCTATCCAAGATCCAGGAAGGAAAACGTAGAAAATGAGCGAGTAGTAGATTGTTGAGAGACGAAACTGGGGGAAGCGGGAGAACGGGAAGCGGATTGAAACACCGCAACTCCTCGTCCGAGCTTCGTCTTACCACAACCACTCTCAGGCTTGAGCTCATGGTCGCTCACTCTCCGGCCACTCTCTCGATGTTGCTCATCGCCCTAAGATACTCGCCATAGATATCATGATCGGTTTTCTCCATTTTCGCAACGGGACCTGTCTTCACGACTCGAAAAAATGGAGAGCCCCAAGAAAACGGCAGGAACTTGAGTCGAAAGAGTGGGAGTCATTGATGAGGGGAGATAGACAGATGTCTCTGAGGAGGCCCTAGGAGGTTATTCCCTTGTTGTCTCGAGTTCGGGATGGGAACGTGGAGTTGAACGGTTTTTGGGCGAGGACCGACCTATCGCGCAGACCTCGCCGGGGTTCACGTCAGAAACCTCAACCAGAGATCGTATCAACGGCCTAGAAAGGATGTCATTTCGACCTGGTGGAGGACTCAGTACAGGAGAAGACGAAAGGGTATTTGTTGGGAAGTCATTGGTGCGTTCTTTTCATTCTGAGCCAGCACAACATGTCACCGAGACCAATTCTTTTCAGAACACGGTTCATTCTATGGGCACATATTTTGGACAGATTTCTCTGCTGAATATTGACTAGGTTGAAAGTTGCCGAACTGGTTGATTATTTCACTTTGACCAAGAACGAAAGAATTACAAGAACACTAGGAATCTCCGTGTTGTCGTAGGCGATTCTTTGAATCTCAAGCCGCAGACTAGTAGACTAGCGAGGTGTCGAAAGGACTCAAAATCAGGCTATGGAGTTCTTCTGTGTCTGCCCTTCGGTCGCCCATGCAAATGACGAGGAGTGCCACCATAAACATGTCGCAGATGCACTGGGTCGGAAATCTCTTGCATTGCTTGAACCTGGCTATAAGGTCTCCTCCAGTCTGTCGTATTCTTGACACCGTCCTCTGGTTGCATTCGCTCGGTGCCTTTTTTCCGCAGGCTGCTAGGTCCGATTGCTGTCACACTGGTCCTGCGGTTTGCGTCGATCACACCTCCTGATGCTAGGCAAGAACTGGGCGCTATTCACGAATAAGTTTACATGGTGGACAAACCTAGAGAGATAGAACCCTCACTGCATCTTTGTTCTCGGGCTTTATAAACCTGGCATCATCATCTGCGTGACATGTCACATCCCGACGCGTCGGGCGTCGGGCGTCGGGATGATTCGGGGCGCTCGAGTCAGAGCACTCGGGTCGTGAAAGCAGCAGGTTGCGTGGATAACCTGTCTTTCGTCCAGTATCCCTGAACAGCGATAAGTTGAGGGAAGGACGCCACGTTTTCCCAATAGTTCTCTTATTCATCACAATCACCCGGCGCAGTCGATTTGCGTGCTAGAGTACACATGAGGAAGGGCTGTCTCTGTCTCTGCTCCCCTCTTTGGATCCCGTCCTTCTTCCACATGTACCGCGCCTCATCGACTGAGTTTGCAAATGACATCAAGAGACGTCGCGAAGGCGGAGAGGCGGGCTCACCTGTCATCCTACGGTCAACCTTTGCTCGTTTCTATGTCGTCCTCGTCCGGAGATGTCAAGCAACCAAGTGTGAGGAATGCTGTTGGATTGGGAAGCAGCCAGCGCGTGTCTCTGAGCCCGCTCATGATTCTTTTGCGGTTTATTCCTTCCTGAAAGGCCGAAAATGGGCGTCCTTTTCGTCGTCGTTATTGGCCACCATTCTATCATGGTTCAGAAGTTTTGGGAAAGTAGGGGGCAGGTGTAGCATCAGTTAGAATGCGCTTCTTGATCCCATGGGTCGGGATTGGTGGTGATTTTCTGAAAGGCGTTCTCAGGATCAAATGCGCTATCCCTTTTTTTTTTGGAGCTGAAACAAGAGGTCGCAGGTGTTACTAGTGAGTTCTTTCTGTTCATATATCCTGGAGTTTACTAACAGGATGTGAAGAGGGTGGAATGAGAGGTAGAAATTGGCAAAGATATAGTCCAAATGGAGTCGGCGACTTTCGAGACTGGGCCGCTGTTGACAGTCGTAGAAATTCCGGCATTTAAATTCGTCCCACCCACATGCCTGAGTTTCTCTTCCCCTACAATCATCTTGAACTATTTTCCTACGCGCGAATTCTCTTTTTCTTTGGCCGGTCTGCTCAACACTGTGCTCGTTCCTCGCTATCATTTCCGAGCTTTCTATGACCGTGCCACTTTCCGGCCTCCCACTCCCATCTATCTCTCTTGTTCTCCACTCCAACATGCTCTACATACCAACCCACCCTTCCGTCATCGACCGCGACCAAGATCCTTTTCCAATACCACAGATGGCTCAAGTGGTTCGTTTTTGGCCCATCTTTCCGCTCATCTTTTGTCGTTACTAATTACATTGCAGGATGGCATAGACCAACGCGACCTGGAGACCTTGGAATATCAGCATTTCTCATACGTCCTACGCGGGCGCCTTCCGGTTCGTCTCTTCTTTATATTTCTGTCGTTCTGCGTTCTCATTTTCTCAATCGTCTTGTACCCAGCCGAAGGAGAAAACGCATAGGTGGTCTGTGCGCATCTTCGGAGGCAACAACTCCACATCGGTCTCTGTATGCATCCTTTTTGAACCTGATATCCTTCCTCATCATGTTAATGTGCTCGTTGCAGGATTTCATTCCTTTCTTATCGATGCTCGTTCGGAAGATCGTTGCCGGCTGCGCAGCTCAGTCGCTGCGCGCGCATGGTCATGATTGATATCTTATTACTAAAGTATATAGCGCATTCTCCTCCCCGTCGCATTCCTCTTGTCACATACATTCGCACCAGAGAACGTCGCGGTCTCTGTCACCAATACCCGGCGAAACCTTGCATAGTCACCACTCACCGCTCAACGAACCCAAAAAATCAATATTCGACTTTCAATATATGTATATCAATAGACTAACACTGCACCCAAGCTCGGTGCATTAATAAGATTTTACATCAGACGGCCCGAAGATTCAGTATATAGCAACTATATCCGCCATCGTGCGCATTGCTTGCTGCCATAATCGATATTAAACCACTTTCATTTGCTCAGTGCTGGTTACGCTCGTGGTCGTCAATTATGTATTCAAAGAAGATACTGCCATGCAAATAGGTGCTAATCACTCCATCGGCATTCATAACAATCTGAGCCTGTGCCTCGTCGGAATTCAGGCATAATCGAGAGGGTTGCGATCGAGTCGTAATTGTGCTACCAAAGTCAATCGTCCCAAAATTCACTTCAAGAAATTCACTGCAAAAACCCACTGACGAGACTCGTACCCACAACTTGGATGCATGACTCTGCATTTTGTATTTACGCCCTTTCCTTTCGAGTGTTGTCAATTTTAATGCAAGAAGGATGTGGTTAATTGAATAGCCTGTAGATAATTCAAGCTGGGAAAATTCACATAAAAAAGGATACGAAGTGTCGTACAATTCTATCAAGTCAAAGATATGGAGTATAAATTTGGGAATAGAAAGTTTGTTTAAATAGAAGTATTGAATGATGCTGCGGAGAACTGATACTAGGATCGTCCATCATTGGTTCGGACCCAGAAATAGCTAATTTGAGCGCTTATTTCTGAACCCGCGCGCACGCTGTTGAGTAAATGTAGCTAGATTCTAGGTTGCAAGATGGCTCGTACTTGGGAGATGAGAGACATAAGGTGAGAATCACGCACGTTGGTCACGCAAAAAAAGACAGAATACAGGAACGCAGCGGTTCTAAATGCTATATAAGGGTTAAATCAGACGCTCTCGACACTCACGAGTAATCGGCTGATCTTTATGAATTTGGGGGTCGTTCAAAGGCATCAGCCTTGAGGCTTTAGGGCCTGAGGAATCTACATACAATCAGATACGCCGCAAGTTCCCAGCGAAACTAACTTATTTTGCGAGATGAAATTCGTTTCCCCGGAGAAGGCTTGCGCCGGTGCATTGCAGAACCAAGTGAGAATTTGGAAAGGCAATCGATTGTCGGTTAGGTACCTTCTGTTTAATATATAAGGACCAACTTCGTGCACACAAGAGTTTCCTCGACTCGACGCCTTCTATCAAGTGTATCCTTTAAACCCGCTTCGTATGTTCTCGTTCCTCAATAAGTGCTTTTAAATTTTTATTGACGCAATTTCAGGACCATCATCATGTCAGACATCGATCCCGAGAGGAGGACCATCTCCACCTTGCCTCTCTCCGCGCGAACCAACGCGAACACCAATTCCCCCAGCTTCCACGTCATAAAGGTGCCCCCGGTGTCCGACAGCGTCGACCGCCTCCAACGCGTGGTCGTCGAGTACTGCATCCAGCCGCTCGGGTCCGCGACGCGCCAGGCCGTCTGGTGGACGTCCTACGTCGTCGTCGCCCGCCCGGGCACGCTGACCCGGCCCTCCGGCGTCTACACCGAATGGAATGAGTTCGGCACGCTCTCGTCGCAGGCGCCCGTCGGCATCATCGCCCCGCGCACCAGCGGCATCACCATCGCGGGCATCGACAAGGGTGTGCTGAACGGAAACCAGACGAACGGCACGGTGCTTCAGACGGTCGATTTGAGCGGGACGTCGAGCAAGGCTGAGGTCTATGCGGTCTTGGTCGCTTCGGGCATGCACGACGGGGCGTATCAGGTTCATGGACAAGCGAGCTTGGAGTATAAGGTTTGGTGATCGGTTGCTTGTTTCTGAAATTTCTGGTGAAGCTTTTCCCCTTTGTGTTAACGGATGAATTTTCTGATGGGCCCTTCTTCGCTTTCCAGTTACTTTGCAATCCATTTCAAAAAGCCAAAAAAAGAAAGCCTTTCTGTATATTCCGAGTACTTACTATTCAGTAGTAGTATTAGCGGACTCTTACGCTCGTGTGAGCTCATACAATGTGTAGTTAAAAAAGATTTGTATCGAAATTACCAGTGGCAATGTGTCCAAAATTCCTCCAGTCTCGAGAACATTAAAGTAATCTTTCTAGGAGCAGGCCAGAAATTTGGATGCGCTCGGTGTGTTTGAATGTAGGCTATCGGCATTGACGTACACACGTATTTGCTTGTGCAGTGAACCCTTATCCTCCTGCACCGCTGACATGACATGTTCAAGTTGCCTGGTCCTGCCATCATCGTCGTTCTCAAAAGGGTCTTGGGATGCTGAGGTACGCAATTACTCGCATCGCCGCGCCGCCGAATTCTGCGTAGCGCGTCTCCGCCCTCGCCAATTAAGTACGAAGGGTGCTTGCACATGCAGCTGCTCCCCGCCGTACCCGTACGAGGAGAATGGACTTGCGCCGTGAGTAATGGTCCACGATTTGTCAATGGGTGTTCGACCAATTTAGAGACTACGTATGTACGTAGACGGTAGCGGAGTCTGACGAGTCTAGCAACACTCGGACACTGTAACAATAAAACATTAAAACACCTGAGAAATTCGATCGACTTCGACGTTATCGATAATCATAAATCGCACCTCCGGGATTCTGTGAAACGCTCAGAAAACATTGGCATACAACGGAGCTAATATCTTCCCGAAGTTCGAACTATCCCTTCACAATATGTTCTGTGTTGGAAAAAGAGAACCCAAACCTGGCGCTGCTAAGATACTCTCCTGGTAATTGTTTTTAAAATTAATTTCTCAGTATTATACTACTATTTACCTATCCAAAATGAATAGCGCGAGTGTGGGAGTGTGAGAGTACTAAAAATAGCATTGGCGCTTAATCCCGAACGCTTAGTGCTTGTCGTTGAATTAAGTGTACAGCGATATCTTGCGGAGAGAGAAGTATATAGTGGTGAAATAAAACTTTCAAACCTTGCTCCTCCTCATTTCGCTGGAATAGAAACAAAAACAAAAGCAAAAACACTACATCTGAGGAATTCGGTGGAACACGCGTGAAGCGGAAAGCTCTGGGTCAGCCTAATTTTACGTCGAACCAGTCAAGGTGTCAAGCTATATCCACAAATTCTTGACATAGAAGGGGCCTGTGGTAAGGAGAAGGCAGCAAAATAAACGTGCGTGGGGCATTGGGGTCAGTTGACTACTCCGACTTCCCGTAGATAAGGACTATGACCACAGTCGGGTGAGTCGCACCAAACCATCGGCCTGAATTTATTGAAGATGGGAGAAGATTTTTCAATCGATTGGGGATCCAATGATTTGGTACGGCAAGCGACGGGATGGAGAGGTCATTTACTAGGAATTTAAGCATGCACGATGGTGGAGGGGAGGAGGAACCACCTCGATGATTCTGGGTTGTGCTGGGAAAGTGAAATGTTTATGTATAGTACAGGTATGGAATGCCATATAAAAGTTATCGCCGTGCGGCGTTTATAACATGAATTGCTTATGAATTCCACTCCACCGCATTTATATCTCAAATCTCAACGTTTCAACAGTCTGCTCCAAACACCAATACCCATGTCACGACACCCTCCAGACACAGGCGGAGCAGTAATGTCTCGCACCGCACTCCCGCCTGGTATCTACTACGTCAAGGATGCAGACGACTATTCTAAAGCGATCGCCAACCCGAAATCTGGCGGAGAGCCTCTTTATATCAAACCATACAGCGCTGAGGCCCCCGACGAGAAGGTTGGCCATTATTTCTACCCTGCTGGAAGTGTCAACTTGACTAAACAATTTCAGTGGCTCATTGACGGCAATGGCGTCTTCATAGCGATGGACAACGGCAAGATCGCCACTGCTGTCAAAGAGCCTGGTGCAACCACCGCTGCTATCGTAAGCAGTGCGGGCACCGACGTCCCGTGGATCATTAATGTCAATGGGTAAGCGCAATTTTTTTCAGCCAAGTTTTCGTTCGAGTGCTCATTGACGCCTCTGAGCAAGCCATGGTGACGGGAATTACGTCGGCTGCATCATGTCCCGCGACACGAGCAAACGTTTCTGGGCAATCGATGGTAATCAGCAGGTACGTTTATCTTCAGGATGATCATACGATTCTCATGTGGCTTTCTAGATCTCTCTCGGCCACCATCCACGAGTGGACTTTCACTCCCATTCCACTTTAATTTTTGCTATTTCTGTCAGGATGCATGCCAGCTTAACGGCCAAGTAAAGTTTAATCTTGGGGGAAAAAATAAGAACATATCTTGACTTTCCCAAAGGGAGTGATCATGTCGTTAATTCAGATGAATCATATGTGACTACGAGATAGGTGGGTGCGAGAGTTGTACTCGGCGGGTGTCAGAATGGAAAGCGTACGTAAACTTTGTACCCATATCCGTGTCCTATTCTTACCATAATAGGCGGGTTGTAGTGACTATAAATAGTTCTAGCGCCTAATATTTAATGTTCAATCTTGAGCGCCCGTAGCCTGGACTATCAAATATGCGCACAGAGATATACAAGAGAGACGGGCAAAAGAAAGTAAATAGGAAACATAACTTGAATCGCCTGGTGCTGCACCTTGACTTTGATAATAAACTGTGCACAAGATCAGAGCGGTAGAGTTGAATCTTCAGGTTGGTCAGATTTACCTTGAATCATTGAAGGTGTCAAGATTGCGGGGTTCGGTGGGTTTGGGGTCAGAAGATAGTTAAGCCGATGAGCCCCGAGGTCAGTTGATTGCTGTAGAAGTAGGAACCCAACAACGAGGAGCAGTTAGCTTTCGCATGCATGAGAACTTTTGCGCTTGCGTAGAAGGCCTAGGTTGTTTGGAAGTACTGAAGAACATATGTCATAAGACAAAAGAATGATCGGCGACTAACGCCAACAAGCTCATTTTCGGAAAATGCTATCTCTTCGAAGTACGCCACTGACAGTTCGAAGACTTGACTCCACCTCTAGCATAGCAAATGATCGGTCTTCTTTACTCCCCTACTTGGATTCAGGCGATAACGTTTACACGTTGGTGATGACATAGACGACTGGAAAGGTATATAAACTTGAAACTCACTCGGTAGCATCGCAGATCCTCAGGCTCTCCAAGCACACCTCACACAGCACATAAACAAATTCTACAAAGATGTCCGCTCCTATTGCCTTTGCAGCTGGTATCTACACCATCACCAATGCCGCAGGCAACGCCATCACTTCCCCGTCTTCAGTTGGCCAACCTCTTACGGTTGAAACGCCCACCGGAGCGTTAAATCAGCAGGTTAGTGAATCAGCCCTCCCCCCACTGTACTTCTGAACAGATGTCGTTCCTTGCAGTGGCTCGTCAACGGGGCTGGCGTTTTCATAGACCAGAGCAACGGGTTTACTGTCACTGCGGCCGGGTCGGGGTCTACCGTCAATAGCCAGTCGCCAGCCAATGCCAGTACTCCCTTCGTTGTTATGAAGATTGCGGAGTAAGCGCATTTATTTCTGTTCTTGAATTTTATTCAGAACGCTCATTTCCAACAAAGCCTACAAACCGCGGACCAGAAAGTCACTGGCTCCGTTGTGTCGGTCGACAAGAACAGGTTGTGCTGGGCAGTCAATGGCACAGGCCAAGTACGCTCATCTTTTTTCAGCATTGGAATTTGGCGCTCAGGTTACGCTATCTAGGTCTATGTTGCAACCAAAGGGAACGCGGTCACCTGGACCTTCACCCCTGTTGCGCTCTAGCTTTCGCACTCCTGCGCCAACCTGAAGATGTAGTCAATCGTTGCATGTTGAACGTTCTGTTGTACCTTGAAGATATGAAGAGATTTGAATATACAATATCTGTGCACATTGTTATGAAGTTGAATGACCTTCAGCCAGCAATTATCACTTGATTCATTCAACTTTATATTCCTACCTTCGCGTGCTGTACTGTCACCTCAAATTCGTAAATCATAAACATGGTTGCAAGATACTAGTAAATAACACGAGTTGTTGTATGAGGCTGTGATCGCCTTTCGCGGCTTCGTTGGTGCTTACACGAAAGCGGTGTTTCCGAGTAGGACGAAGTGAGTGGCGCTGGGGAAGGTCAATTGCAGATTTATGGGTGCAGCGGCGCAGATTTTTCAAGCAAGACAGTCTCATTAACAGAAAAATTAAGTCAGACGAAGAGCAGACGTTTATGTTGTGCTACCACGCTGCTCGCCATTCACCATGTGCGATCATGCTGCAACCACTGACGTACTAACCAGACCCCCAGTCGTTATATAGTACGCAGTTGGATGTATCATTTAGACGAGTCAAATGCAGCATGTGCAGCATTCATTGCGTGTGTAGATCGGCATTGGGCCTGAAATTTAGTTTATCAGAGGTGCGTGAAGGCGATATCGGTGATGGCGTGCAGCCAAGCGCATGGCGATTCAGAGAGAGGGAGGGAAAGGTTCTTAGGGCACGCACGATGCCGGTGTAGCGCTCGCAGTAGGGATACATAACGAGGCTTATCTAATGCATGCCACTGCGGTGGGATGCGGAATTACGATGAGAGACAACCAGTGAGGACGTGTGGTGTATGCAAAAGCTGGAATATGCAGGGAACCACCGTCGTAGGGGTACACGATTTGGAGCATAGGCAGTAGGTGCAAGCAAGGTGATTGCGGGAGCTGGTGAGTCGTCGCCGCCGCATTGTCGAGGCAAGTAACGTGAGAGACCACATAGGGCAGGATATTGTGGCGGAGTCAACATGTGGCCTCTAATATGGACGCGTCCAATGCTGCAGCTTGAGTAATAGCAGGCGCCACGTAGCGGGCGCGAGGAAGCCTTTGTCCAGCTTCACTCGAAAGCATTTTTACAGCTAAAAATTCGTCTGTTGAGGATCGAATGGTGTGTCCTGTTGTCTCACAGGATGACATTGGATCGTCCATGGTTTTGTGAATCAGCCAGGTGGATTAATTGCGTTCGGTCCCTGGGAGTCACGACAGAGCTGGCGTTGCTAAGCGAGTTTCCGGATGAGCTCCTGATCGTGCATCGCAAAGTTTACGCTCTAGCTATGACCAGTAATACACTGCTGGGCTGAGTGGCATCGACGTAAGAACAGCGCGGGTCAAGATGTCCTGAGATTATTGGGGTGATAAAAAAGCCACCCATTGGCCGCCGCCGCTGTAAATGCAGCACTCGGATGTTTGCGTCTATGGTTGCGAGATATCTTGCGCATTGACCACGTCCGACGCTCCTCCTCCGCTGATGTTCGAATGCGTGAAATCATTAGAACCGCCTGTTCAACCAGGAAAAATTTCCGAGACAAAAGGTGGGAGTTCTTCGCTGCTAGCTAATTTTCAGCCAGAGGGAGGTTGTGCCCCACGTAGACTGGAAAAAAAATACGCACTGAGTAGTACTACCCGTCTTTACTGTGGTTGAACGTTGACTTCCGACCATACTCTAAGTGAAGTTCGACCGATTTAGCGATTAGCGAGGAAGCTCGGCCACTAGGAGTGGAGTCTCTTGTTATAAAATTGACGCATAACTGAGCATACAGGGGCGCCTTGAGGATGTCGAGAGGGTGAGCACATGAGGTGCGGATGTTGGAAATTAGAAATTCGATTTGTTTTGCTAAGGCGGGTCAATTTGAATCACCGCCATGCCGCTTTCCTCTTTCTTCAACGTTTCCTATCAACTCACAAAGGTCTTTTAGCACTAAACCACAACACAAATGGACCTCTTTCACTCACCTAGACGCGACGACGACGACCGCTGAGGGTCGAATTATCAACCTTTCGATACCGCATTGAGAGAATCAACGACCTCAAAATCGTTCCCGTGGAAGGCTGGAGCGCTCTTTTCGCCTTTCAGCTGCTGGTCGTTGGGGGGACCCAAGGCGTCATAGTAGAAAGGAAGGAGATGAAATGGGAGGACAGATGTTTGTGATGGCTGAAGAACTGAACTTGGGCACTGGTGCGTAGTTTCAGTTTCCTCTCTTGAGAGAGGCTCTTTCTATCCAAGGAGTCGCTAGCGCAAGGACACGGATACGAAGCTCCCCATCGCCAATATATTGAAGGACGACTTTTTCTATTGCCAAGGACTGGAAGAATTCGCCGCCAAACTTTCGAAAAGCCTGCCATGTCATTAGACATTGCCTCAGCTCACATGCCACTTTTACGAACATGCGGCCGTTGTCTTAGGCAGCTCTCAATCTTCAACAAACCGTTCTGAGCGGTTTCCTTTGCCTTTTGGAGAGTTCGTTCCACTTGAGGAGGGCTTGAGATCACTCAAACACCGAGGCCGACGCTGGGATTCAGTGCGTTGTCGCCTAAGATTCGTACTCTGGCAACCTTTGTATTCAGACTCTATTCGGAGCACTTTTATGCTCTAGGAGATTGTTCTCTTTTTTTGAGCAAATACTTTGGTGGGCGCGCCACCACCATAGACTCTAGGTGATGGCTCTGCATTGGAAAAACTGGCGAAACATGAAATTTGGCTCCTGGCTCCCCGGTACAATTTTTTTTTGGCTCTTTTCTTGACTGCTCCGATAATCCTGTTGACCAGTACGCGCTGCACGTTCCCAAATGCCGCCTCACCGACGCGTAACTGTCACAGTCGTGACATATAGTCACATCAAGTGTATGGGGTGTCGGCGAGCGATAGCAAACCAAGTTCGATTCCTGAGCCAGAGAAAACAACGAGAGCAGGCCCAGGAGAGCTATGGAATGACATAGAGCAAACAGTCAGGCGAGGTCGATTAGGCTGCAGGTTTTTTTCCTCGGTTTTCTTGCGAGTTTATCCAACTGTTCATGCTGTGTGAAGGCTTGCGCAGATTTGCCGCAGATACTAGTAGGCGACGCAGTATGACTAGCTCAGGAGATACAGGTTTACTTTGGCTGCTGGTTCATAGCTCTGGTTAAATCTGGTACTGGTTTCGCCTGAGCGCAAGAGATGATTGATTGACGACCAGCGAGGACGGCCAGGCGATGTTGACAGAGGTCGCTACCGTCGAATAGGTAATTTCTGCGATTTGACTTCGTGATATATGCCGTATGCCTGACGAGATTTGCAGTTATATGTGAATATAGAGGAATTACAGTGGAATTTTCGCGTGAAAAAGAGGAAAGAGTTCGCGGCCACTGTTACGCCCATGAATCAGCTTTCGACGGTAAATTATTGCAGGACAACACACCTTTTCTTTCCTCCTCACCTATTCCACTCCTCAACTTCCAACCCTTGGCTAGACCCAGCGTCCCGTTTTGAAGACGAATTGAAATGCATGACCAAAACGTACCTGGGCCACCTCCAAACTTTGTCCTATTTAGCTCCTCCGGCCGCGAATAAATCCATATTTGGACGCCATTCCCAAGCTCAGCGGCGTATAAGATTGAGTCCGTGCGTCGTATTTTCTTCCCTATTTCTTTTTTCTTTTTTCTCTTCTTTTTTTGCGCCCTATCATCCCTGTAACAGCCTCCTCAAGATTGTTCACTACTCCAGCTCGACGACGGCACTCATCTTGCAGGCACTCGTCATATTCAGCCTCATTTCCTTCGCATTCACGCTGTTGACACTCCGTTACTGGCCATTCACACCTAGAAGATGTCGATCACCGGAAATGATTTGCCTGTAGTTGTCAGCGGTCAAGAAAGCGCAAGCTCCTCGGATCAAGCAACGACATGGATACTCAACCTTAGTTACCCTCTGCGCACAACTGGCGCCGCTCCCTGGAGTCTACCTCCGAAGCCTTTGGTGATCAAGGTTGCTTCATTTTCGTTCTCAACGTCGTTTTCTTTTACTGACTTCATTTTCGTTCCAGCCCACGGTTTGCACTCGATATGAAGCGCCGCTCATCTACACCAACGACGCGCCTGGGGTAAGTCGAAGCACGATTATTGCCGCCTTAATTAACACGTCGTCCAATTTTAGCTTGTCGGGCATCAGAGTAGCGCCTCTGGTGGTGGTGTTTTCGAGTTCGAGGTGTTGAGGTGGTTGAAGAGGTCATTTTCGGTATGTTGGTTGTTTGTTTGCATTTCTGCAAGTCGCGTCTAAACGGTGTTTTTTCTTCGTAGCGTCGTCTGCGTATTCTCCGTCGAAAATTTAGACTGGCCAAAGCCAATTTCTCCATTGCCCCGCTCTTGCACCACCGTAACTGATTTGACACGTTCATTCGTCACCCCCTACATATTTGCCCAAAAATTCTGTTAATATTGTGGTTCTAAATCGCGCTCTCACCGATTTACGCTGACGTGTTCATTTTGTAGTGACCTTGCTTTTAATACTTTTTTCTTCGCACTCTTGCTGTTTTCCTTGTTGTATATAGCCACCATTTTCGACGTTCTGTTTTGACTATCTTCGCTCTTTTTGGAACTTGTTCTTCTTTCCTCGTTGTCAACATAGAGTCTTGATGCATTCGCTCACCCTTTCACTTTAGAATACCCCACCCGTACTGGTTCCCTGAAAACATAATTATCCAAATTCGATGTACCATAATATACTTATCACGCCTCATTGAATATGACACTGTTGAATTTTATTTCAGCGCTTCTGATTGCCTTCTGTTTCTTGAAGTCTTCGTCGTTAAGCTTGTCTTGAACACACTTGAGCAGGTACTTTGACATCGTTCACACTTTGGATCACACTGAAGTTGTTGAAGTTGTTGCCGCTTGTCGGCCTTGAAGCTTGAAGCTTGAAGCTTGAAACCTTTATGCCTTGAGGGTGAAAGAGGCAGTTGCGGCGCACAATAAAAATAATAGCAAGAAAATCAAATTGAATTGCAAAGGGTCGTATACGAAAGCGAAGCAGGAGAAAGCTATACTTCGCTGTACAAACCACACGGAGGACTTCTGCCAGTGGACGTGCAATAGTATGCCAGAATGGGAGATATCTTTGGGAATATGGTGAAATCGGACACTGGCGCTACTGAAAGTTGGGCTCGACACAAGATATAGCGTAGTCGGCAGGCGGTGGTTATCGAGAGAGAGGGTCGGAATGAGGCGTGGGAGATTTGCATCTCTTTATTGTTTTCGAGGTGGTCCGTGCGTAGCATGAGTCATACTAGATCATTCACGCACACAGCAGCAGAACAGAGACTCCCAAAAGTCGACAGGTGTGCTTGCTTTCGTTGGGGTATTATAGTACACTACATTTACAGAAACCAAGCACAAATGACTGACAAAAAAATACAAATGAAGATGATTTTACAGTATTTACTTGGCTGGCGGCAAAGCTGTCACTAACTTTTCGAGCGCTTCAGCTATTCGAGCAAGGTTGGTGTCGATAGATGCTAACCGGGCACTAAGATCAACGGGTATTGAGCCATTGGGTACATTCAACGACCCATTTAGCCCATTGGGTATAGTGGGCGAGGCAGGCTTTGGTGGAACAGGAGGCTTGAAGTCATCGACCGCATCGTCTTGCACATACTCCGGAACTGTATAGGGCTCGAGAGGCGGGAGTTTGGCCGTTTCCGTGGCGTAGCTGATAGGACGCGTTTTCTCCATGGAGTCGCCGTAGTTCGGGCAGAGGACATACCCCAAGAATCCGAAGCGTTTGTTGGGTGCTTTCTGGCCATCATGAAGTAAAACCTTGAAGGCGTACACACGTCGACAAGAGATATCGACGAGAGCGTATACAAAGCGCTCCCATTCTCCGCCACTCCCTTCTCGTTGAATACCGAGATCGATCTCCGTCTTGCCTGTCTTCAAAGCTTGATAAACGACTTTTTCCAGCTTCTTCGCGGTGATTGTGGTGCTTGCGATAGAAACGACTTCGCCAGCCGTGTCGGACGGATACACGTGAATAGAATTGCGATTGAAGGAAAAAGGGTCATCATAATAGAAGAAGGCGAGGTCATTGTCCTTGCGCTTTTCAAGTGGGAAAGGGTTGAATACATATTCGAGGACTAGCGAGCATTGCTCGCCCTCGATGTCTTCTAGGTTGAGCTTGATGCGTATTGGTCTATTGCGCGCTCCGAAGGACCTCTTCCACCAGCGCATGTCGAGCTTCGCGTCCTTTTCTGTCCGGGGTACCAGCACTTCGAAAGCAAGGTTCCACGACTGACGTGGCTCGATCGTGACAGGCAACTTGGAGTCGTAACCGAGCACGGTACAAGAATCGACAGGCGCGTATTCCGGGTCGCCCACCATGCGATATTCGGCGGATAAACCAGCTATTGTGATGGGGTTCAGAGAGCCTGCAGCATTATTGTTGAATACAGATATGGTTCCGCGGTAGTAGTCGGATGCCCCATTGGCAAATTCAGGGTTGGCAGTCAACGGAGGATCAGACATAGTCTTCAGGATGACACGAAGAGCTGGTGTCGTCCTTGTCTTGAAGTTCGTACGAGCAGGACGAGTGCGCTCCCCGGAAAGTTCGGGGCCAATGCGGATTGGTTCTGGGAGAATATAGGGCGACGCCGGGGTGTATGAGCGCATCCCACCTTCAGAGAGCGTCAAGATATCGCCAGACTTCGTACATGTGGCGAGGTCGATGGGACAGACACGGACGAAAGCATTGGGTGACGTAGCGGATTTAGCAGTGATTCGGACGCCAGTTATCTTCCCGGAAATGGCCAGAATCCACTCCGCCATAGCATATTCGTTCTCATCGGACGATGTGCGGTAAATGAGCGTCCTTCGAGATAGTCGAACTGACTTGGCGATATCTTGGAGCTCATGAGCGGTGAAGGTATTGAAATAGTAGCGGTTCGTATACCACACGGTGCCGACCGTAATGAGCAGGGTGTTTTCTTCAAGGCGGGCACCGCGAGATACCCAACGAATAAGTTTGCTTACAGATGCTTTCTGCTCGCTGTCGTTTTCCAAATTGGTATCCTCGACTGAGGCCCACTTTTCCCTTGTATCGACGTAGTTGAGAATATTGCGAGACCGGGAAAAGAAATTGCCGTATGAATAGTCGCAGTGGTGTTTGGCGCGATGCGTGCCGAATTCGCAGGGATTGGCGGTGCTGCAGCAACGGAAGGACTTGGACCAGGAGTCGTATTCTGCGCGGTGGAAGGAACAAGCCTTAGGTCCATTGCTGTAATTGGTAAATTCCTTGTCGCATTGGATACAGACGAATTTCTGTTCGGCCTCGGCAGAAAGCATCTCTACCGCTAGGTTTTTCAATCCGTCGACGATTGAAGATTGTACGTTGTCTCGCAGGATGCCTTCCAGGCGAATGTGATTTTGTTGAACAGAATCAGCGATATTGGCGTTCAGCTGCTCCATGACCGAATCATCCATAACGAGATGTTGCTGTTGCGCGAACTCTTTGACAAGCTCACGGTCGTGCATTACGGCGTCCACACTACCTCCATGGGATGCAACGAACGTCTCGGCAGCCGCGTCGTCTTCGTCCATCGGGACGCCCCGCGTCAAGATGTCAAGCTGAATGGATTGATGGATTTGCAGGCTCATCAAGAGGTCCCTGCAGCAGGCGTTGACCGAGTCCACGCACGTCGAGAATTTTTCACGGTTAGAGATACTGAGGCGGCGTGCGACGCGGTTTTGCTTGCGGTAGGCCGCGATGAGAGCCGCAGCGTCCTTCATGGTGTCGTTGATTCGGTCGATGACCTTTCGCGTAGAGGCCATGACCTCGATTTTGAGTAGGATCGGAAGGTGACTGAGCATGAAGGTGATACGGTCCACAAGGTCATCGCACTTCGCGTCGACGTCCGCCGCCCGTTTCTCCATGTCGATGATGATTTTGAGAAGAACGAACGCCGGCGCGACGAAGGGTAGAGCCCTGCCGACATCTGAAAGTTGATCGAGCACTTGCATTGCGGTGGCCATGACGGGGCTATCGCCTGCGACTGGACTAACGACGGTATTCGCGGTGGTTAAGGTCAAGGACGAAGACCTGACTGGGGCTGGGGTGACCACGTCGGCCGATCCATGGAGGTTATGATGTAGCTCGTCGTAATTCCTGTACCTGATCAGAAGGTGGTGTAAAAAGTCAACATTAAGGCTTACATGCTGGGCGCTTTCATGGGTCGTTTCAGAAGTGAGCGATTCCTATGTCGTTATAAATTATATAGAAAGGGCTCGCTCACAATTATAGAACGCCATCTGGGTCGATCAGACTGTGGGCGGGGTGCTGAAGTAGAGGAATACATGGCAGATATGATCCTTTTAATGGATTCATTCCCATTGATTGGCAGGCACAAACTCCTATTGAGGCTGTACGAGATAGGCGGCGTCAGTCCTTCGTCGTCAAGGAATCCAGAGAGTGCATACCAGCCTAATCCTCCCGAGCATTCATTGAGCTTGGTTGAGGCGTGAATATGGCAGAAAAGCGCAAACCTAGAGTCCTGCAGGCCCCTTCAAGTTCGCCGGAAGATATCACGTCGAAAGACAAGATCAAGTTGGAGCTGGGCGTACAAGGATATCAAGCTGTCATTGCATAGGGAATTTGGCAGGAAATGATGACCGGAAGTTGCACTAATTTGCTCGAACCTTGTCTAAATAGGGGAATTTTTTCCAGAAAAGGAGATGTAAAACTCTGCCAAAACTCCACCCCGGGGGCCCGGTCCCCATATCGATCCTCCAACAACCTTGCAACAACCGGAGAGAATATTCTACTTTTTACTCAAATACGATCCATACTTATGGGCGATTCCCTACGTATCGTTCTTACATGAAAGCTTAAGATGCCTTCGCGTATTTCTTGACTATGATATTAGTCTCGAGCGCTGCTTTCATTTCATTCGACGTTACATAATTCTGATTCCGATAAGATGCGTGAATATCTGATTCAGTTGGAATATTTTCCTGCCGTTTTTCAGTCATACTCCAATGAAGTTCAGATACTTAGGCTCTTGGTCTGTGTTCTGAGTCCTGACGATGTCAGGAGGGGAAGATGTGCGCACGGACCACCTCTGACTGCATAAAAGCTACAAACTCTCCCACGCCCCGTTTCTTCACCGCACTCATGTCAAATTGCAAACCACTGCCCGACAACTACTCCAACGGCTGGTTTGTGCCCAAGCAGTGCTGAAAGGAACGTCTTTGGATATCTCAGCGCTCGACTAACGTCACGTTTCTCCTCGAACTTCCTCATTTTGGGAGAGCAGAGCCGGTGGTCCTCACATTCCCCATCCTCATTCCGCCACGTGTCAATGGATAAGAGAAGTATCAATCCTTTTCGTCTTTTCTGACGCTTTCGTATACCACCCTTCCTTCTTTTCTTGACAATTTAATTCTGTTGCCTTAATTTTCTGTTGTGCGTCTCCTTCGTCTTCAAGACCTGCACCCCCAAGTCGAATCAACTTCAAGACCTTCAAGATGAAGCCAAGTGTGATCTGAAGAACCAGAACATGTGTGAACGGCAAGCAAAATGTGCTCAGAAGACATCAATGCGTCAAGTCAAAAGAAAGAAGATCTCAAGAAGAACACTGAAGCGCCCAACGGCGAAAACAGAACAATAGTTTCTATTCACTAACGTGTGATAAGTATATGGTACATCAAGTTTGAATATTTACGTTTTTAGGGGATCGACAAATATAGGTGCTATGGGATATTTTAGTAAAGGGTACCGGTGAGCGAGTGCATCAAATATGATATGTTGACAACAGAAGAGAAATTTGAAGAACAAGGACAATCAAGACGTGTTTTCAAGGCAGGAAGAGCATCAAGTATAGCTGCAGTGTGCTTCAAGACAAAATCGAACAGAAAAGCAAATTTGAACGCGAAAAAAGCAAGAACACTACGAAGAGAAAGAGAAGACGTCAGCGAAGAAGAGCGGTGAGAGTGTGATTTAGAACATACGATATTAACAGATTAGGGATATGGTACAACAATTAGTTCGAATTAGGCCCGACGGCGCAAGAGAGGAGAAACAGAAAAATTGGCTTTGATGAGTGTGATTTTCTGACGGAGTTTGCGCAGCTGTCGATGTGAATGAAGCTGAAAAGGAAATGGTCAACAAATGGCCGTCATAACAACTCCGAAAAGCCAACACACCGAAATTGCCTGCTTCAGCCACCTCAATACCTCAAATTCGAAAACACCACCAGCAGTAGATGCAGTACCTTGATGTCCAACAAGCTAAAATTGGATGACGTGTTAATTTAGGCGGCAATGATCGTGCTTTGACTTACCCCAGGCGCGGCGTTGGTATAGATGAACGGCGTTTCATATCGAGTGCAAAAAGTGGGCTGGAGAGAAAACGGCATCAGTCAGAGAAGAAACAGGCATCGCGGACGAAAGTTGACTGACTCTGATGACCAGAAGTTTTGGAGGAAGAGTCCAAGGAGCATCGCCAGTCGTGCGCAGAGGATAGCCAAGGTTGAGTACCCAAGTCATTGCTTGATCCGAAGAGCCTGCGCTTTCTTGACCGCTGACACCTACAGGCAAATCATTTCCGGTGATCGACATCTTCTGGGTGAGAACGGCCAGTAACGGAGTATCAACAGCGTGAACGCGAAGGAAACGAGGCTGAATATGACGAGAGCTTGTAAGGTGAGTGTCGACGTCGAGCTGGTGTATTGGAAAATCTTGAGGAGGCTGTTGCAGGGGAATTAGGGAGAAAACGTAGAGAAAAAGGGGAAGAAAAAAGATATAGGGAAGAAAATACGACACGCAGACTCAATCTTATACGCCGAACTCTAGCTGAGCTTGGGATGAACGTTCCAAATATGGATTTATTCGCGGCCGGGGAGCCAAATAGGACAAAGTTTGCGGGTGGCCTTGGTACGTTTGGTCATACTTTCAATAGGTCTTCGAAACTGGGCGCTGGTTAAGCTTATTGAGAAGGGGCCAGGAATGGCAATGAAGGATGGGAAAAGGTGCGCTACTCGCCAAAAATGCCCGCAAAAAGCTGATAGAGATGCGGAACAGTGGCCATGAACTCCATCCTTCTTTTCACTCGAGAATTTCCACTATATATCATTCCTCTCCGTTCACCTATAACCTTCAACGCTCGTCAGACACGATACTCGTTATGAAAGACGCACGAAATAATCCCCTATTCAAATAGAGCAACCCCTGTTGACTCTGGTACCGAGTCTGGAAGCCCCTTGGAGAGAAGTCACTCAACGAAATCTTAGGCCTCCGACAGACGAATCCCAGGATATCATGGAAGCTCTAGACCAGAAATCAAATTACAGTGACAATACAGCGCTGGCCCAAAGATCCAGCCAGTCGTGCTCGTTGTCATGGTCTATGGCGGAACACAGTAAATGCCTTCTTGACCCGATACCCGACGGAACCAAATGCTTGTAATATTGGATTTCTGGTCGAAATTTCCTCGCTGGTCATTTTTCAGCGTACTATCCCACCCCGTTCTCCTGCTTCCGCCTGTTTCCTAGTTCTAGACCCTGCCCTGCGTTCGTCACCGACATTCAACGACGTCCACCGGAAGCGTGACACAGTGACAGTCACGCGTCGGTGGGCGGGATTTCCACAAAATGAGGCCGCTGTCTATTACACGCCTAGAGCAGTACCCAACCTCACAAGAGAGACCAGCTAGATGGCATAGAGAAGCCAGAGATCAAATGATATGCTGTTCCGATTTTTCCAGTGCAGTGCTATTTTCTGGAGTCCGTCGCCCCGCTTCCAGAGTTCAGAGAGTCAGGAAGAAAACGAAAACGAAAATGTCTCCTAGAGCCAGAAGGCGCCACAAAATTCCCAGTCAAAGAATACACCAGCCTAGTGTTTTCAGAGGTCGAAGACCGCCATTAGGATGGTTCTGTTCTTCGTATGTGTGACTTCAAGCCCCCCGTTTGGAAAAGAACGCCCCTTCAAGCCCTGAAAGAAATGACAACGTTCAGAAGATGAAGGATACCGTCAAAGTGTTCCGCAGGAGAACCGACATGTTGCCTCCATGGTGGTCGTATTTTCGTGGCTGTGGTTCGAGCGTTGTGGCCTGAGGCGACTATTGACTTTGCTGCACTTGCGAAAGGTCAATCGCCCAGTCTTTCGGTTCTTCTCGATATGAGAGATACGTGGGTCTTGACAGGCTGCAGATAGTGCGTAGAGCTGCATCTCGGTGAACGCGAGGATCAAGAGTGGCTCCACAAAAACGAAAGTAAGCATTGCGCACCAGTGGCCTAATTTCATTTTTCCATCCATTGCCTGCATCTTACCGCCTCCTGCTCTTCTGCTCTGCAATCCAGGAAATCCCTTGGTGCTCCCCAACCAAGGGACTCCCCAACCAAGGGAAAAGAAGATAAAAAGAGGTCGCCACTCTTTCCGAGACATCTTCGAAATAATCGCTTCTCCTCGCGTCGTAATTGCTGCTCTGAATATGTATCGTCGTCATCCTTCCCTGATTCGAGGTAAGTAGAAAGACGGTGTACGTGTTGTGGTTGAATACTGAACATTGTTTTCATAGGAGAGGTCGAGGAAAGGAGGAAGCGGCATGGCGGCGATTCAAATTAGTCCTTAGCGAAACAAAATTCCAATTTCCAGCATATCCACGTTGTTCGCCAATTGTTCGCGGTCTCTACGGACAGGGTCCTGATTTTTCACACTCCAGTACGGTTCAAAAACTTTTTTGCCAGCGGCCTTCAATTATGCTATTTAATTGTGCATTTAGTGATGAATTCCTCAACCGACCAAAAAACCACCAAAAACTGGATTTTCAGTTCGGAAGCCGAGCCGAATTCTCAAGCTCCACAACAGAGCCAACTTCAAGCTTAAGAACCTCCAGTTAACCTCGCTTGACATCTCTCTTTCTTTTCCGATTTCTACGAGGTACGATATCTTTATTTTCAAGTTCTAACTTTGAGCTCCTCCTGAGAAACCCAACTGCCTGAGTTCCTGGGTGAGTGCCCTAAGACTACTCCGATACAGCTTCGGGCATCGTGAACCGACGTGAAGACCCACTTCAAAGATTCGTGATATTTCCAACAATAACACGGTGAATAGGTGGCTTTTTTTTTTTGGCTCAGCAGTCGTTGATGCTAGCATTCACGCCTTTTTTCTGACAGACGGCGCCATTGACCCAACGCAAATGAGACCTTTGCTCAGGAACGGCACTTCCACATGGAACAACTAGTTGGTTTCGTGCATACTCGAGGCCTTTCGCCCAACGCGACAACGATTTGACTACAGAGGTGGATCGATAGATCGAAAGCATCTAACTTTCTACGACTCGGAACATCGCGTTAAACGGGGTCTCTTTACCGCCGCTTTTCTTGTCCTTGGGTATCATGTATGCAGTCGGCATCGGGGCTCAGAGCCACTGGGCTTTTGCGGAGGTGTGTTTTCTGACACTGGATACTGGAATAATTAACCACTAGACACTTGAATGCCTGGGTGTTTGGGTGGAGCGTTGATATTTGGGACGTAACGTAAAGTCATGTACTCTATGTATATGATAGACGTATAGCTACATCACCAACCACGGGTGTTCCAAAAGCTCCTGAGCGGTCGCCCGGTTCTTAGGATCGAGTCGCAAACATTTCGTCATAAGATCTGTTACGCCCGCCATGTCCTCCGGGCTCAAAATGCATCCCGTATACATTTCTCGAATGGTTTTCGAACAAAGCTCTGAAATTTCTTTGGCCTGCCTGCATGACGAGACGTCGAATGAATCACTGGACGAATAAGAGGCAAGACAACACAACATACAGTTCAACTGGAAATATTCCAAGCTACGAGGGCAACGCTGAAGAAAATCTTGCTGAAAGAATTCGCCGCATTGACAGAAAAGAATCATCTGATAGAGCAATACGTCAATTTCCGACGCGTCGTATTCGGCTGCTGTCATTGGTTTGAAAAGGGGTCTGTTGGTGAGCAATGTGAACACCTTGGACGCGCACGAGTAAGTATTGTGGTGTATTATCGATAACAAGGGCAGCCTACCATACAACCGAAGGTCCAAATATCGACGGATTCATCCCACTCGCCACCTAACACGACTTCAGGAGGCCGTAAGCCGAGGGGTGTGATATCGTCCGTGGTTTTATCAGACACAAATTGAGCTGAAAGTGGTTGCAAGTTAGATGGGCAAGAGATTCAAGAGCAATTCATGAGACGAACCGCTACTGAAGTCCGCGAGTTTGAAATTACGGGACGGAAGTTCGTCAAGTGTGGGAGGAGGAAATGATTGCGATACAAAAGCAGTGACCATTTTATTCAAGCTGTGCTCAGGTGCGTAAGTGCGAGGGGGATTTTCGGCGACCCATGTGTCGATGGCGTCAGTTGTCCACTGCCGTCCTAACGCAATCATGACATTGTCCGGTTTTATATCTGCGAATTTGCACAGGAAACAATCAGTATCGCATTGTCGTAGGGTATCATCATTAAAATAAAAAGCATACCTGTATGCGCGATTCCGCACTTGTGCAAGTGCACGATGCCTAGCAGCATGTGCCTCAATATACGCTTCGCAGTTAGGACGGGAATGAAACCACCGTCCAAGGCTGCTTGGGCGTCCTGAACATTCGCCTGGAATAGTTCTGTCACAAGGCAAAGGTGCTCGCCATCCTCTTCGATGCCGGGGTGGACGAAATGAGTCAAAAGGCGAGCACAATGATCGGAGGAGCTCTCTCTGGAGTGACTGATGATAAACGTTGGAGGACCTCCAATTCACGAAGTTTCTGCTCAGCATTCAAAAATGATGCATATCCTGAGAGAATTTTGATGGCTACGTGTGTGTTGCCACTTGAAAGTGGGTTGGTGCGCATACAGCAGTGAAGTAGGAAAGACGGTCTTACATTGAGTCACGAGCCAGCCAGACGCTTGATGTTGTGCCAAAACCCAGTTTGGCTTGAAGCTTGAAACGATTTCCAGGACCGAGTGTGAGTCCCAGGCCACCCTGAAAGTAGCCATATCCTTCCGAAGCCGGTAGACCCAGAGGCTCTTCAGAGAAAGTAAAGTGCGGGATGCTGCTGTGTTCATCAGCAGGTAAATTTTCATTGGCAGAAGAAGACATGAGACGCGTCCGAAGCACACGAAGGACAACAACAGGCGATTGACGTAGACTGCGAAAGAGTCTCACAAGCATCTTGTGGAGGAAGGGGTCGACAGGTTCAAATCAGCCATACAAGCCCAACTAATCACCTTGTGAGGATGGAGTTGCCATTTCGTTGCACTTGGGGGACAGAGTATACGAGTTTGCACGGCCCCGCCCTGATTTGTCAGCGGCGAGACCTGCGAAAAAAGGGTGCGATTTGTCCGAGACGAGGTAAGGAGGTATGGAGAAGAAAGAAAAGAGGAGAAAAAGAAAGGAAGGAGGAATGAAGATAGAAAATTGGAGGCAAGGAAATAAAAAGTGAGCGAAGTGATGGTGCGAGGAGAAATCAGAAGGGATCAGAATGAGCCGAAGAATATACGAGGGCGGCAAGCAAGGTTGGGTGTTGGCGGATATAAATCTTGAAAGCGTCTGAACTCCAGCGACCCATTGCTTGGATGAGGTGGGGTGGAATACCAGCAACGGCAAGAGCTGTAGCACCACCAGCACGCAAGGAATGTCCATTGTCCACCGACATTGTCGGAGAAGAGATTGTGGAGGCGGGTCATGAACCAGCGACGCGTGGGTACTGATCCATTTTCTCGCAACCACAGTTCAGGATTATATGGGAAGCGTGTATCGCGAGCTGCAATGTATGACAAGAAGGGTGGGATGGGGTTGTCGGGTGTAGAACAGGAGGCGATGAGGACACGATTGCCTTCAAAGAGTCGGTCAGCTTTATGTGTTGGCAACAGGAAGGAGAAGCTTGAGTTTGATGATGAGACTGATGACCGGAGAATGACTTTGCGGTAGTCGCGAAGTTTGATTTTGTCGGGGAAGACAGATTCGCCAAGTCGAAGAAGGCCATGGAAGGATGCGCATAAGACGGCGAGGAAGAGTTTGTCGTCATGGGATGAGGGTGTGAATGTGGTGCATACATTCGCGATCTCGCTGCGGGATAAGGGACGTTTTCGGTTGGTGGGAACTGCCCGCATTTTCATGCAGCCAGTAAGTGTGCGTCGGACCAACCTGCTTTTGCGGCAATCGCGGACGGAAGGGAAAAAAGATTCCAGTTCATTACAAATACCGGAAAGATAAGAATCAACGGTGCGGGGTTTAAGGAAGTGGGAAGTGTATACAACGTAAAAACTCAAAGTGTCAGGTGTTGGTTCAATTGGGAATTGATGAGTTGTACAAAAGGAAAGGTATGACTGGAAGGCGCTCGAGTAAGAAGAAATGGAAGATGGTTCTAAAGCGAATCCAAGTGCGATAGCGCGCTCATGTTTGAGGCGATCGCGTGTCCAGGCAGGCCTGGTAGGCTGCCTGGAAGAAATAGTAGAGTTCATAAAGTAGCTGCCCCCAGCGACAAGAGAGGGGGTTGAAATAGGGAAATTGCGAGGCCAGGTGCAGCTGATAAAGCTACGGCATTTCGGAAGCGTGAAAGTGCATCTGCGACGACATTTTCGATGCCCGGAAGTGAACGACCTGGAGCTGGCAGCCATGGCGCGCAATAAGGTCAACGGCAGTGATGAGAATAGGGTTGTATGCAGAGGTGGCACGCATTGATGAAAACATGTCGACTGTGTTTGTGTTGTCGGAGAAAATGACGACACGATGAGTGGGGGTAGCTCTTGATTTTAGGATCCAATGAAAAGCAGCCAGGACGCCAAGCGCTTCCCAGTAGAAAATGGGAAGTGTTCCAATGTGGGGTACTGTCGACGTGGCGCATTGAAAACCCTGTCGTAGTGTGGGTTCCCAAAATCCAATGCCATCTGCACATGCGTCACTATAGAGTGTGAAGTCAGCAGTGTGGAGTGGCCAGTGGACAGAGTCCAACATAAACACACTGGCAGATGTGTTCATGTGCTGTACAAGCCAGATGAGTTCGCGGTGAAGCTGCTTGCTCACCCAAATAAGGGCAGAGCTTCGCTGCTTGCCTGACATTTTCTCATATAGCGTACACATACCAGGGCGGAGGAGGGGATAGACGTTTAGGGCCCAGTTAATCCAACCAGAAAGTTCCTGGAAGGAAGAGAGTGGTAGACAACGCCCGCAGATGGCGAAATCGAGAATTGCGGAGATGAGGTCATTGCGAGAATTAATCGGCATTGTAATTGTCATGGCATTTGCGTCTACTTCGAAGCCGATGATAGTTAACCTTGAGCCCCACAGTTGCTTCTCCTGGTCATGCGGGATGCGTAGAACATCGAGTAGTTGGAGGAAGCGAACTTGCTTTGCGGGCATGGCAATAGGCTCTCCGTAACGGCTGTAAATCAACATTTCCCCATCAATGTTGAAGGAGAAAACGTCGTCAACGTAGGCAAAGAGATCAGTAATTAGGAGCACAAAAATTGCAATCCATAGAACGAGGGAGAAGAAAACCCCCCAGCAGGTGCCTCCTGCTCTGTTCCCAAAATTGTTGTTGCGGTCGACATTATAGGTTCCATTGAGCTTAACAACCTGTTTGATTTGCCATAGGGGGTGCATAGGGATGGTCCTGTAGGCGCGTTTAACATCGGACTTCCACAGAACTATACGGACATTAGGGCCCAGCTCAGCGCGGGTCCGCCGTAGTGCAACACCTAAGCTGTGAAGGTTGTCGAGGGGAACTGCAACGCAAGATTTCGGAATGAAGGAGTTTCGTGAGAAGGGTTCAGCACTGTGATTGACACATAAACGTAGTTTAGAGGTGCGCCCTTTTGTTGCAACGGTGATCGGTACACTGAGCATGCCGGGTAAGAGGTGGGGGAACGAGGCAGAAAATGTTCCGAAATCAATCTCCTTTTGACGCTGGTCCTCGGCAAATTTGAGATGAGCAGGATCTGATAGATACTCGACGACGTCGAGGCTTTCGGGTAGGTCGACATTTTCTGTGGAGGCCCAGGGCCAGAATCCGTCACGGAGCCCATTACAGACAGATTTGACGAGGGGTTGGTTAGGATGTGAGATGAGGAATGTCTCGAGTGCGGACACACGGATTGGCGTGTTGACAGTGAACAAATGAGGGTTAGCTAGGATGGTGTTGATTGCAGTTTGATTTACGAGTTCATTGTCGGGTACTGAAGGAATAGGATCAAAGGATTGGGAGGCGATAGCAAGCGTGGTTCTGCATCCCTCGCCATCACTCCAAATAAAGTTTCTCGCATATCGGGGACAGAACGACGATATGTTAAAGCGATTGACCCGGTCAGAGGGACTTCGACTTGGAGGAGGATCCGCAAGCGTTGGAAACATGACCGGTGTTTCTGCAGCGCAAACAGACGTGCGCGTATCTGCACGATACACCATTGGTACACTTTCCCTCATTCCATTTACGGCAAGCATCTCTCCTGCCGGAACCTCCACCGAAAGCGCGATGGGTGGGCCTGAGTCCATTTGTCGAGCCATTGTACCGAAGCCAGATTTTGTCGAGATCAGCGAACTTTCGGTCGTCGGTGAGTAAGATGTTGCGTGTTTGAGCAACTCGGTTTCGGACGGCTTTATCATAATTGATGATCCACGAGTGTTGGTGGGCAGGCATGGATGTGAAGAGCTGCAGGATGACATTGCTGTACTCGACAAGTTCATCCTTTCGATGAGGGAAGACGAAGGCTGTGGCGTCTTCATAGCGCCTCCAAGCGATGATGAAGTCGGAGTGGGTGGTAACAATGTGGAGGGGTTTGGCGACACCGGTGATGAGCTCAATCTCTCCAACTCGTTCCCTGGAGCGATTGTCTGAAGATGCTGTGTATATGCTGGAGAGGACATGGTCGAGATTGATGGCCCTTCCAGCAAGCATGTTGGTCCATTCGTTGTCTGGGAAAGCGGGGCAGTCATCGGAGTTGAGCAGGGACGACTTGGTCGCTTTTGGGTCACAGGCAAAGTTCTTGAGCATATCCTGAGTTTTCTTGAGCTCAGGGCACAATGTGCTTGGTCTCGTCTCCGCCCGGATGACCCAGGAAAATTTGGTAGGGTCGAGTTTCTGGCGAGCGAAGGTTGATTCCCCAGCGTCATCATCTGTTTCATCCACCGTTCTGCTCCGTTTCTTCGATGTTTGGCCCTCGGATTCATCTCCAACTTGTTCCTCATGGACGGACTCGCCGTCCTCTCCTCCATCTCCGAGGGGCTCCGGTACATCTCCCCTTTCTCCTGCGGACCTCCTGAAATGGTCGAAGTTATCGAAGATGTCGACGTAGGAGTCGAAAGCCTGCTCAGCAAGCTGACCCGTTTCTTGCGGTACGGCATCGAGGATCTTTCGGATTTCACGGAGCGCAATTCCTTTACGATCGAATTCACCTCCTCGATACCTAGTGACGATATCGTTGCACTTGTCTTGCACCTCAACCGAGAGAGGAGTTCCCGCGGACGATAAAGGCGGTTGTACACCTTCTTGGGACTGGGTTTGAGATGAGGTCGAGGCGGTAGTGCTGGAAGGAGGGTCAGGACCAGAAGATTTGGCTTGAGAGGAGGTGCCCTGGGTAGTTGACGCTGGTCGGTGAGTTCCCTTGCTCGAAGTGCCGGCAGTGTTTGTCATGGATGAGACAAATGGTCGATGGGAGGTACAACAAATGAGCAAAAATCCGACAAAATGGCAACTAGGTGAGGAGATGTGGGGACTGACCTAGAGACCAGTGAGCGGCAAACGGATGGAATGGCGGCCCATGATCGCTAGGTGTTCCTTAGATATGCAGACCAATGTCTCGCATACAAAGGGTCCTTGCAATGCGCCGAGACGAACAATGTCGGTCACCGGGTCATCGCAACGACACCACCAAGGATGGGACACGGAGTCCAAGGAGCGGGCGCTGGGCATGCACATTCCTGGTGGGTTGCGCGCACGGATGCGGAGTGCGAAAAGCTGAGTCCTCGGTGATTAGACTCGTGTAAACTTTAGTTTAAATCCAATTAATTCGAAGAAAGCGTGTCGAAGCGATAGATTCAAATTGGGTGTCATCTATTATGTTCTGCCATCATGAGAAAATACTGACAAACTGACGCCCACAAGGTCCGTGCGCCACACTGCAGAACTTATAAACGGAGCTTTCCGATATTGATTCTCCATCTCTTGTGCTCGGGCATGTACTGTCGCCAGTGAGGTTTCTACCGAGGCACAGGTTTATTGCTAATTGCAAATTATACATCCGAACTCGTCTGTTGGCCTTGGGCTTCCAGCAATTTTTGGAACCGCCTTGTGCTCTTGCATAGTAGTACTACTCTGGTGATGGCGCTCGGGGGCGCTTGAAGAGAACACATTTTATTGTAGCATCAGAGTGTACATGTTGTGGTTGTATAGTAATAATGGATACTCGTTGAGACATCTGTATGGCGTTCATTTTGTATAAAAAATAAAACGCGATACGCATCCTAAATACACTTTGACAAGGACGATATATATACATGCCTCGTAGTCATACGATATCGCTTTGTTTCCTCGAAGGAACAACAAGAATTTGAATTGTGGCTTTGTCTTTCAAATATGATCAAGTAACCGCTCGTCGTCGAGCATGAAGGGACCACCCTTCGCCGTGGGAGTTACAAAGTGAACAGTTCGCTACAGGTACTTACACATGTTCCATTTTACATGACTTTTGGAAGCACATTTATGGGTTTATTATTTGGAACTGCATTCAAGAGAATGCTCAAAAGCAAGTGCGTGAACTACTGAGACAAACTTTTAATACCATGTAAGGGTAAGGTGCGAATTATCTATCTACTCGACGAAGAACAGAAAAGTTGGGTATAAATATTACTATTTAACATAAATGCAAGGGCCATAGCTATACACATCTAGAAAGCAAAATCAAACGAAACACTGTACATCGAGGATTAACATACATAATAAAACATGAGTTGGAAGAAACACCATACTGCGTTAATTATCGTAAAATCTACATCTCAGGCGTTTTGTTCAGCAGACGCTCGATTGAGTTGGGTATGAATATGAGTGGAAGAGCTGTCGAGAGTTACTGAAGGTACGGCCTCAACGTGATTCTCGAAAGTCGATTTTTCGCGGTCGCCTTGCGATGTGCTGAAGCTTGGGACCAACGAGGACAGGAACTTGATTGACAGGGCCCGAGCATTGCGTTTTTGGCCTTCCCTGACCAGGTTGACGCGGACGATAATCAAAGTTGGGACAATGGACTAAAAAAAACTAGTCAGGTTAAAAATACAAGAGAGAGGAGCAAATATCCGCACCGAAATTTGACCTAGCGCCTTCCCAATGATGTTACTCGCCTGGCTGTTGAGCTCAAAGAACGCCAGCAAAATGATTGTCGAAACCGTATACAGAACCCCAGACTCGACGATAATCCAAATGATCGATGTATAGTTCGTCCTTTCTTTCTCATCGGCTGGGACGACGTGGGCAGGAATGTCCGCAGCAAGGAACCATATGCGGTAAGCGATGAGGCATGTTGCGGAGACTTGGATGATGATGGACAATGACCATGACGCGAGCAGGTATTTCAGAATAAGAGGCCACGACGCATCGCCTCCGTGGGCAATGATAGAGGTAGCGATGAACCCGGTCACTAGAAGCCGCGAAGGCATAGGTTAAAATAGACAGAGAAGCGAATGAAATGTCGAAGAGATTTACCTGCAGAAGCTATGACCATAAGCGACTATGTATAGAACGGTCAGTTTCGGTAAGCAGAATTTACGATGTCAAAGGGCTTACTGGAAGGACGGCGATGTGTATATTGCGCTCCCAGACCACGTACATACGCCAGACGAGAACAGCATCCCCAATGGCGGACTATGATCATTAGAAATCAGCTTCGGACACACAAGGAGGGTCTAAGAGAGGGGATCGTACGTTGAGGAAATATAGGACCTTCATCCCAATCTGCTCTGGAATAGTCTCCTGTGCGAGGTATGCTTCGGAGGCGCTTGGCCCATCTGTCACATTGAGGAAAGCATCGATGATAAGGCGAAGGTTCAGGGCAACGTGTGCGGTGGAGATGAGGAATTGAATGATAGCACACGAGAAGAAAAAACTATAGATCTTGTTAGACGAACAATTTTCCAGTTCAAGAGGGTCAGGCGTACACTGATACTGGTTTACCATCCCTCCGTTTCTTCAGGAGGATGTACATGCAGCTCCCGAAGATAAGGATGCTGATTGCGGCCAAGTAAGTATGGATCGCGCGGTCACCGATAGCAATGTTTGCTCACTTCAAACCTAGCAGGGGATATCATTTTAGACCTCACGGAGGAACATGGTCAATAAATCGTACATACCGTAGAGAACCGCATTACACCAGGCACCCAACAGCTCTCCCGCGCTGGCAGACATGGTATAAAATCCCATCGCCATGTTGCCTCAAAGAGTCAACACCGCAGTGTTAGAAAGAGGGGAAGGGGGGACGGAGAACGAGGGTGGTAGGTCAGATAATCAATATGGCGGTTCCGAGAGCAAAAACAAACATCGATGGCCTTCGCGATACTTCATTTAAGGAGGCAATTAGTGTTTTCCCTTTCTCATGTTGCATCGCCCCTGACTTACCCCGGCTGGGAACATATCCGATAGGCCGCATCAACTGAGGGTCCAAACAAGTCAGAAGAAGACGCTAAGTAGGATAAGACGCGCCCACCTGCCAGCTGGGCAGTGCGTCCTCCCTTTAAGCTGCTGGGGCGAATAGAAAACTTACGGACAGTGACGTTTGAAATTTTTCGAAACGAAAAAAATACGGCGACTTGGCTGTGTAACTCGGACGAATTTTTAGGCCAAGTATGTAGGCCAAGTATTCAACTCAATTGAACTGCGTTGGATCAGAACCATGCGATATCATCGCTATAGTGTGGACGATGCGGCGTATTTATAATCACTTATCAGAGTCTGGGCCGACATTCTGTGTGTCGGTGGGTCTTCATCTTACAACAGTTGTGGGCTCTCGTCGCAAAATTCCTTATCTTTTTGGGCGTCTGTGTGTGAACATGTGTGAGAAGGCTGTGAGAAGGCGGAAAGGAGCAGCCCAATGATCATTGCAATGTGGAGCGTCAGGCGGGAAAAATCGAGGCCTACTTACCATACAAGGAAAATATCTGATATCTTCGGGAAGGACTTGCTACCATCACTACACCAGGTTGTGTTGCGTCGTTTATCACGTTAGCCAAGTTGTACGCAAGTAACCGTTCAAATAGATGTTCGTGAACAATAAGAATTCCGGTGTATAAGCCTGAGAAAGCTAAGAAATAAGTACGAGAACATGTCGGGTCGACCGTATGCTGAGGGCTCACCAAGAAATATGATCCCAATAGCGCTGCAGTGGATTGATAGACAATTGACTTAAGATTACCATCAAAGTCCCATTCGAACCATATGTGACGATGATGATACCACATTACGATTTGGAAGTACTTTTGCATTGCGAAATGTGAATAAATTAACCCCTCTTAGCCAGTACACCCCTGGAAATCTGTGAGAACGCGGACGCATTATGAGAAGGACAAGAACGACGCACCTGTTAGCCATCGCCTCCGTGTGCATATCCAGCTTCTTTTTCAGCACACTACTGGAGCCCTTGATAATGGAAATCATCTCCTTGGCCAACCGCTCCGCAAGCGTCTTTCCTGGAACTTTTTTCGCGTCCGCTGCTGTCCTAATCCACCTCAGCCCAAGACTGATCCTCTGCCGCTCGCTCAAAGCCATAGGCTTCATGGTCGACTTTCCTCCTCGTTGTTTTTGCCTGCGGCACCTGACGGCAGGGGAAGCATTCAAGACGGCCTGTTCGACAATAGGCATCGGGGGACAGCGTGTCGCTGCATATATATGCAGCATCATCTTCGACACCGTCCGCTGCGCCTTCGCGTACTCTCCGTGCTTCATGATCATCGTCGCCAAAAGTTGGAGTAGTGGCGACTCCGCTGGGGGTATGTGGTGGTGCATTGAGTCGAGATCAACCTTTGGAGGACCGGCAGGTTTGGCTGCTCGTTTGCCAGGTGCTAAGCCTGCGAATGGGTCTATGCGCGAGTTGAGGATGTTGAGGGCTTCGTTTCTGATATCCCTGGGCTGAGTAGGTGGCGTGTCAGTGGTCATCGTACGACCATATTTTGGAAAGACACGCGGCAGAGCGCTCCTAGTCGCCTGACGCAGCGACGAGAGCATCCTGGTTCGGGGAGAGCGAAGGTGTGTCACGCGTTACATCCTGTCACCCTGTCATAAATTTCGGAACGTATCGGTAGCAACGGGCCGACCTCTCTCCTTACGCCCGCAATAATGTTTTTTTTCTTCAGCTGCTTGGACATCTCGAAGGGAATATACTCGGGGGAATTTTACTGGTATGTTGATCAGAATTTCAGGATTAGGTGTGGATCACTTGAGAGCAAAAATTCCCAAGTTTTTTGGGCTCCTTGCAATTGCGACTTGCTTGCGAGAAGTTGCGACCTCAGTCCGATTCTAGGATGCATCAATACCTTTGAATTCAATAATGAAATTCTTCAATAATGAAATTCATTAGAATGTTACTAGGAAGGTCTTAGAGCTGAGAGAATTACAATAAGTAGAAGATTTGCATCTGCAGAAAACAAAATGGTCGTTTTCTCATCATTCCCAAGGTCCAAATAGGGCAAGGAAGTTTCCTCTTCAACTACCCGAATCCCGACAGCTTCTGCTGTCAAAACAAGGGCATACAGCCGGTGCCCCTACTTATATTAAAGCGCGCCCTGGAATCAAGTCTGTCAAACGCTCCTTTCTTTCATATTTCATCCTCATCCTCTTCAGGTTCCACTCTGACTCTGCGCCATTCCAACGATAGCCGTCACACTGGCACTGGTACCACACGCCGCCTATCAGACCCTTCGTCCCGCGGCGTCTGCGATCTTGTAACTTGTGAGAGCTCATCGAGACGACTAGCCTATTCAAAACACATTCCCAGACGATACTTATTGGTCGGTACCCGTCGTTTCATGCGCATATATGCGCTCAATTTGCTTAGATGAGCACCCTGAAGGCTTGGATTCCTGCACTGCCCTTATCCGTCGCCCATCGTGTACCTCTCTTGTCCCAGTCAATTTCTTCGAACATCTATCTCTCAGCTCTGTGTGTAGCATTTTCTTTTCTTGTCGCTTCAGTGAAATGACTTGGAATATCATGCAGGCACTAAAGAGCTTATATCTGGTTGCTGGCATGGCTTGAAGACCTCTATAGTATGCGAGTATACCGAATATATGCGCCCCCTTTGGCCGAAATTGGGAATCTGCTATTGCGTCAACATGCATTTGAGTAACACGGCGGGCAATCAACTGTCAAATCAGCCGGCCGGTTGTCCTGTCAAGTCATGAAAAGGTTACCTGTCAAATATATTTTTGGTCACAGTAGCTCATGTCACGCTCTGACTACAACCCTCCACAGCAGCCCAATTTATCTATGTCAAAGTACTCAAAATTGCTTTATATTTGGATAGATTTAAAGAGGATCTATGCAAGAGAAATTAGCTCTTGCACGACAGTATTTATGCCGGTAGAGCGCAAATATATAGTAACTGTCATAGAGATTGAAGTTTCCGGGGAAAGTAAACATTCAGTCGAACTTCGCGCGCATCCAGCCTTTGTTAATGTGTACGCAACAGAAGTGTTCACATTCAGATTTTAATTTTTGACATTTTGCATTGGATCAGAATTCAGTGATTGAAGCTTTGAAGCAACTTTGAAGACGGCGTAGTGAAATTGTAGTCGGATCGTGACATGAGCTACTGTGACCAAAAATATATTTGACAGGTAACCTTTTCATGACTTGACAGGACAACCGGCTGGCCGATTTGACAGTTGATTGCCCGCCGTGTAAGTTGCAATTCCTTCTTTCTGACTTCCCAATGACTTCCTTTAAGTTTGAGATAATTGATCCACAGCAAAAATTTCTCTAAAATTTTAACCAAAATAAAGCACACAGTCCGGGACACAGGGCAATTTTTACAGGTGTGCAGCATTCTAAGTATGGGCGCTTAAAAGTTCTGCGCCACAATTTGGGCACGTGATACTCCCTCAGTATCTGTATCCACGTGGTTTGGGGACGGGCTTCTCAATTTAGACGACTCTGAACGTTGGACGTCGACCACGATGCTATTCGGCCTGCCCGCCACTTTACAAGGCTTAATCTCAACTTTTCTATGGGCTAGCGGCCCACTGGCATCAGAGCCCTCAATCACCTTCCAACTCCGTCACCAGCATGCGATAACGAACAACTCCCGAGTTATCTTCTCTGATTACCACTCTACCGGCTCCTTCGCTGGCGAAGGCACCGAATTTACGATTCAGGCGCAAACGACGAAGATTCCACGACCGGAATCCCATGCCGCTTTTATGGCTGCCCGTTCGAGGTACCAGCGAGATGTAACGCCAGCGTTGGATTGGGAGGACTGGGAGGTGCCAACGCCGGATGTCACAAAGCGCAGTACCCTGTACCTACTGTCGAAGATGGCTTTCAACGCCTATGCACCGGACAATACCAGTGCGTCTGAGTGGTACGACCTCTCGGACGATGGCTGGAGGTCCGACCCACATGGATGGGGCCCTGATGATGATGGCTTGCGCGGGCACATCTTCGTCTCGAACGATAACTCGTCGGTCGTCATTTCCATCAAGGGTACCTCTGCGGGGTGGTTAGTCGGTGGAGGTGGGCCAACGGTATCGAAGGATAAGAGAAACGACAATCTGCTGTTCTCGTGCTGCTGCGCACGAGTAGGCCCAACATGGTCGACTGTGTGCGGCTGCTACGACGGCGGAAATCGGTGTGATGCAGATTGCGTCGAGGATGCTATGAAAGACGAGGGATTGTTCTATCCCATGGGCTTGGTGAGTGCTCATTCCATTGCAGTCTCCCTTTTTCCTGATCTTGACCTTGACCTTAAAGAACCTCTACAATAATGTGTCATACTTGTACCCGAATGCCAACATTTGGCTAACAGGACATTCTCTGGGAGGTGGATTGGCTGCATTAGTAGGTGCCACATTTGGAGCCCCCGTCGTTGCATTCGAAGCTCCCGCAGAAAGGATGGCCTCACAGCGCCTTCATCTGCCACCACCGGTCAGTTCCATTCATTCCTCGCCATTACTCGACACCTGATATCTTTTCAGCCAACAATCAATCACATCACCCATGTCTACAACACCGCCGACCCAATTCCTATGGGCACCTGCACGGGTGTTATGTCCTCTTGCTCAGCGGGCGGGTTCGCTCTAGAGTCTCGGTGTCACAACGGGCAGGTCATACTCTACGACACGGTCCAGAAGCTCGGCTGGTCTGTTAACATCGGCAACCATGGAATCAAGTTGGTCACCGATAAGATTCTCGGTGACAATGCGGACTGGAAGGTGGAGTTCAATGGACCGATGGAGGATGATAAACCGAAAGGTTTGTTGTCTGTGCTGAATTGGGGATGGGGACGGAGGAAGCCTGAGGAGCCGGAAGGTGGAGATAAAGATGGGGAGAAGGAGCGGTATAGAGAGGTTCCGTTGGCTCGTCCTGCCATTGAAGTGGAAGGCACCGACGGTGTTTGTACGGTGCGTTAGCCCCACGTTTTCTTCAGTTTACGTTTACTGACAATGTAATATAGGATTGTTTCAATTGGGAATTTGGAAACTTTAAGAACCGCAGTTTGAGTGCAGCTACACGATGCCCTTGATTTTGTGCGTTCTCCGTCATTTATTCTTTCGTTCACCATGGTCGGATCACATTTAGATATGCCATTGTTTTCCTGTTTGCTATATTATATCATTGTATTTTTACATTCCTTGCCCATATATACTTGCGTACATGCGACATTTGACTGCATTTTATGCTTTCACGTCCTACATAGAGCGTTGCGAATGCGACAAATCAACACTGTATTTCTTTTTCCTCCGTTCAATATATTTTGCCTCTGGGAGTCTTTATGTATGAACACTTCTCTTTCCTGCAAATTGTCCTTGGTACCTCCCGTAACAGACACTGCAGCATTATCAGAGTGGTGTCTGGATGAGTAAATTAGATTCTAATAAGATGTGTCAGTACATATGCAAGTTCATAAGTTATGCTACATTGAAGATGCGGTGATTCTAAATTACTTTCATGATAGTGGGGGGGATAGTAATGCAGAGACAAAATAATCTACGCCTCCAGAGCAGCAGCCGCAAGTGGACTGTCTGGTCGATTTTCCAAAACACGTTTATTGATCATGGGCGTGAGGGCCTGCAATCCCTGTTCCTTGACCAATTTCTTCGACAAATTATCCAGCGTCCAATTCAAGATGGTCTCCAGCTTCATCTTCAGAACCTGCACCGTCTCCCAATCCGAGTAAAGCAGCGTATGCCGAAAACTCATCCACATGTAGAACACCATGACCTTGTGCAACATCTCCAACTGCAGGAGCGTGTTTGAGATCTGCACTTTTGGGCCCGGAAGGCCGGCATCTTCCAATTTCATCTTCTTGTCGAGCAGCTCGAGCAGCTCGAGCATGCCTGTGCCCTGCATGACTTCCTTGAAGTCGATGACGTCGCCGGCGGCTTGCACTTTCAGCAGTTTCCGGATGATCTCGAGGGTGCGCGCATCGCGCCAGGGGACGGGCGCGTTCAGCAGGGACACCTTCTCGGCGTTGGTCATGTTGCGCCACTCCTCGTCGATGAATTGGCAGGCGGTAATGAGGTGGTCGTCGTTGGCGTACCGCACGAACGAAGGGAGACGAGCGGAGAATTTGGCGGCGGATACGATGGTGTGCATAGGCGAGTCTACGGGTAGAATCGTGAGCAGCTCGGCGAGCAGGGCGAGGTGGAAGCCGATGTGGACGTAGGGAAGAGGCTGATAAGGTGTTCCGACGCAGTGTATGAGATGTGGAAGATCTTCATCGAATAAAGTCGTGGTTGTTCCTCCGAGATCTGCCTGTTCTTTGTGTAGACCGTAACGTCCTGCACGACCTGCGATCTGCTTGACGGCTGAAACCGCTAGCGGGCGCACCGCAGTGCCATCGAATTTTGCAGTTGCCGCGAAGATCACCCGCTTGATTTTACTAGCAGCCAGTCAACACGAGCGCGAAAATGTAGAAGAAAAGAAGAAGACATACAGGTTGAGGCCCATACCAATAGCATCACTTCCAATGATAACATCATAGCCGGAATCGGGATCGTTGAAAAGAGCAGCTTGCTCGCTTCGAATTTCAGGTGGTAGTCGTCCATAGACAACAGCGCATCGCATGCCCGTGGCGTCCTCTACCGTTTTCTTGATAGCGAAGATACTTGACCGATTGAACGCCACGATACAGTCCCCTTTGCGTATCTTGGTGAAGTCGCCTTTCAGACTCTCCTTCTCCACCACAAGCGGCGTGAGCCGCTTGTATCGCCTAATTTCGATCTCGTCACCGGTGTGTTGCAGCAGAGCCTGGACAAGAGGCACGACGGTCTCTTCCCCGCATAGATGCACCTCTGACGCCCAGATACCAACAACGGCACTCAGCCAAGCAGCGCCACGGTCAGGATCCGCAATCATCTGGATTTCGTCGACGACCGCGACATCGACCCGCACCGAAAACGTCAGCATCTCGACGGTGAGGCTGCGATGCGTGGCGTTAACGTCGATGATCTTCTTTTCCTCTCCTGTGATCATGTTACACGGCTTACAGTACTTCGGGTCTCCTTTCGGGTTCTTGGGCGCCTCCTCGTCGGCACCAAGCGGCGCGATCTGGCCTGAGTTCAGTCGTAGGAAGATTTCATGGGCGAGGAGACGGAGGGGACCAGCATATACGCCAGACTTTGCCGCAGCGAGAGCGCGTAATGCATGATGGGTCTTTCCGCTGTTCGTGGGTCCGACGTGCATGATGATTTTCCGGTGGATCGTCCGCGCATGATGGAATTCGTCCGCTGGGAATACGCGCGAGGTCGCTTTCACAAGCCGCTTCATCAAGTCTAGCGTATAAGGGTCGACCCCAATTTCCTTTTGCAGGCGCGCCGTGTTCTCTTCCTTAGCCGCCCACCAGAAGAACGTAGTGCTGAAGATGACATCGATGCTGACGTTGTCATGTGGTTGCGCGAAACGTTCGAGATTGTAGAATTTTTGACCCTCTGTGTCAGAAAGCTTCCCAGCCTTCACCTCTTTGACGAACTTCTTGAGGAGCTTGGAAACTTCCTCTTGACCGAATCCATACGAAAGGAGTCGGGAGACGGTGTGCGGTCTCGCAGCCCATTCGGCGACTCTACTCTCGAAGAACTGAATGACTTTGTCTGCCGGGATGACGGGGGGTTTTGGAACATGGTGAGGATGTACAGGGCTGTTGTACGGTCCTTTGTGCTTGGCTGCCGGGTGACGATTTGGGGCCCCTGGTCGATGAGGGTATGGACGATGGTTGGGCACTGGGCCGGAGTTCGGACGAGATGAATTGCCGCGATAATCTTTATGTCGATGAGCCGGGGGGAGTTCTTCCTTGAAGGTGTCTGCAGTCAACCAATCGTCCTTCGGTCCTTCAGCAAGTGGTTTAGTTGAACCTAATGGTTTTAGTTCCTTATATATTCCGGAGAAATCGAAAGGATTAGGTGATCCAGGTGTATTAGGTCGTTTCCGGGAGCTGGTTTTAGCACTTCTGAAGCGTTGGTTTGTGACTGAAAGTGCGAATAAATCTCTTGTAAATGAGCGACATCCTTGTTGAATGATTAGCATCTGGAAGGGTTTAGTAGTAGTCCCAATGCATAGAACCTATTTGCACACCTCCAAAACATTTCCTGTTGCCAGTTATTATGCTTTAAATCTTTAAATATCGAAGTCGTGTTCAGTTCGCCTGGAGTTTGCGGCGAGGTGTTCTTCTCCTGATTATTGGGGCAGGAGAATCAAAACGAAAAGTCTAGAAAGATTATACAGTGTTCTGAGAAGAACGACGTTCTCAGACCCGCATAAACGCAGTCAAGGGAAGTTGATGGATAACGGAAGAGTTAGCGTTGAATGAGTGCCATTCAAAACGTCGCTAACGAAATTTCGACTATTTGGCACTATTACATTGTAAAGCTTACGGTATCTCGGCCCGCCCGCATGCCGTACCTCTCCCAGTAGCGCGAAGTTCGAACGCGTCACCTCGAGTCAGCGCTCAGCCTTGTTGACCGCTTGACAATGTCAATGACGCTCCATCAGCAAAACAGGGAGAGCATGGCGCAAGTTTATAAGGCCTTGGTAAGGTTATACATGGGTCAAAAACCTCATAAGGCTGCAAGGTATCAGCAAGCATGGCCAGAAAGGACGTATTTTGCAATTCTCGCGTGTTTATGGATATTGTGCAATCCTCGCAACTTGATATTAGTCTTTCAATTACAAAAACAATATCACTTCTTGTATTCGTGTCTGTGTTCAGAAAACATTGTCATAATTGTGAGCTGTTATAAGGATCTGCCATTTTTATGGATTCGGGCCATAGATGTCATGGTTTCTCAGAAGTAAATAGCATGATATACCCTGGTTCAAGAAGACGAAATGATATACCTTGGTCAGAAAAGAGGGATTGTGCAAACTTCCCAATTTGATGAGTTCTTGGAGGCATGACATGGGAATACAAGATTTCCCGGTCCCAATCTACATTGTCGAATCTGTAATGTTGTGTCAGACATACAGAATCTACAATATTGGCAGACACTTTTTGAGCCCATAATTGTGATATGGGCTTTTTTTGCGTGTTGATCTCAGCCATGAAATGTCCTGCTGATTTATTTTGTCCAGCATTACAATGACATATCTTCTTTTTTCAGTTTCCGTCTGCAAGTGCCTGATTTAAAAAAATATGCAGAGCAATGTACGCTAGATTTAATTGGGCATTGTTTATAAACAAAGCTGACAATTGACCAAGTTATTAGAGGTCGACAATTCAGACAAGACTAGTCTGGGTTGTCAGATTTGCAATTCCTGGTACTACCTGCTCTATATTTCAGCAAATGTAAGTTTGTATATGCTACTTCTGAATATGTTTTTTTTTTTTACCGATTCATTTCAAGGCATCAATATTTGAATTTGATCATCCACCCCGAAAAATAGAGTTGCGGAAAAGAGATGAATAATCAATTAAATTGTTAACAAATTATGTAGAATAGCTAATAACAAAAATAATAGATGCTACAGAAATAACTAGTTTAGAAACTTAAACATTAGAGAGAATGACGTGCGCGCTTCGCAGCACGCTGCTTTTTGATCACATCGTATTCATTTTCAACCTCCATGATATTTGTGTCGGTGGTATTGCTGTGGGGATTTGCTGTTCCAAATACATGGCTAGGATGGTGTTTAGGCTCAAAGAATTATGAGTAGATTTGAGAAAACTCACTGATTGAACAGATTAATGATCTCGATGCATTCTGGGTCATCCTCGTCATCTAATAGCCCCACGATGTGCCAGTAAAACTCAGCGTAGCTGAAGGCACCGTCTTTGTCCGTCCAGCTGCCCGTCGAGCTAAGGGAAAACCGAACCTAGACTTGACAATTAATGGCCCAATAAATAATGAGAGAGAAGGAATGCTTTACCTGCATGGCCACGTAGGCTACAGTATACGGTGTCATGGAAGTAATACCGGATAACGCAGCATTGCCTTGCTTCCCGCGATGGGCGCCGGGTCCTTCTAAAGCAGAACGTGGGCCTTGAAAGATGTGCTTAGCCGCCTAGCATAAGAGGCTTAAGCAAAAGATCAACTCATTGGTAAGGGATGTTGGGCACTCACACGGAACATAACATGGCCGCTGAGAAGGTCCTTTGATATGTCAGTTGAATCGTAGACAGCTTCGGCAGGAAAAAGGAATCTTGGTAGCAGCGTTGCTGTAACTGGTAGTTTTCCGGCTTTGATGTTATTATATGTTCTGATAGGCAAGTTAAAACCATGGCGCAAGAAATAGCGTAGGTGAAAAACTTACTCCTGAGTGTTGGGGTACTTGAAAGGGCAGAGTAAGGACGCAGTCGCAGGGTGGTGAAAACCTCGATCATTATAATGCCTGGTTTTTGCTTGAATGGGCGGAACCAAAGCCTCTTGTGGATTAAGAAGGATATATGATGGAATGCATGCCCTCAGGCTGCTCGAGTCATCAGCCCGAGCGGCGGTAACTCCTTTGTAGATCTAAGGAAAGAATCGATGATCGAATTAAATCATAGGAGCCAAAGTTCAAACACAAGTGCAGGCAAGCGAACCTCTTGGCAAGTGGCTTTGCGAACAAGGCGATTATCGGACAGCCTGAGCATCTCGGTAAGGAAGTCAGGAATGACGGAGCATAGCAGCCTCCAGCTCCGAAGCAGTCGCATGTCCCTAATTAAAGCACATTAAACGGCGACATCACAAGTGAGACGAAAATGTCACACTTAGCGGATAAAGGTGGGTGTTCTGCGCCACTCTCTTCATCGTCAGTGACCTCGTATTTGATGCCGAAGTTCACAACGGCATCGATCCTGCTGAAGGGATCATCTTGACGGCTGTAGAACCGTCCGAGACTACGTAGTGACGTTTCGGAGTCCTCTTGCGCAGCGTCTTCCCTGCTTCTTTTCCTGTAGAGATTTGGAATTGAGCTTCTTGCAGTAATAGGAAACAGACAAATGACAGACTTTCTTTTTGTAGTGCCGTTCTCCAAGGCGAGCGCAATAAAATTTTTCATAGCAGCCTGCATTGCAGGATCCAGCACCGAGGGTTCAATCTCGTGGGTAGGAGAGCGGGTTCGACTAGAAGATGCTGACATGGCGGATTCAAGGTAATGAGCAAAGCCCGAGGCCTACGCAACACTTTATTATATACGGAATATGAGTTTGACTCGCCTTATTTATGGGGTTGCGCTGTCACTGCAGCCGGAACCGGTGAGTATGACTGGTTTAATTGACATGCGCTGTATGTTTCATGTCTTTGGAAGTGCGCAATGACTCTAAGTGCGGCTGGCCAGCAATACCGGTGACTATGGGATGCGTAAGCTATAAGTACAAGAAGTAGTTAGCAAAAAGAATAATCCAAAATGGCGCGAAAGAAAACCAACCATCCTACACCTGAACCCATAAGCTCTGATGATATATTCCATTTCGGGCCGATTAGAGTGGGCACGTCAATGCCCCTGTTTCCTTCCAATTCAACGAATCCTCATTATACGAGTGGCGATACCGGCAAAAGGTGTTCTCGCCTGGTCGGAGAAAGAGCGACCAGCGTAGAAAATAGTCCTCCCAGGCCTCGGACGGGGTCCACGAAGGTTCATATGGGTGGCGCGCCCACTACTCCTACCATCCTGCGCGGTACCAAGGTAGAGGTTACTTCCATATCCGATATATTTGTCTTGTTGATGATGTCCATTCTAGAGGATCGGTTCACCTGTTAAACGCGGGCAGGAGTCAGGGGAAACTAGCAACAGACCGATGAAGAGGCTCCGAGAATCCGGCAAGGAGGATAACCAGCCGCAAGATGTAGTATCGATTGTGAAGAGTCTTGAAAGGATGGCAGCTGAGGCCAGGGACGATAGGAGGGAAATCAATAAAACTCTACAAAACATCCTCCGTGAGCTTCAGAGAAAGGTGTAGTTAGATACTCATTGTGTCTGAATCTTATTCAATGTCTCGCTTAGCAAAAATGCTGAATTCAAGCCTTGAGCAGCTAGAGCAATGAAAAATTGGCGGTCGATAACACGCGGAATACGGTAGTCCAGTAGAAAAGGGAAATCGTGACAAAATATGTCACTCTCTCTGTTATGCTACCCGTTATTTTTAGTCTGCCGATGACGGGTAAACGGCCCGGAAAGGCAGACTGGCGGTTCTGCCAGCGGCCGTTTCCTGACTTCTGCCTCCCTTCAACTTGCTGCAGCGCGTAGTTGGGCTAGTATTCACGTCTTGGCTACGTCGGACCTTGTGTACTAGTTTTGCTTGCGTGCTCGCTGCTTCTCCCGCTCCCCCCTCGCTTCGTTGGTCCTCCCCCAGAAATGCGGACTTGCTGTAACCAGCGCGCGCCCTGCCGCTTGCTTCACCACCTCCACCTCCACCACCGCTTCCGCTTCCACTGTCACTCCTCAGGCCTCATCTCCAGCCGCGCCCGCAAGTCCAGTAACTCGAACCCAGCCGCGCCCGCCCCGTTCCGCAGCACGAAGGAGGGAGGAGGATGAGGGCAGAGAGGGATGACGTGGCGTCGTCGTCCCTCCCCAGGTACGCACATTGTCCGTCCACCCTATGCTGACACCAACCCTTTTTCCCTCTTAGCCCTTTCGGAGGACGACGGATGAGGATACGGTGGGACGGGGAGTGAGCGGTCGATGACGGATGACGGCCGAGGCGAGGCGGCAAGATGACAGGCGAAGAGGCGGCAACACGGCGGTCGACGAGGACGACGGACGGACGGCAAAACGGTGCTCGACAAGGACCACAGACGACGAGATGGCAGTCACCGAGGACGACCGATGGACGACGAGATGACGCCGACGCCAGGTACGCCCTATAGCCCATCCCTTCTCTTCCTCCCTCCTTTGCCCTACAGCCCAGCGCATCCGCCTCCGCCATTTGCAGGCTTTCGCCTTCGCCACTGCCTCCCTCGCTCCCTCGCTACCGCCCATTCACAGAGCACGCCCCACCGACCTCGACTGCCACGTCAGAGCCGCCTCCGGCTGCGCTGTCATTTGAACGACAATGCGCCGCCTGCCGCCCCCTCCAATACTCGCAGCCGCTTGACGTCCCACCATCTCGACGGCGACGCAGTGCTCTGCGCCCACTGCAATCCTTCCGAGCTCCCCGCTCCCTGCACTTCCATCCTTCCTCCCATTCTGTTGCCCATCTCTCTCCATGTGTGCGTTGAGGTGGTGCTGTGGAGGGCATTTTGAAATGGCGCAGCACACGACGGGCTCTATCTCCCCTTACCACCTCCGTACCTGCGTATGATGTGTAGCCCTGCCCCCTCTGATACTCGCTTCCGCGGGAATCTCAGGGGGGGAATGTGGATCAATGGCAGGGCGGGAACAGCATTACGAATCAAGGAAATGGCGACGGCGGCTCTAAAATACCGCACCCTCAGCTATTGGAACCTTACTTTGTTCGGAAACGTCGTTTTCATTCATGCGGACATGGGAAGTGGCATATGCCTCATTTATATCATGGTTTATGTTTTGGACATAACAATGAGTTTCGTCGTTAAAGCTGCGTGCAATGATTCGTAAATATAATCTGATATCGTGCAATATAACGACTTACGAGAAACTCCACGTTCACATAACCATGGACAATCTTCTACCACAGCACATGCAACAGTTTCCGAAAACGAGCCCGCTGCAGAGCAATGACTCACCAAGTGCGAATTAATCGCCGGATCTGCACGCAAAGAATGTAGGTCCAGAAACTGTTGAGATATACAGATCCCAGCTAAGCTGTAGACAGCAACATAAGTAAGAGGAATGGAATCGAGCGTCAAAGCCATAATGGATGAGAAAGAGTCGAACGAAAAGCAACTAGCACGGTGTCATTGTCAGGCACAACCAAGCGAAGTGGAACAGGTCACATCTCATGAAGTGACTTGTTTTTGCAAAGCGCCGCGAGGACGCGACGAGTTGTGGATACAAGACCCACTGTGCTCCTTGCAGTCGTAGTGGGAATATCCACTACACTGATGATCTAATTTAGTCTTTTCCAGACAATCAGTGCTTCGCATTCAGTGCAAAGCATCGTTAGTCTCTTTAGACATAGATGGGTTTCTTATTGTAACAATTGTAACAAGGTATATTCAAAGCAAATTCAAAGCAAATAACATCAATGGCAACTACATACACAATGAATCGGCACCAAATGCAGACAGAACATCGCCACGCATATACGCTAATGTGAACACTTCAAAAGCCCGTTCACGAGTGGCCACCTGCCGTATGCATCGATATGTACCTCTTCCAAGAGCATCTTGTGCCGCAATACTGACAAGGAGCTTCAGTTTCAGGACAATGCATGGAATTATTCACATACCGATTAGCATATACTCCGGGGCGGGCGCCTCGAAGCACGATAAACCATGCATCGCCAGGCGTGGAGGCGGAAGCGGAAGCGGAAAGTGCAGTAGATGTGATATGGGGGGGGGGGGCAGATACTCTGCGAGGAAGGGGCCAGGGTGCTTGAAATAGATGAATATCGCGACGCGGCATGTTGAGTGAGCAGAGCAGGGAGGGGATGCCTACTTGATGCTGTACCACTGAGTGGCCCGTGGTCGCCAGATGGATACACAGTTCCAACGGCAAGCGCTGCGTTGGCAGCTTCCATGCTAGGGAAGCTCTCGTGAGTGCCCACAGAAAACCCATAAGTATGAGCCCGAGTTGCTGCCCTACAGAGTGGCCAAGGTAAGTATCAAATATTTTGCAAGTCGTAAATGGAAATGGGGCACTCACCAAGTCATAGTAATTCCTGTACGTCTTCCACAGAAGATGATGTGTTCTTCAGCCTCTGCTAAAAGATCTTCTGGCTCAGAAGCATCGTCTTCGGAGCTTTCAGGAAATTCACTATCATATTCACTGGAATCAGTGAGATAGGCCTCGTCGTCGTACTCGTTGCCCGAAGAATCAAATCCTATGACTGGCATTGGGGAGATGTTGGTGACAAGTTGGTGAATTTTCCGCGATCCAATCATGTCAAACAATAAAAAGCATACCACTCCTCAGTCTCTTCTGCTTAGGTTTTCCGTGGGACATCTGTGCTGAGGAAGTTGGTCGTAGTAGATGGGGCGGCAAGAGGCAGAGGACGGTGGATGCAAGCGTTAATGTACCATGTTCAGAGTCATAACTCAGCTATATTTAGAGTAACAGCCAGGGAATCAAGATACGGTGCCGCCGCGCCGCCTACCCGACGGCTGAAGTTCTTCAAACCTATATCTGATTCGTCTGATCACATTCTCACGGTTTGGTTTTTTCGTCTCCCCCATCATGTTGACGCGCTCTAGCACCTGAGGGCTTATTTGCAAATTTTGGTGAGCATCTGAATAACTACTGCTCATGTTGATATGGGGGCTGCGCATTTGTTCCCTTATCACAATTTGATGTACCATATTACGGGCTGCAAAGAATGAGAGCAATGAGTCAGCGTAGCAGCGGACACAACCTAAGCTTGAGCAGAGTGTAATCAACTGAGAAAACTAATCTTCATTTATCAAGGGACTAACGAAAGAAATGAGTCGAGTAAGCCATTACTCATTGGCTAATGTGCACATTTCCTCAAGGATGGGGGGGAAAAACAGGTACATTCGTCTGTCCGCCGATTCCTGGATGTCGAGGCTACCGTTGATCACGATGAGGAGAGCTCTGATGACGACCAGGACCAGGACCTTGAAGGTAAATCATTAACTTCTACGTTATCTAGCGAATTAAATTTTAACGGACTGCTCCTGTAAACAGATGCCTTCATTGACAACTCCACCAACGACCAAGATGGAGACACGCAGCGATTTTTCAACGGAGGCGAGGATGAAGATGAAGTACAAAATGCCGTATTAGAGCAGATGCTCAGAAGGGCATACAATGCTCCGAAATTTGAGTTTATGCGTTCTTGGGAACCCAGTTATGTGGAACAGGCGGAGGCAATTGTCGGCCATCCTGGCAGGGACGACTATCCTATCTGGAGGGTTGAATGCAGGGTATGTCTCATAGCGTGCTAGCTTGCTATGACATTTTCATCAGTTCTCCAGATTGGCGCAGAAGAAATGGCAGTGATGTCTTTGTTAGAAACGGCGCAAGACCACCATGAACTGCGATCCGCCTTCACTCGCGGCAATATTCGAGGCTGCATATATCTCGAAAGCCGGATGAACCAACACTTGATGCGACTCCTAGAGAAAACACCCGGCGTAGTTCGCAACCGTGAAGGGATCAGATTACGCGCAATAGACCCCTTAGACTGCCCAAACCTTCTACGTATGAAAAACGTTGAAGGAGACTTTCATGTCGGCCAATGGGTTCTTGTGACAAAGGGACTCTACAAAGGAGACGTCGGCCTATTGTCCGCAACCTATAGTTGGGGTGTTGACGTATTACTCATACCTCGCCTGCCGTATCACCCAACTGTCGGTCAAAAGAGCAAGGCTTCAGCTGTTAGACACCCCCCGAAGTTATTCGATCGAGAAGAATTTCAACAGACATCAACCGCAGAACTAGTCTCTCGTCAAGATGGGTGTTATGTCCTTGGTCGCTTACTTCTCATGCACGGCCTCGCTCTGAAATCATTCGCCTATGTTTCAATCAGCTCGGAAGTACGCGACATATCGTGGAATTCTTATTCATTATTCGCTTCCTGCGGTCATCCTGACGTCGACCTCGCCGATCTTCCTCGCCCTCGTGAATGGGTCTTCTTTGAAAAAGAAAAAGTCTCCATTCGAGCTTCTGGTAAACGCGGAATCATCCAATCCGCGGAGCATGTCTACATTGACGTAGAGCTTCTTGAAGAAGGCGTACATCGCTTTACTTGGCGCGATATACGAAAAGACTTTGCAATTGGTGATTTTGTAGAAGTTGTAGGCGGCTGCGATACGGGATATAAAGGCTGGGTCATCGAACTTAACACTGACATGGCCACAGTCCTCGATAAAGTGACCGATGATCGTCTGAAAGAGAAAAATTTGCAAACTGTTGAGGCTGCTGTAAGTTGAATAGTGACATTTGTTTTGAATTACTGACGACAATTATAATAGGCTATAACTGTTCACACCAACTGCCTGACTGTGACAGAGGCTCCATATCAATTCACCTCTAGGACAATATCTGCTACTGGCAATATATATCTCGAAAATAGTATTCATCATCCTTGGTGCGGAACAGAAATCATTATTTCAAAAATCGGCCATCCACGAAAAGGTGAAGCGGGCCGCATTTTAGAAGTCCTGTTTAAGCAGAACACACATTCGGGAATGAGGCTCGAAATCCAACTCTCGCAATATAACCCAAACACTCCCTTCCATAAGATAACCCTAGATTATGCTGATGTCGTAGAATTTTCGTGAGTAAAGCCTCTACTTTCGTTGAACTACAAAGCTAAAAAAACTGGTTGTCTTAGAACACGCTTGCAGATTGACAAGTTCTTCAAGAGTAGAGGCAACGAATTAGGCAGAATTGCTCTTAATCATGAAACTGAGCATACTGCACAAGATTGTTGTTGGCTTACGAGACCCGCTCTTTGCAATTTAAGCAGATGCGAAACACCCATGCCAGAGGAATCTTCTTCTACACCGGCATGGAATCCTTCCTCTGCAATGCCTGACCAGTGGACATCAGTTATGCCAGCCAACGCGAATGGAAGATCACCGAGCAGCAGCGACCATGTCCCTCCTGAAAATCGACAGCTGCAGCTGCCTTCCAATAACCGTGATGTTGTTCATGAGCCTCCGGATGGCCCACATATTCTATTAAAGAAGTGCCTTCTCAATGTCGAATTTAATGTTACAGTAAACGGGGGTCCTTATAAGGAGAAGGAACTTGTTGCATCAATTTCCCTGGTGGATGGTTCGCTCAGGTTGCACTACCAAAAATATACGACAACACATTCCTTGCAACCTGAGTGGGTAACCCCCAAATATCCAAGTGCCACTCGCGATAATGGTCTCCTCATTGTCATTGATGGAGAACATAGCAGCAAATTTGTTCGGCGTATATATCATAGGCATGCAGATGACGGTCGTTCCTTTGTGATCTTGGCAGTTGTCAACAGAACGCAAGGATTTCCTGATTTCCTGACAGGTGAACAGCTGGAGATTGATTGCAAATCTCTGTGCACTGTGTTCGAGACAAAAGAGCAAAAGAAGCTGAACAAGGATATAATGAATGTAATGCGTGCTAACTTTCCCAAACCAACGCGACATTAGGCTTTTATTTTACAATTTATCTACCATTCCGGTTGCGTTGCCCTGTTGTACATAGCTGCTGTCCATACAAATTTTTTTTGTCCTTGATTCAACCTTGATTACTTCTTGGTTTTCAGTAGCCTTATACTGCTGATACATGGCCTAAGGCCTCGAACATTATTTACTGTTCATAATGACCATTAACAGACTCACTGTGACAATTGTGCGCCCTCAATCATGTGTTTTTTTTTTCCGCGGCTCGCAGCACTTATTCTTATTCTGAAAATACAGCAGTCCAGCCTTATGCATGTATGTCCAGCCCAAAAACAAATTCCAAAAGCAAATACAACGTACAAAGCATACAACAAATTGGAGAAACAACTGCATAGGTAATGTCCAAAAATAGCTCAAATCATCGATTATATTTACTCGTTCCTGCAGATTCATTCGCTTTCGGATTCCCTTTGCCCCTTTTCTTGGCTTTTTTGGAGAGCGGAGCGGCTTGAGTATTGAATTCGACACCTGCTGCAGGAGTGCTCGGCCCAGCCTGATCCTCGGTTGGGGTCTTGAATCCAATATCGGGAGGAGTGCTCAGCCCAGCTGGCACAGGCAGCATCGCAGCAGGATGGTTGCTGGGTTTTGCAAGAACCCTAGCGATCTCTGCCATGTTCATTGCAATGAGCTCATTGGGAGGGATGACAGGTGGAGGGACGATGGGTGGAGGGATGACAGGTGGAGCCCCAGCAGCAGCAGCAGCAGCAGCAGCAGCAGCAGCAGCAGCGGCAGCAGCAGTGGCAGCAGCAGTGGCAGCAGTGGCAGCATTGGCCTCGGCCATATGACGGTTTCGGGGGACAACAAACCGAGCCATGGCAATGAGACCTTGGGACCACTTCGGAGAATGCGGAGAGGGGTTTTCTCGGATGAGTCTCTCCAAGACCTCTTCATCTTCTTCCAAAGCATGGGCTGCAAGGTCGCCTCGGAGGCGAATGTCCACAGACCCTTCACACTCGCACAGCAAATCAACTGCTGCTGGAGTGGCGATGAGGGTTTTGATATCTGGGTGATTACGGAGGATGCTAGGCGTCAAGATTTTGAGCAAGAAATTTCGCCTTGCTCTGTCCTTTTCGACGTTGGTGGTTCCGGCTACCTCAGCGGCAGACAGGTGCAGGCGGAGCATGTTCGCTCCATTGCGGAAGGTGACTTTTCGCATGCCCTGGCGTGATCGTAAGGCTAACGCAATGTGGGATTGTGAATCCTTGACGATAGCTCTTTCCTTGACGGCCTTCATACCCATCGTCCCGAGCCCCTGGTAGGAGAAAAATGAGCTGCCAGTCAGCACCATTATCCAGCTAGATGAACCACATAAACGTACATCGGACCGTAATAGGATCATTTCTGTAATTGTTGCGAGGGTACTATACCCCAACTCTAGCGCCGCGGTGCGCTCTGCTGCTTCAGCTCTGCTTTCCGCTGCCTCCTTCTCCTTCTGATCAGCGCGGAGTTTGCTTTCTTCCGCATCCGCCTCCAATGTTACTACTCGTTCCTGCGTCGTCTTTAGTTGGTCTTGCATTGTAAACACCAAACGAGAAAGCTCCTCGTTGGAAAATACGTGTGGGACTTTATTGCTGGATGATGGAGTCTTGTCACCGGCGATAGAGCCTTCAAGCACGGAGGTCGCCTGGGTCGTGCCATCACTCACGTCTGTCGCACTATCAGAAGGACTCCGCAAAACGGGAATCGCTGCATCAGGCTTGGAAGTTTCTGACGGATCCTCTGAATCGGACCCTGATGTCCTTGCAGTGGACTCGGAGCGGTGTGAGATGGGCATAATGGGCTAAGGAATGCAGAAAAGTGGGTAAATCAGTGTGCGATGGGAATCTGAATGGATAAGCTCACGAACTTCCACAGTCTGGTCATCGCTATCTGAGTTCGACAGCCTGGGTGCCGCTGCTGGATTTGTACTTGTGGGGTTGTGCTGGCGAGTGTTACCTTCGGCTGCCATTGTGTATTTATAACACCTTCCAAGTTGCTTTGAAGGCTGTTGGAAGGTAAGTTACTTCAGCTGTGTTTTAGCTGAACACCTCTTGTTTCCTGGAAGCTAAACTTGAAAGCTTTTTGGTTATAGGAACCATAAAGGCTTTCGAAAGATAGGGACAAGTAGTGATGGCGGTAGAATTTGAAGGAGTGGAATTTCAACTCTCCGTCACCAGCATTGCATGCGTGTGAAAAAGCTGACTCTGAACTCGAAGCAACTTTACTGAAATACTCAATTGCACCGCCGTCTACTACGGTAAATGCGACTGTTATTATTTCTGTCTCTTCTATTCACTGCGCTTTATATGGTCTACATTTGCGGCGGGTGCAATGGAGTATACGAATCGCAGCGAGGTCTTGAATGGCACCAAGGCCGCTGTGATGATTTTCTCCAGGATGATATTGCCACCTATACAATACCAAATGCTCTTCGGCTTTTTGAAGAGAAGAGGGCGCGCAAAAAAAGGAAGCTCGAAGACGCTAGCAAAGCTCAAGATGTAGAACCAGAACCACTATATGTATGAAATCCGTTTGAATATTATTTTGCGAAATTCAGCTTAACGTTGACTTGTTTTAGGTACCACCCCAAAATGTGGATATAGACGCAGATATCCATATGTCTTCTTTGATGCCTCCAGATGGGACCTCTGAACTCCAACCACCTGAAGGTGAAGGAATTCAAGTACCAGAGTTAAGTCCTGCAGGACGAGTTGTTCGTAAGAAGCGCTTAACCTGGAAGCTTTTGCAGCAGCTTCCTGCTGCTCCAACCATGACACCAATGGCTGAATCAGGTCGCCCTGCAGAGATTGTGGAGTCTGAGGCCACCCCACCTGCTTCAATACTCGAGACCATTTGGAAGGCGGCCCTCACAACGACATGTAACTCATTTGGTCTATACCGCGAATACCCTACCGTCCCAACTCACAACCCCGATGACATGATATCTCTACAAGATTTAGTAGACACGGTCGCTGCAGCTCCCACTAAAGAAACCTACCACACGGCCTCCTCCGGTCTCCTTGCACCAGATAGCTCACCCGCACAGTGTCCGCCCTCTTTTTTCCCTTTCCAGAATTCGACTGTCCATGGTCTGATGCAGTGGATGTGGACAGGGTCAGCAATGAAATCGATCTCAGAGATGAAGAGGTTGCTTGAATTTCTGAAGTCCGACGACTTTAAGCAGGAGGATCTCAAAAATTTCGATATCAAGGTCGCAACTGCAAAGCTGGATCAATATCTAGATGGCCCCTCTGACTCCGAATCTCACAAAGGAGCGCAATTCCCTTCCCATCCAAAGGATAATTGGCATGAATCAGATGTACATATTCAAGTTCCTGACCGCCAACCTCATGCGCTAGAGTCAGATATTCCAAGTTATACAGTACCCGGGCTCTTCCATCGATCCATTGTCGAAGTCATCAAGCACACCTTCTCAGACCCTATCAGCTGCTCCTTTCACTACACACCATTCAAGAGCTTATGGTGTTCTAAAACTGAGGATTCCGAGCCAGTGACGCAGAGGGTATACGATGAATTGTACACTTCGGATGCGATGATTGATGCTCATATGAAATTGCAACAGCAGCCTCCTGAGCCAGGCTGCTCCCTTGAAAGGGTTATTGCTGGAATGATGCTCTGGTCGGATTCCACTCATCTTGCAAACTTTGGGACCGCATCTCTCTGGCCAATATATCTTTTTTTTGGAAATCAGTCCAAATGGGTTCGCGGAAAGCCAAATGCGGCAGCTTGCCACCACATTGCATATGTTCCGAAGGTAGGTGCTTCAAGTTTGCATAAAGACTGTACTCCTTATTTAAACTATATTGATTTAGCTACCACCAAGCTTTCTAGATTTTTACCTTGAGCTTACAGGCGATGGACCAAGTGACGATGTTCTAACACACTGTAGGCGTGAGCTTATGCATGCTATTTGGACTTTATTACTGGATGGGGAGTTTATGCATGCCTATGAACATGGCATTGTTATTGAATGTCCGGATGGCATACTACGTCGTTTCTATCCAAGGATATTCACTTATTCAGCAGACTATCCTGAAAAGTGAGTTGTTTTTTCGCTATCATAGTTGGGAACTTATCTGATTTAGACTTTGTTGTAATGATTATAGAGTGCTGCTAGCGACAATTAAAAATTTTGGAAGCTGTCCGTGTCCTAGGTGCCTCGTTCCAAAGGCGAAAATTCCTGATATTGGCAAGGTTTACGATGATCGCCAACGCGTACAGACTCGCCGCGTTGATGACACCAGCCGAACTTTTGACATAACTCTTGCTCGTAAATACATCTATAGAGACGGCAAAACTGTCAAGTCTACATATGTGGATGATATTTTGGGTCCCCGGTCTCTTGTTCCAACCAAGGCATGTGTTGTGCTTTTCTTGACGCGGTCACACTAATTAACTTCAACGGTAATAGAATGCCTTCTCATTGTTATCCAAATTCGGGTTTAACTTTTTCGATATGCTGGTCCCAGACTTCATGCACGAGTTTGAATTGGGAGTCTGGAAGTCCCTTTTTACTCACCTTGTTCGCATTATGGTGGCTGAAGGAACAGTTCAAGAATTCAATCAAAGATACCGACAAGTTCCTACATATGGGCGATCAACAATTCGGAAGTTTACTGAAAATGCATCCGCAATGAAGAAAATGGCAGCTCGTAACTATGAAGATCTTCTGCAGGTCTTTGTCTTTCTTTACATTATGAAGTCGACCTGAAGATCTGATTAATTTCCTGTAGTGCGCTTTGCCTGTTTTTGATGGTCTTCTTGCCGCATCCGACCATAACAGGGACATATCTTCACTTCTGTTCACCTTTGCAGAATGGCATACTCTGGCAAAGCTTCGAATGCATACAGAGACGACACTCGAATGGCTTCAACAGTGCACTACCAATCTCGGAGTACAATTAAGAAGATTTCAGAAACATACCTGTACCTTTTTTGACACCCGCGAGCTCCCCAGCGAGGAAGCAGCCCGGCGCCGGCGTAGGGCTAAGACAGCGGCCTCAAGTGGAAATCCGGCTAACAATACTTCCGACACCCAGGCCCCTTCAAAAAAAAAAATCTTCAACTTGGTCACATACAAGCTACATGCACTTGGAGACTATGTAAGAATTGCCAAGATGTTCGGAACCTCAGACTCCTACTCAACGCAACCAGTAAGCAACTCCTTCTCTTTTATTTGATTTGTCTGACGGACTTATTGCCACCAAAGGGAGAATTGGAACATCGACGCGTGAAACGTTTCTATGCCCGAACTAATAAAAATGGCGCCGTGAAACAGATGACAAGACTTGAACGAAGAGAAAATATGCTGGTACATATGATTTGATTTCAAAGAGAAGATTGATTTTATTTAGCTTTCGAGCAGGTCAGGTCCAAGCGAAGATATGGAAAATCTAAACAACACGGAAATAAAACCAAAACAGGCCATTCGCCAGGTTTTGCGGACTCGGAAGCCCTCCTTTATACGCCTCCAGAATTTCACCATCACATATCAGCATCTCGGAATTTCCCAATTCAAATTCCAACCTTCCTCGCCTCAACTAGCGAAGCGGACCCCTCTATTAAGGTATGTGTTGCTGCTGACAAGTCTGATTGCCTATTGACGCTGGACTATGGATAAAAGGACTTCATTCCAAAGCTGCAAGAACATATCTTAGGACGCATCGTGCATCCGACTTGGTCAGGTGATGGCAATGAATTTTCAGACGAGGAGCGCGGCAAAGTCTTCATCGTCAACGAGCGAATGTACCGCCATAAAGTGATGCGAATTAACTACACCACCTACGATGTTCGCCTTGGCCAGGATTCCGTCAATGCACGGAACCACGCAGATATCATGATCCTATCGCGCAATGACAACGGCCATCCCTTCGAGTACGGGCGTGTAATCTCTGTGTTTCACGTTGACGTCATTCATAACGTGGAAGGAATTGGGCCATCTCCAGTCCCAGTTTCGAAAGAGGTCTTATGGGTTCGATGGTTCAGAAGGAATGCATCCCACCAAGCAGGTTTTAAAGAGAAAAGACTTCATCAACTTGAATTTTTACCCTCTGGCGACCCAGCGGCATTTGGCTTCTTAGATCCTGATGAAGTCATCCGTGCAGTTCATATCATACCCGCCTTTCTCTATGGGCCAACAAAGACTTTGCTCAGAGGAGAGTCCCTAGCAAGAGCACCAGGAGAAATCGACGACTGGCAGTACTTTTATGTGAATATGTAAGCATTTCTGTCAACTCTAAATTTTTAGGAAGTGAATATTGAGATCTTTAGATTTGTTGATCGGGATATGTATATGCGATACGCAGGTGGTGGAGTTGGACATTACAAGCTTGACCTCAGCGACGTGCCAATCTTGACCCCGGAGGACCTCTTTCCAGACAATTCAGCAGATCCTCCAGCAACTGGCACTGACCATGAGATAGTGGGCATCGAAGAAGAAAATGAGGACGGAGAATGGGAAGAATTAGAAGAAGATCCTGGATCAGAACAGGAAGGCTCAGACTCAGATGGTGAGCAGTCCGAGTCTGAGGGCAGTGAGGAAGATGAGGGAATGGACTGCGATGACAACCTGGGCGCCGAGGATGGGGAAGGCAATTGTCTAGATCTCGAGGATGACGAAGGGTATGCACCCTTATAGTATAATATTACATGCACTTGGCTCGAACCAACTCGAACACAACAAAAAGCGCAAACACTGCCATGTAGCATTACAGCAGATTACAGCCGTACCTTCGTGAGATCAAATTCAGCCGCGGCGTGTGGTTGGGAAGCCTGAGAACATTCGACACTTCAATCCATCCGAGTCGCATTTGGAACGCGTCCTCCACACATAGTATCTCAGGATAGAGCGGCGGACGGTAGCACATCATCTGCCACTTCACCTGGCATCTGAAGTTGGTGCTACACGACTTCCATCAAACCCGGAGACGGTCTTTCATTAGTTGGAAACTTTCGGTAAGTGCTCACGATGTTTCATAATTATCAACGATAATCAAGGTTTTGCTGCCCTAGTCGCCAAACTCGCCCCCGAACTCTCTAAAGTAATCGGCTCTTCGTTATCTCCTCCCGCCGATTCCGCATTGATAACCGTATCGCAAAAATGAGCTTGCATCCAACAAATCCGCCAACTGGCTCATGTATGAATCTGAGGGCCCTTCACCTCACTGAATTCGAGCGCGTCCTTCCTTGAGGCAGCACTGGATCGACAGAAGCTGATAAATCCTGGAGAGGTTATCTATTGGTGCTAGCGACCAAGTATGAGCGACGCCAACTTTAGGAGCAATCAGTCGGTGTTACGGAAAAGAGGACAATCAAGCGATATCAGATACGAATGAGGTATGCCACAAGAAGATACTCGACCAGGCCGGCAAGAACCAGGTGCTCGCCATCGTATATTCGCGCAAGGAGACTGCGAAGACCGCTCGGTTCCTCCGTGACATCGCCATGGCTATCGAGAAGGAGACCATCACCCAATTCGTCAAACCTGGCGGTGCCGTTCGCGAAATCTTGACGGAGGAAGCCAACAGCGTCAAGGATAGCAAACTCCGATAGCAACCTCCGCGATCTCTTTCCCTTTGGCTTCGCCATCCATCATGCTGGCATGTCGCTCGAGTATGGTGTTCTCGTCGAAGAGCTCAAGTACGAACGGTCGATGGGGCGCTTTACCAGCACGGAGCTCGGACGGATCGCGTCGCATTACTTAGTGACATACAACTCCGTGATGGTCTACAACCGTCGACTCTGGAGTTAATCCGAGTCTTTGCGCTCTCAAATCAGCTCGGGTTGTTGCCTGTACGTGTTTATTCTTCAATATATCTGACAATGACTGATTTATTTTTTTCAGGTGCATCCAGAAGAAAAGCTGGAGTTGGCTAAGCTTCTTGAGCAAGTACCTATTCCTGTCAAGGAGAGCGTTGATGAGCCCGCTGTCAAGGTCAATATTCTGCTTCAGGCTTATATCTCGCAGCTCAAGCTCTGGTATGGTTTCCTCGCCTTTTTTGTGTCCGTCTATCTGATAAAGTTTATGACAGAGTTCGGGCTTGTGGCGGACATGGTGTTTGTTCAACAGTCTGCCAGACGATAAGCATAATGCCATGCTCACAGAATCTATATTCAAATCTGTCGCTCCTTACTACTACATCTTCACCAACTGCACATTCAAAGCAGCCTTCCTGTCTCGTCTAAACATCTTATTCTTCCCATAAAAAAAATTCCCCGGGCCTACGTCTTTTCTCGATCTCCTGACCCGTTCTGCATCAAACGTCAGACCGGAAACAAAATATGCATCGTCGCCTGTGACGTTTCACTCACTAATGCCGAAGATCTTGGGAAGTGGATGGGTGCTTCAGAACACACTATCTTCAACTTGTCGTCCAGGTATTTCAACTAGTTTATTGATAAGCATCTCATACGTTCAAGGGTTGTTCGAATCAGGCGCTTTTCAAGAATTGGCTACGTCGAAGGCTTCGCTGCCAGCACCCACCTACACCCCCTATCGTACCTCGTTCAACGCTTAGGATCGCTCTCCAGGTTGTCAAAGATGACGATACATTGGGAATGGTTGGTTTGCGTCAGTTGGTAGCAGCATGCTTCCAGACGGTAATTTACGTCTTCCTGTTTCCTGGTGCCCACTATTACGACAACACTCTGCGCCAACTTGGTCCCAGTGATACGACCCGCGCATACAATCGCGACGTCTTCAGAGTACAATAGCCGTCAAGGGACGAGGCGGAGCTCGCCACATCGTACGCCGCCTTGCACGAGTCGTGTAGGGGATGAGGTGAACGGTGACTCTGTCTGGGAGACAGTGATCTCCAGCATTACCAAACATCAATGCACATCTGTCGTCTCAAGAGAAATACCCCAGTTGTCTGCATGCCACAGACAATTTCCCGCCTGGAGAGAACCGAAGGCGCCAAGATCAGTCCCAACGATAGCAATCCACCTCGACTGGGGTTCTTCCGCGAGGCCTCGAAGCCGCTCGCAAATTGAGCGCCAGACATCTTGGTGGTGCCTCCAAAGCCAAAGCTAGTGACGTCCGATGGAGCAGTTGAAGTAACGTCGATCCAAGGCTGACTGCTGTTGAAGACAGGGAACATTCCCTCCTCGAACGTCGACATCTGGATCATGCAATCGCCAGCAGAAGAGTCGGTCGACGATGAAGAGAAAGTATGTAAGCCCCGGTGTGTCTGGACCAGGTGTCGAGGACAGTTTCTCAGCGTACAGGGGTTGGGATGGGACCGAGTCCGGCGATGAGGTCGATGGAGCGACAAGCTGGAGGGCCAATTATGACGCAGGACAGTAAAGAACGACAATCAAAATGCATAAACCACCTGCCATTTAAATCGACGTGGAGGGTCAATGGCAGCGGGCAGCGACGGAGTTCTGGGAAGGACGGAACAGGTGTTCGTGAACGGTGTGTGGATGATGTTGACATCGTCTTGTTCTCGTGACTGATATGTAATTTCATTTGTCTTGCGCAGCATTGACGGTTCGGGGCATGCGACTCGGTAGGTAGCCAATGCAGGGAAGAGTATGCGTGGCGGCGACGCATTTTCCTCAAACAGCCAATTGCTTTTCTGTCTCTAGCAGCAGCAATATCTCAATGCTCTGTCGTCTCGTGTTTCCACCTCGCAATTGCATTGAGCCGTTCGTTCTCGACTCGATCAATAGTCGCGTCTCGACGTCTGCCATCTCCGACGATGAGTATATGTGTTCCATCAAGTCGCGCGCCGGTAGACCTGTAGACCGAATTGGGCACATATCAGTGATAACGAAAGAACGGGAAAATCACGAACCAAATGATATTCTCCCAAGGTGCCCGAAGTTCCCACATACACTTTCCGATGTACCTTTCCAAGTCGTTGCAAAAGCTACGAGACAAAGCCCATCGTGCACCCATGCCGCATCCGCGAACAAGTCAAGAGATAGACTGCGTATCATCCTCGCAGGTATAACAACCCTCATCCCATCCTTCTCCTGTACCCGCCACTGAGTGCCTTCAACTCAACCAAGCCCGCGCATCCGACCGCGCATCGCCGCAGATCTTCACCGCCGCATTGTCCTCAACTTCACTCCATCATTTGACAGCAGACACCACAGCAAAATAGGACAGAATGGGCCTCGGATGATTAGCCATCGAGGCGTCTAGGGGAGATGCGCCAATGTGGTTTGGGATGTTAAGGGATGAAATTTCATGCAAGGCGCGGGGTAGGCAGTAGAGGCAGAGAGTGTGTAGGATACGCCCTTGGCGAGATGAATGGTAGTCGGCTGATGGAGTAGTAGGTAAGCCGACGGGCGGGCTGGAGGTGCGGTTACGATTGAGATGTCATACGAGGCACAGAGATGCGAGGAGGCACAGAGTGGGCGACTAAGGATAGGCGGCAAGCGAGCGAGAGCTCCCTCTGCTTCAGGCGATCGACACCTCTTCACACACCACGCCCCCCTTTATACCCCTTCCTGCCACATGCCCTCCCTCCTGTAGTCTACAAGTGCGTTATCAGCACAATACACGCAGACGTAAACGATCTATGCTCACCTTCGCGCTCCATTACAGAACGTCCCGTCCAAGGCGCGTCGTTCCCATGGGTGTACGTGCCATAACGATTGGATAGTGAACCGATCTGCCCTTCTCGATCAAGTCTGCGAGCCGGTCGGTTCAGGCGCATATGCACGCCTGCAGGGAGATATCGAAGGCTGCGTAAAGGCAAGTTAGGTGCATCTGCTGCAAGGGCCGCCGCCTCTTGTATTCGACACGCCGCTGCAAGATAAATCAAGCACACGAGAACGGTAAGTGAACGTTATCTAAATAAAAAAATAAAGACCATAACGCTTACCTTTCGATTCCCAAAGTGCACGACTTCACCGTCTGCTCGAGCAAGCGAAGGTGATAGGTTACCACGACGAGGACATGAACACGAAGGAGAACGTAAGAAACAACAGACGTACGTCGTCAACAACACTCCAGGATCCAGACGTGTCTGCGCATATACGATGCGCCGCTAGATAGTAATCAAACAAAAGAGAACCGTAGGTGAACGTTATCTCAAAAATAAAGGTCACAATGCTTACTTTTTGCTTCTCAAAGTAAATAGCTACCATCTTCTCAAGCGAGCGAAGGTGATAAGCTACCTCTAGACGACGAGAACATGCGAATAAGAATGAAAACATACGAAATAACAGACGTACCATGTCTAGAACCTCGTCAACAACACCCTCCAACCACCCCCACTGCTCAAACGGCCGTCTGCAACCCACGGCGCTCGTCGTACAAGTCGTTGAAAGTCTCCGCTACGCTGGATACCCGACATAGTGGCGCAGCACGGAGATCGATCAAGGTAAGTACATGTCGAGTGAAATATCAAGAACTAATGCTTACCTTGATATATATTCACAGTGCACGGGCGCTGTATCTGCAAACGACGAAGACGATGGGCATGAGAACAAGGCGAGAACACGAAAGAAAAGCACGCACCCTCACCAAGACCTCGACCGCATCCCCCTCGACCGTCCTGACCGTCCCTGAATCTCCCAGCCAACACCTGCACCCATCGTCGCCGTCGTGCCCCCCAGCGGCAGCGTCATCTACTCGACTTAACGATTACGACGTCGTCGTTGTCGAGAGATATCACGTCTCTATCACAGGTAAGTCAGTCTGTCATTCAGTAATCAAGATCGTGTTATTTACTTATCTCTAGTCAACGATCGCCTGTCCTCGAGCTAGATAGGACGAGCGTAAGCACATGAGCAAGACGTGAACAACGACGATGGACGTACCTTCAAGGCATCGTCGTCAACGCCGTCGTCCGCGTGTATCCGTGCATTCAACGGATGGTCGTAAATTTTTGGTCCACTGCGCCGCCGTATTTCGCGTAGTAAGTGCACGTTTGATTGAATATCAAGGTCAAGACATTTATCTTATTATCTCTAGCACGATCTCTGCGCTTGAGGACGTCTTGTGCGACGACGAAGGCTTTGAGAACGAGAGCGAGATGAATAGCGATCGAAAAGGGACCAACGGGGCACGTACCATGGCCACAACCTTGATCTCTCCGCCCTCCTGCTCCCTTCGCTATCTCTCCACCTCCTGCTCGCTGCAAACGTCGACGGCGGCCCTTCGTCCTCGCCGGATGAGATCATCTATACGGCGCCCAATGCATCCGATAACGAAGCAACAAGTCAGCGAGCTTCGAGGAGAGGGACGAACGGATGGCTCTCGCCAGTGCATACAGGTTCGAGAACTCGTTCCACGCGTTGAGAGCGACCTGCTCGACGTCGAACGAGTCAATGGAGATGGGCGGCACTGCTCCAAGTAAACGGGGGCCGTCTTTCAGTTGACAAATTGCGGACAAAGAAAGGAAAGGATGGCTCACCTAGCAGCACCCCTTGCGTCGTCTCCTGCATCTCTCTGCCTCCAACCGCATGCCCTCGTCCTCGTAGATGTCCACGGTCGTCGAGCACGACGAGGACGATTGATCTCGATGTCAAGAGGGCCCTGTAAGTCGAATACCTCAAAACAACAGCCATACCCTCGTCTTCGCGCCCCGGCAGTGGGTTCGAGACCTCCAAGATGGAACAACGAATGGTCAGAGGAAATGCCCGACGAATGGACTGAAATGGATACTTACCACTGCAACCCAAGTCTCGCCTCGCCTCGCTGTTTAAAAATCGCAGCCGGTGTCTTTGGGACTCACTGCACGGGGCCGTCTCGGTGGGCTATAATGGGGGTGGAGGTGTGCGACGACGTGGCAGAACTTCAAGGCAACGTGCGGCAGTGGGTTTCTGGGGAGGGCGATATTAGAACATGTCAGAGGTGCGTGGATGATGTCGACTTCACCTTGCATAGCTAATCTTTGTCTTTGACAGTGTCGATGAACGAATTCAATCCTGGGTGCATCACATACTCAGGCACTCTGGCATTGCAAGAGCTGCGCGTTGTGTTTTCTGAGAGGTCCAGGATTGAGGAACTTTCAACAAACTTTGCAGAGGTACGTTCTCATGAAACGCTTACCATTGTGAAAACCTATTCTCTTTCGTTATAGCGGTGTAGAGCAGCCAGAACGCCATGCCTCGATGCCTGGTCATGTTGTGTTTCGTCTCTTTGACGCTGGCGGCCTTCGTTAGGAAAGTGCATGGAATTTCTGTCTTGAGTTATATGGTCATCATCTCGGCGGCATCTCATGATCTGATACATTACGAGGAAGTCTGGAGTAAGTAACTATTGTTATTGTATAGCATAAAGGCAAGCACATACAGGGAGTGGGATTGACTGCTGGGATTTAAAATGCGAGAAATTTAGAAGCACGGAATCGATGTCATCGTTATGTTACTCTCTGCTGGGCCTTTGCTTACAACAACCACACCTCCAACCCTCTTGACATCTACCGAAGATCAGCACAATGCATTATCGTCTTTTCGTCATATCCAACTTCTTCCACAACGTCACAAACAATTCGCTCTTCCTTGACGCGGCGATCGACGCAATCATACGACTAGTCGATGAATCGGTTCTCCCAGAGAACGGAGAGTTCTTGGTAGTGTGCGCAACAATCAATCACAGCCTTTTCGTATCAGTCCTGATCCTTCTCTGTTTAACAGGCACGGAGAACACGAAAAACGAATGCATGATGGAACAATCTCGAAGCACCTGACCGCAAGGGTGTATCGCAGCGCTGCGGAGGGTGGGGGCTATGTTGGTGGAGTTCATTTCACGCGAGAAAGATCTGTTCCGACATTCGAGCCTCGAAAGGACCTCCAGCCAGGAGACAAGCAGTTTAACGGAAACAGACGGCGTTGGGAGGACACAACTTTCTCTACACGGGAGGATAAAAGGGAGTGGTTTGAGTTCCGAGTCGGTGAGTTTAATTCAGATGCCCAGTTCTTCGGATGCATGACAATGAATACATCGCAAAGACCGCTTGAAGACCTAGACGGGGCGGTTGTCTTCAGGGTGTCGTTTCCTCTTGTTCATTTTGGGATTTTTGTTGCACTTCAGTCGTCGTCGTATCGTTATCATAATTGCTCTCATTGCTATTGTATGATGTTCCTCTTGGACTCTTCCTTGCTCTCTCTGTATATACGCGCAATTCTATTATAACTCTATACCTAGACAAAATGTAATATAAAGCTGATCTACTTTAGAGTGCAAAATAAATCCGACGGTTGATCTAGTTTAAATCATGCGGGCCGTTCGCCCAGCAGCGTAACGCCTCAATTTTTCGAAGGAAATATATATACATGCGTGTATTATGCAGCATGGTCAGTACAGTAAATCTGTGTAATGTTACGGACATACTTTGTCAATACCCCGCTAGTCTGATGACAGTCTTCTATGGCTGGTAAGACTTGACAAACACAACATTCTTACTATATAGATTACATCCACTTGAGCAGAGCATTAGAATCAATGTAATATCAGTCAAAAGATCAACAATGTTTCGCCAGCTGGCGGCAGTCTCACAAGACCTCATTATTCTGAACTTATCTATGCATGGATTCTGGTATGCTTGTCAATGTGAAAAAGTCAATATAGAATTACACCAAAGCTCCCTTTACATTGCCGCTAACATGATAATCTGATGTTGATTCTATAAAGGCATGCAATGGCTGGGGAAACATATATGGTTATGTTTGGCTCTATGGATTGAGCAAAGTTTGCGTGATTCGCCAGGGCACACCAGTTTTCCCCCGTTTTGCTGATGTCAACCAGCCGTATCGCCGCCTTCGAACTTTGGAGATCGAAGCCGGAAATCTTCCAGTTCCAATCTCCAAACTCAAAGCCGGCTCAAACATCCTTATCGGAATCGTGGCGAGCTGCGACCACTCTCGAATAAGCTCCGAAACATCGACTGTTGCGGCCCATCGGGCCTCGGCAAGTAATAAATTTGGACCAGTTTCGAGCACACGTCGAGCGCAGACAACAATATTTGTTGAATATTTGGAATCGCGAAGTGGGGAAAAGGAAGAGGACAACGACAGCGACAGCGGCACTCAGCGACAACGAGAGCATATGAGTTGCATCCGTGTCCGTCTTCATGACGCGCGTGCTTCCCGCAGTTAATTTTCATGACTAGGGATAATGAACTTACGAAAAGGCATTACCGTACGTGAATATATTTACTTATTTCATATCTAGGAAGTTGAAAGTGTTAGCTTCTCGTCATTAGTGAAGTATGAGTTTATTTTTCATCAAATATTCCAGTTCTCTTGCAAAACGCGTGTTCTAGTCCTGGTTTTACCGTTTTGGCAAGTCCTGTTGTCTAGATCCATCAATTCTTTATTTATTTGGTCTTATTTCTACGTCCTACTTCCTACTTCCTACTTCCTGGTTTCTACTTCACACATTCCACATTCTTTGTCTTACCCCCTGAATTCTACTTTTTCATTTACCTTGTCTTGCTATCTTACCTGTAATGTTATTTAATTTTGACTGAAAATTTTCAAAGTCCCTATATATCTACATAGATAAGATAAGTCGGCTGAACATACGGCATCAATGTGACGGCAAACTCCGCGTCACACTTAAGATTTTGTGCGCCTCTGGCCAATTGAAAGTCCCCTTAGGTCATTTTATTAATATTTGTGTGACTATAACTTATTTAATCTTGCGGATGTCGTCATATGCGGTGGGGACTCGGTGAAATTTTCCTCGTGAAAGCGCAGACTAAGAAGTAGGAAGTAGCCACAGGATGTAGCCATCAAAGGTAGGAACCAAACAAACATATCAATTGAATCTAGCCGTGGGATCAACAATTTGATGAAAGTAGACAACAAAACTACGTATTTAGGCGAGTTTAGGTAGTAAAACTAGAGAGCAGGAAGCTCGATTTGTTGATGAAAAATAACGTCATAGTGAAGGGAGCCAATTTTGTGCACTTGGGGCATACTTTATAACGGTAAAATCTTTTCCTTTGGTCTTCATGAACAGAGATTGATCTCAATTTTTTTTTTGCACAGTTGTTGGCAAGTAGCCCGATATCAGAACGCGCTTATTGTCTCCATGCGTCCAGATCTTGCACACTTCCTTTGTATTGGGCGTCTACATAGGCATTATTGATACTGTAACTGTCAACATGACGGCGACATCCGTCCAGACTTGTAGAGTCCCCAGGACTTGAAGGCTAAAAAGTTCATTTAGCGTCGAGCCTCACTGGAAATTTAAGTAACGGACGACCTCTGGACGACCTGCTAATTATTTACTCGAAAGCATCATGATCATACATCTCTTCCTGATGTATTGGCGGTGCCGATCTTTTACCTCGTCACGATGCCTGATCCGAACCCCTCGTAATCCTTCTAGGGTTCTTTCCGTCCCTGCTAGTAGGAGTGTTACGGCACCCGAAAAAAACTTGATAAAGCAGAAGGTGCATACATGTTTCCCCTCCTATCGTCCTCCGAAGGCTGATACGGTTCACGGCGGGTTTCAGAGGTGAGTGAAGTTATTTCTTGTGCTCTGATGCCGACTGACTTGGTGCAGAGCCTCAACATGTCAATGACAACGGTCGCGACTAAGCAGCAAAGGCCTAGCCTGGAGTTCATATCACCTCCGCCAAATTCGGGCGACACATCGACACTCGTAGTAGCCGCTTCATTTTCGCTGGACCACATTCCGACGGAAATATGGCAACACATCTTCGCCTTGCTGGTCGTTTCAGAGCAGCACATCGTCTGCGAAGATATCATTTTTCCCGGCCTGCGGCGAGAGTGCCCTCTCCCATCTTCCGCCACGTCGTGCCTGCTTCCCCTCATGCCCACCACGCTTTCCCAGGTGTGTGTGCGCTGGCGCGACATCGCGTATGGGATGCCCGAAATATGGAGCATGTTGTGTGTCAACGCGCCCTGCATGAGCTCCAACGATGCCGGCACGGAGAAGCTTCGAAGGGTCGGCGAGTTGATCACTTCGTGGCTAGCACGTTCGGCTTCCTTCCCGCTCAAGTTGTCGGTTGTCGCTAAGAGGAATGTGGGTGGCGCGCAGACGATCCTTCGGAGCTTGCTTCCGGCCTGCGCGCGGTGGGAGACCCTCCATGTCGATGTTCCCTTCACGGCGCTCTCGGTGCTGGTGGAGTTGCGGCCTGGCGACGTGCCCCTTCTCACAACCCTCAAAATTTACGAGCGGTTCTACACCCTGGGGCTTCAAGGCCGAACAGCCTCTTTGAACCCTTCTGCAGTCGACAAGTTCCACCTCTGCCGCATCAGCGATTCTTTACGTCGATTTTGTACGTCCTCTATTCCGACACCGCCGTACGGCAGCGCCTTCTGTTCGCACCTCGAGGAGGTGCAAATTCAAGAAAGCCCGTCCGAAACGTGGTCGACCCTTCGCTTTCTGACATCCTGTCCGCAACTGCGTGTGCTCACCCTGAGCGGGTACGGGACGACGGCGAACTTTCCGACGGCGCATGACTCGCCCGTCACCCTCCCACATTTGGAGTCGTTGAGTTTGGAGCACCCGTTCGGGCGCGACTGCCTTCTGAAGATGCTCATCCTTCCCAAGCTCAAGTCGGTTTATCTGGGTGGGCGTTGCAGAGACGAGGCCGCGTACATCCTGAACCAGATCAAGACTCTGTTGAAGCGGAGCGCGCTCGCTTCTTTGGAAAGCTTTTATCTAGAAGTCGAGAGCCATGGATTGGATCGTTCAAAGCTCATTGATTTTTTGCTGGCGAATCCGATGTTGCACACCCTCGGCATCGACGATTTCGGCGTCTTTATGGATCGCCCTCTGGTAACCACCGAATTGCTTCAGGCCCTCACCATTGTAGACGTTCGAGAAAATCGACCCGGGTTCAAACAAATGCAGCTGTGTCCTCGCTTGAAGTTGGTATCGTTCTTGAATTGTTCTCGATTTGACGACGAAGCTCTATTGCGTTTTCTTCAATCCCGATCAACTCATCATCATGCCGGTCCAACGCCGCGGCACAATTGGGTGGACGAGCAGAATAGTTGCGAGGTAGCTGTCCTAGAAAGCGTTGAAGTGTCGTTTAAGAGGAGAATGCAGAGCGCTGCCCTCGAGGCTTGGAGGAGGGACACTTTTGTGATGAATGGACCGAACGCCATAGTTATTTTTGTGATAGCTACGACGGTCGGATGAGGCCAGCCTAATGTTGAATTTATGCCCGAATTCGATCGTCGGCATCCCTGATTCAGAGGTTAGGCTCTAAAATTGTGTCAGCCACCAGAGTTGCAATCCGAAGTACCAGCACCGTCACCTAGTTCTCCATCGAAGATCATTCAAGATGCCAAAGCTCAGACTTCATGCCTTTGACTCGCCTTCTCAAACACCTTCAGGTCCTACTTCGGACACGACGTCGAAGGAGTCCAATAAAAAATCCATCTTTCGCAAATTTGGCTCGAAATCGCGATCATTCCTCTCGAAGTCGTCTTCTAAAGTCAGCCGGAACACTTCTTTCAAAATGAAAGCGCCGGCTACAACTCCCATTTTTCGAGGGTTTTCCGAATCGTTGGCCAAGATACCAAATATGATGCCGAGGACGCCATCTTCGACATTTACTCCTAAAACAAAAAAATCGGAGACTATCAAGCGGAGTAGAACATACACCGCCGGTATGCTTCAGATGCCTGAGAGTCTCGACAACATTAGAGGAACGTCCGAAGGCGGCTTCGAGCTCATATCGGTCGGAGAGCCAGAGTCACCCACCGATGCGCGCTTGCGGATGAAAAGAGCTGTGTCATTTTATGAAGTGGATGGGCACCTATCCGACCCGGAGTCGGTTTCTCCCAGCCAAATCCCGTTTCCCAAGATGAGCCCTGCAAGTTTTCTGGAGCCAGCACAAGAGGATCTGATTCATTCCGAACCTGACTCCAACGAAGAAAAGGTGGATGAATTTCGCCCACTGGACGCGGTGGGCATCGTGCCGCCAGACGCTATGCACACCCTAGAATGCGCTGCGGACAGTCAATTTCTCCATATTGCCAGTTTCCTTCAGAATGCCGCCCGACACGCTCGCGACCATGATACCTGTTCCCAGCAAACCATTTTCCGTGCTTCAGCCCCGCTGCTGCTCTTCGCTTTCGTTATGACTATCGGGGTTTTGTTACCACGATATTACGCAGCACTCCAAATGAGATTCGGGAGCGACCTCCAGACCTTCATCGCTCTAGTAATTCTCGGAGGTGCTTTTTCTGTCCTGCTTCTGCTGAGATGCACGATTTGGGTTTTGAGCGTCCTGGGGAGATTGTTCTGCGAAATGGATCTGATGACGGTGTCTCGGAAGGGTGATTGCATTTCTGTGGATGGTACGCGTATGGGAGAGGCAGAGTTGGTCTTGGGTAGCTTTCTTTTTGGATAATTGCTTTGATTAAGATCGTATTTTTTTTTTATCTTATCTGATTTCTAAACTTGGAAGTTGCGTCAAAATTTGATCAACGCGTTGCGTTACAGTCCTCGTTCTCCAGTCTCCATCATCTTGCTCCGTCCGATTGACCAAGGTATCGTAAGATCAGAAGGCAGGTTGTGTCATATTCGAGGTTCTTCACGAAGGTTCGGCACTGAATATCCGACGTCAACAGGTCCAAGCTGGTGCGCTGAAATTTTGCTTTGACACCGAGGTCATGGTGCGATACAGACAACCCTCTGCCCCAGGCAGACAAACAAATGATTCAGTCCTTCAATCCCAATAGAAGCAAGCAAGTCTCAAGCAAGTCTGCTAAAATTTTCTACGCCACGAGTTTCCTAAACGCGGCCGCTGTCTGAACGCTTGACCATCGAGTCATTGTTAACGAGGCTGTGGCCTGATTGTCCAAGCGGGACTTCCTAAAATATCACCACGTTGCTTGAAGGTCAAGTTGGTATTTAACCACCCCTCCGACTCGTGAATGAACCAAGCGAATCTATTGTCCTCTAGCCACTCCAGCCACTCTTCATATCCTTTGACTACTACCCCATCTTCGCGATAAGAAATGGCTTCTCCTACTTCTGCAGCAGCAGCATTCGATCTGGACGCGTTTCTCGCTGAACCCGGAAACATATCATCATCGAATGAATCTATTCACGAAGCTATAATCTCTCGGTCCAGCTCAGCGAGTGATGCAGCACGAAAACTTGAGGAGAGTCGCTTGCTTGCACGTAGTACGCGGACTAGTTCAACGTTCTCCTCGCCGCATTCCTTTCGAGAGGGACCGCTCGGCGACGACCGTTCGTCGACTTCGACTAATGGTGCTCTTGTAAAGACATCATCAGCATCTGCAGCTGCAGCGCTCCTGGAGTCAACTGCAAACCGGTTGAGCCTCCAACCACGCGTCAGTAGTCAGGCTCTGCAAGTAGCGTTGCCCGGAAAGATAAGCTGGACCTATCCTAAACCTATTGTTCCTAATGGTCCTGTCGCTGCCCCCATCCCTGCCGATTATAGCTGGGTCATGACCGGAGGGAACACCTGGAGCAACAAGCACCGTCAGACAAGAGATTCAACCACCGCGTTCTTCAGTAACTCACGCCCTGCATGGGAAAGGATCCACTGGCGATTCCCAGAAACTCAGGACCACAGAGTGGCGGATATGCTTGCGTGGGTCCAGAAGATGGCGCCTAACTTGGCTGCAATCGGTGTAAGTACAATTCTCTGCCACTCATGATTCTTGGATATTGATAATGGTTTTCAGGTGACGAAGTTCCTCGAAAGCCGGGAACGCGGTGCTCTTTTTATAAACGCTGCCTTTAGAACGTTTCAACATACGAGTGAACCAGAGTTAGACTGGTTCACATTTGACCAACTGCAAATTACAAGGGATAGGGTTTTACAAGAATCCACCGCATTCTACGATCCTGCTCGTCTTGTCGTTGTGTTTGTCTATCTGCCCTCGCCAACAGGAAACAGCGTGGCTATATGGCGCCGCAAAATCAGTGTTCCAGACAGGACGCGGGAGAAATACCTTTCGCAAATCAATGGCATCGCGATGAAGTTGCGATTGCCAAAGGACTACATCGTAATGATCGATGGGTGAATAGGAAGCTGCTTTTTGCCATTTTTTTTTGGAGGGGGTTAATTCTTTTTACTTATGCTATCATAATTGTTAACAGACCGCAATTTTATTTAGCACAGAAATTATACTCGTATTAAAATTAATCCCAGATGTATACTAGGGCTTGCGTACCTTGTGTAAAAGATAGAGTAATGTGTTTGAAATTTGGGGTTACTGTAATAAACGAGATCTCTTCATTCGGAGGACAGTCAGAAAGCAATACAGTATCAAGAATGCTGTTGGTAGCGATGTCCTGAATCTTGATCGTCTTCTTCTGCTCGTTGCAGGGGTATATGAGGCGAGAGCCATCCGCAGAGAAGACAACAGGTGGGGCACACCCTGAGGGAACTTGGTCCGGGGTCCACGTAGCTTTGGGGCTCCTAATCATTTTGACCTTCTTCGAACGAAGATCCAATACAAGAATCTCTCCAGATATATAAGAAATGGCCAATTTCTTCCCATCCGGAGCACACGCGAGACGGACGAGCTGCTCGGTGGAAGACTGAGATAAACCAGAAATTAGAGTCCCATCCGAATCGGAAGATCCATTCGACGGTTGGCTAGCGTGGTTGTAGATGGGTCCACTGGTAGCTTGATCGGAATCGAGATGAAGAGAACGCTCGTTCTGTTGGCCGGTCTCTACCATCGATGTAAATATGGACCTGCTCGTGTTGCCAGTCCAAATTGTCTTGCCATCTGGAGAGATAACAAATCCACAGCCAGCGAGAGGCTCAGGTAAAGCGTCGAGGCCCAGAAGGGTTACCCTAGTTCCATGACTCCAGCTTGGAATCCGTCCGGTTTGTCGCTTCCATAATACGATGTAGGCCTCATTTTCAAGGCGTTCGACACCGACTATCGTCTCGTCCGAAAGGATAGTGAGATTGGAGATATTTGTGACATCGGAGTTCAGGCGGGTGAGGGATTTGTCTTTCAACACGACATATATTGAAGTATTTCGCTGCTTTGGATCCTTGGCAGCGGCCACGTACCGCAAAGCAGTAGTTGGAGAAAAGGCTATTGTTGTGACGGCGCTGCCCAGTGAATAATCGCGTTTGACCACCCCTTTCCATGCATCCCAGACTCGCAAAGTCCCATCCACATGGCCTGTGAGAATGATCTTTTGGTTGGGTGATAATTCCATATATGTAATGGTCGAATTCTTCTTCAGAATAAGGTACTTCTTCCATGGTCTTTTCGTTGGGAGGGATGGGTCGGCAATGCGAATTTGTCCACTGGTAGCCGTCGCGGGGACCACTGGTGATATCATGGTACTTGCTCTCCTGGAAGCAGGTGGCAATGAAGAGGGTTTGGGCGCAGGATTGGACTTCGGAGCAGCCACCGGTGTACGCACCGGAGCACGCGTAGGACCATATACTGGAGTGACAGGCACCTGTTGAACCGGGGGAGGCGGTGGTGGAGTGGTTGGTGGAAGGGGACTCGGAGGTGTCTCTAGAGCGAAGTTGATGTCTCTGCACACAGTTTCCGCCGTGGGGCGCTCGTTTGGACTTTTGACCCAACAAGCTTCCGCTATCACCCAGACAGCATCTGTCATCTGTGGCGCTTCGTAGTCGTCTGGGCGCTGGGGCCGTGTACCATTTATGACAGCCTCTTGAAGGCGAACAGGATGAATGTGGCTAAGCGGTACTTCGCCCGTGTACATCTAAATCAAAGAGTGGTCAGCTTGAGGATGCTTCATATAAAATCAACTAGCACTTTGACGTACCTCATAGATCGTCATTCCAAGTGCATATATGTCGCACGGCATTTTCAACGACGAGCCCGTGAAGAGTTCAGGCGCCATCCAGTTCTGACTTCCGAGTTGTGTACCGGCGTCGAAGTTCATAATCAAAGAACGGCTGTTAACGTCGGCCTTTATGCGTGCTAGTCCAAAATCGCATAGCAAAGCATTGCCACCATCGTCGATAAGGACATTGGTGCATTTAATATCGCCATGGACCACTCTTTGTGTATGCAGGTAAGTCAGTCCTAACGATATTTGATGGACCTGCATTGTTGGATAGTGTATAGACATAGACTTGACATAGACTTACTATTCTCAAACGATCGCAATCGGGATTACGGACAACATATTCGGCGGCATTTCCTCCATTGATCAATGGAGTTACGATGAAGGGTTTGTCGTCCAAAATATTGGCACCGAGAAATTCTGGAGAAAAAGTAAGTTGGAGATTGTATATATGAAAATGAGGGCTTGCTCACGAAGAATATGTGGATGCCTTAATCTGGACCATGTCTGGCATAGACGTCAACTAAATGATTTAGAGTAGTTCATGTGGAATAGTAACACTTACATCAACTTCGCGGCGTACTGTCTGTATGCAGAAAGAAAGTATGAGTGAGTTCTACACCGCACGGAAACTAATGAACAACTTACGACGGCGCGGGGAATGGTTTCTCCACTATTTCGCATGACCTTCACTGCAACATCCATTTCGTTCCATTTCGCGCGATATACAGTTCCGCTGAAGGTAAAACTCTGTAAGCATTGAATTATCACGAAACGGAGGAGTTTCAGGACTCACAATCCTCCTGCTCCTATTTGGGGTCCGAATTCCACGTCAAAAGAAGTGATAGTCCAGGGTGCAAGCTCGACTTTTTTGCCACTTGTCGTCCTCAAATGGAAGAGACTTGTCGTGTAGAAGTTATAGAGGTCGTCTTGTTGGCCGTTTGCTTCGGGCCTTTCGCCAATTCGTCGTTCTAAAGCAGCCATCATAGCCATTGGTTCATTCTTGCTGATATCTACGTAGAAAATTAGAACATCAGCTTCGTTTGAAGACAGATCTTGTAGATGGGCATGCCTAATGCCTCCATTAGCATTCGTTGATTAGATTGTAATTCTCGCAACATCTTGTGCATCTGCCTCTGGTCGTTCTGACGAGCCAACTCGTTCAGGTTCATCAAAAGCTGTGTGTCGACCAAGGAAGCAACCTATCATACATATAAACACAGAAAGTCGTCAGCGAATTTTACATTCTCAGATAGTCGTAATACGAACCTGGAAGGCGTTCACGCTCATCGCGATGCGACGGTGGAATGAGTCAATGGTATCCAGGCGCTTCTTACTGGTGATAATTTGGGCGAATATACTGTTCTTCTTTTGCCCCTCTACGAATTTCCAGACATCGTTCAGGAGACTATAGGGACGGTTTTCAGAAAACATGAGTAAAAATAGCAAAAGTAACATACCCTTCCAGTCCTTCTAGTGCACGCTTCGTATCTTTCTCCAAAAGCTTTCCTTTCTGATATTGCTCGTTGACCGTAAACATTAGCTGAGCCAGAGACTCCGTGAGGTTGCGTATTTGCTCCTTGCTGTCTTGAACCTGCTTGGCCGTCGTTATAACCCATCGTAGGGTCGTAAATGCGAAGTTGAGGCCGGGGACAGGAACAAGGCTCAGACAAGCAGAAACGAGGTCGTTGATATCCATGAATGGTAAAGGGCGGTAGAATCCGGTTTGGTGGGGAAGAACAATGTGTATGTGGGTGATTGGAGTTTATGTAGGTTTACTATTTCGCCACAGCCTTGATGTCAATCCTATTAAAGTCCTTAACGGAATTAGTGGGCATCAGTCAAAGAGTCAAAAGAAGTAATACATGCACTTACAGCCACAGCATTAATGCAGCATATCTGTTTTTGGAGAACAAAAGTGTACAGTAGCCCACATACAGGTTTGCCCAATCGATCCGCAAATGCAACACCGATTTGCCCATGAGTCCCTGAGAACTCGCGTACTGGAAAACAGTCAGAATATTATCACTGCACACCATTTCTTATGCCCCATTCAAAGACCCTTTGATACGTGGTGGAGCCGAGATGGTCATACAATAATCTTGATAGTTCTTGATTGGCAAAACTGGCAGATACGCGGATAGTTGAATCAGCAGGCGATAAGAGAGGGCGCGGAATTTTCGAAGAAAGAGATATGTACCTTGTTGAATGCGTAGTAACGACCTGTGCCGACTTACCGTCGTTTTCGTTCACAACACAAGAATGTAGGAGAGGCAATTGAATTGCGCTAAAAATAGGCAAGGCCCTTGTGCCTGTTGAGAGAGTCCGCGACTCATCCACAACTGTGCTGTCAGATCATCAGATGTTTCCTTCTTTACCTTCTTCAACTTATAAAGTGGCATATATGATTGTTTATCGTTCCCGATATGAGTTCTGTCAATCCGTGACTGATTTTGAATCAAGAAAAGGTAATGTAGCAAGGACATACATAGAGCATCAAACAGATGGTAATCGACGGCGCGGACGAACAATCTTGCCCTCATCATCTCTAATTTCTTCAAACGTAGACGAGGCATCATCCGAAGACGCCGAACTCTCTTCTGAATCTAGCGAATTCCCATTATCGTCCAGGCGCTTATCTGGAATCTGCCAGCCATAAAACAATTCCATATGAGCAAGATAATAAATTATGACGACAACCGAACAGACGTACCGGTAAGCGGGCGAGGTAAGCAAGCAATGAGGCACCAGCTGCAAGCATGAAGACAGACTTCAGACTCGCCGCATAGGAGTCTCTGGCGATGCGCTGTGCATCAGGCGGGAGAACAGCCACGAGCCGCGCCGAGTGTTGTATTTTCTTGATGAGCTATATAAGAACATAATAAGTTTACCGCTCCTATGGTTGTCTCGTTCACAGGCTCACCTCTTCAGCCTCCCTTGGGAAGCGTGCATGCAGCTCTGTGTCAAGTCTTGATTGGAACACTGCTGATGCTGCGGCAAGACCACCAACTTGGCCTGGAGGGAATGTCGGGCATTGTAGTCAGTAAATGTCCGGTGTATTTGATTGAGCGATAAATATAACACGCACCCAAACCTCTGAGCAACTGCGCAAAACCCGTCCCGACAGCCATTTGTGACTCAGGGAGATGCGAGACCAGAGCAACTAAGTGCATGCGTTAATAATCAATGAAATATTGATAAATCTTTGAGCAGAGGAAACATACTGAACATCGTTTGGAGCACAATTGCGTTTCCAAACCCAAGGGGCATCTTAATGATACGTCAACCCAAAATAAAATGACAATGACGTTGAAGTCGGACGTACGATAGTTAGCCATAGATGTGCTTGATTGGAGCTCTCCTTCATCTGCATCATCAGAACAGCAGCAAGAAACGGAAAGGCTCCGAAGATCATGTTCATTGTTTTGTATCTGCCATAACGGCGCATCATCCATCTTATCGGACACAAGGGGGCGTCAGAGGCTGTACAAAGTGGCACCCTGAATTACTATCTCACCCGGCAAATAAAGACCCAGTGGATATACAGAAACTGTTTGGTAGAAGGTGCATTCCTAGAGTCGGGAATAAATGAACAAATTCCGTAGCGGATCAGGCATGGAAAAAAAACACGTACCCGCTGTGGAAGCAGATGATAGCATCACTGTCTGGAACCAAGTAGGATAGTAGTATGTCACCGAAAGGTTGCACACTGCGACAAAAGCATTGCTGAGTCCCACGAGAACGGGCACCTTTTGGGTTAGGAGATGTGGGGGAAGGACCGGTTCAACGGCAACGAAAATTTCAATGACGATGAAGAGAATCGTGAAAAATACAGAAAAGACAAAGGATATCCATACGGAGGGCTCGGACCACTGTTGGAGATAAGAAACAAGAATAGGTCAACTAGACATTATAATGATCACGTACCGGAAGACCTTCGTTAAATCTCATGCCCAAGAATAAGAGGAAGGATCCGACCTGAAAAGAAGTTAGATTTAATAATTCAGGATTAGTGTTGCGATTCCTACAGCGCCCAAAAGAGTCAAGCTTCCTCCATAGTCGATCCTTTTTAAGATATGTTTCGTGCCCATTCCCGAGCCCTAAGAATCAAAGGTACATGTTAGATCGATAGATCGACGATGGATTGTACCGCGGAGACTTACAGGCGTGACGTATGTCAGATTATATGTCACTAATACGAAGGAAAGCAGGAAGAAAGGTATTTGAACTAGAAATGCCCATCTCCAACCGAGCCTTGAAGGAAACGCTGAGCACAGATTCGAAAATAAAAATAGAAATGCGCGATAGTTACCAGTCGGTGATAACTCCTCCAAACGATCCTCCCAATCCCATTCCGAGCTATGAAGGAGCAGCAATTTAGTGGATGACATATACGAGCAACATTTTTGCAAAACAAAAACATACGCCATAGAAAATCCCGCCTATACTTTGAATAAACCCTCGAGCCTACAGGCAGAAAGTTAGTTCAAAAAATTTCACACGTGCGACGACTGGACCTCACCCTTCCACTGTACATATCACTTGTTATGATCCTATAATACCAGATCAGAATTCATGCTTTTCGGCCGGTATATCGAGACTTACGCCGCTGTAGTAAAAATTCCACCGCCACCCATGCCAGATACCTAAAAACGGGTATAAAATTCAATACTGTTCAATAAACTTCAATGAGCAAAACTGAACGCACGAATCGAGAGACAATAAGCATTTCCATGCTATTTGACAACCCACAGGCCAGAATGCCTGTTGCAGCGAACACCATCGCCGATTGGTTCGCCGCTCTTCGGCCCATTACGTCGCTCAAGCGGCCGTACAAAGGCGTAAATGTACACGTCGCCAGTAGATAACTGGGTATTGTGGCGTCAAGGTTTTTAAACAGACGATAAGAGTGCTTTCGACTTACGCTGTTCCTACCCAGCTGGCTTGATTGGACTTGTTGAAGTCTGACGATATTGATGGCAACACTGCAATTAAAATATCAGCAAAGGACAAAGGCAATGAGAACCTCATATCAATACGTACTAGTGGGTACTAGAGTTACTGATAATTAAAATGCAGTGTTAGTCCGAAGTAGCCTAGATATGAGTAGAGGTAAACAGACAATTTAATGCCTGTAAACTCAGCTTCATCTAAGTAAGATCACATCGAAAATGAATCTCACAGATAAAAATTGTGCTATCCATATGCCAGCGAGGATATTATTACGTCCATTCGCAGACATTTCAAGAGGTCCGAGCGGCTGAGACAGTGATTCCGTAGGCGACCTGAGATCCAACCCATATCGAGGAGCGCTCCGCTGGAGGATGGACGAGAGCGCAGACGCTGAGGATGGTGGTCGAAGAAGAGGGTCTCGCTCTGAGCATGTCATCGACATTCTCGATTTTCTTTGAGCTCTGGTGGTGAGGGACCTTGCATCGCTGGGACACCTCTTATATATCGATTTCGGAGGTAGAAAGTCGGTCACTGATGGATTACGAGCGACAGCGACAGCCCTAAATCGCCTGCCAAGCCGTTGAGATGTACGAGTTGCTTTTGATCCAGTGGAGATGTATAGGTTATCAAAATGAAGTGTTCCAAGCGCCAAGAGGGAAGTAGGGCCAGATTTTATAAGCAAAACCCTTCTTCGGCACTCCTTCTGAGATGATAAACGTGTAAGAAGTGCTGAGATATGCCAATCATCGATGTTGGGAAGCGAGCTATCGGCTGGTATCGGTACCGTATTCTTCTGAATAAAATTTCCGAAAATCTCCAACATTTCGACGAAACATTTGCTTGTGCGTAGGAAGGATGCAAGTTGACGTCGGTTGGAGAAGCATTGTCGGAGGCCACACGCATGGGATTAGAGGGCGTCAATCTCAAGTCTTGGCGAAGTAAAACTGAGAAGAACAAACTCCCTTCTTGAAGTAAGGCTCTTGTTCGGGAATCAGAACGCCTTAAGAAAATCGGCGCTAAGGAGGACTCCTGGAGATCTGATCCTCGCCTCCTCATGCCTCCGAGGGTGTATCGTCGTTGGAGCATTCCCAGGGACAAGGTCGGCATAACGCAATCAATAGCCTGTAAAGCCCTCGGTAGTCAATAAGCCATTACTGTAAGTTCGAGGGACCTGTGGCAGTTTTCTTTGAAAAGCGGGCAATTGGTGTAGGCTAAGGTTGGTCTTGTAACTTGTTCGAGTTCAAGTTCAAGTTCAAGTTGCAACAGTGCACCATGAGATTTTTTTTTTCATGTGACAAATGCACGTGATGTGACATACGCGTTAAACCAGTTGACCGTGACGTTCTGGGACTTGACCATCGTTCGTCTGACCCAATACGGGTTCGCTTTCCTGCCTCAATCCTCTAATCCTCGCTCACAGAGGGATTGATGTCAGAGTAAGATATGTATGCCACAGGGTAAACGTTACTTTCTGAACTTCAAACATCAAAATCTGACACGATTGTGAACTTTAAAATAGTCGCAGTGTTCGCAACCCATTCACCCAACGAGAAGATGATTTACTCCTAAGATACATCGCAAAATACAATCCGCTGCCTGCCGGAAGGACTGGAGAAAAACTGTACAAGATGCTCGCGGAGAATGTGGGTCGTTTCACCAGCCTTGCTGAACGCAATTCATGAGTTTGTAGGCTGGAAATATATGGCCTTGGTCTCGCGCACATACCTGGCAGTCTTGGCGCGAAAGATACAGGAAAAACCAGGCCGAGTTCGACTCGAAGATCAGGAAATATCTACGACGAAAGGCTGCTGCTGCTGAGGAAGAAGTGACTGTCAAGAAGGAGGGCGTACCGCCGAAGCCAAGGCGCGAAGATAACAATATAGTTCGAAAACCCACCAATGCTCCTGTTGTTCCCGTTGTCGACAAATCGAAAGGAAAAGATGTTTCCGCCGCAGAAAATAGAAGACAGGACGCCAGCAGTTCGCGTCGCGTTCAACCTGTTGAAGAGCTCAAGAAGAAGAAAATCAACAATGCGAATGATGAGCGACGTGTAATATCAAAACCGGGAAAGCCATTGGACGTCCCAGCTGCATATGGTTCTAGACCGCAGGCGCGACAACAACCTCGGGCTGAGGACACAAATGGGCGAATCACAGTTGCCGGCGCCGATACGACAGCGTCTAGGATGGACTCATTGAAAGTGACAGACCGAACTACAGCGCCTAGTCCCCCTATTGACGAGGCAGAGCTAGTCGAAGAGCTCGACGAAGAAGACATGCGCCAACTATTCGGCTCATATGTTGAGGAGTCGCAATCCCAGCAGAAAGCAGAAGAGCTCGTTCCAGATTCGGAAGAGGAATACCAAGCGTATGTCTGTTTCTAGTCTCTGATACTGCCACTTTCTCATCTTTGCATGCAGGGCGAAATCACTTTCCAACATCCAATCTGTTTATCCTAAGCTACCAACAGATCATACCGAAGAGGAACAGCATATACCAGGAGCGTTTGAAGCCGCTCCACATGATCTTGTTCTCCCTTCGCCTCCCCCTGACCGTCCCATACCCAGAGCTGAATCCAGCAAACCTATGGCGGCAGCACACCCACCCGTTTCACATCCTGCGCAGAAAAAGGCCAAACCTAAACTCCGTAAACCTGCAGAAGATCCGTTCGCTACTCCATCAGAAGCATCCCCACAACCACAACCTCCACCTCGCCAGCAATACGGACATACTAGAGGATTACCAGTTCTGGTTGAGAACGGCTTCCGAGCAACGCTAAAGCGTCAGCGTCGGTCAAGTACAGGTGACCCAAATGCCGCTCCATGGCCTCCTAAACGCGTAAAAACGACCGCCACCGCCGCCCCTTCCAAGAAGGCCGAGGAACAGGACGATGACATGGACGTCGATGACGCCTCGCCAGCGCAAAAGAAGGCGGCGCATATCCTGTCTGCTCGTCGGCCTATGCATGTGAACGCAGTGGCTTCGTCTTCAAAATCGATGCTCCCGCCAGCACCGGCCGTCGCTCCTAAGCCAGATCAGCTTGCTGCACAGAACGCCAAAGATGTCAAAACTGCAATTGTCGGGTTCTCGAGGACTGTCGTTGCGCATATATCACCGCCATCTAGAGCTGAAGTGGCGAAGAAAAAAGTTTCTCCTGTCTTCGGGACCTCGAGACTAGTCACTCGTACCTCCTCTGTACATGCCCCTCCAGCCGTTGCGCTGTCCGACAGCGATCCGTTCATGGCGGAGAAAATCTCAGAAAGGGACAAGGGCAAAGCACGCGCCGACTTTGTAATCAACGATAATCCACCGCCGAAGATCGATCTGCACAAGCAAAGCCTCCACCGGCGGCTCACCAACACGTCTATATCTATATCTGCCAACCGTTCTGGGTCTAGCTCTCATGTCTCGTCATCGTCCGCAACGAGGAAAAAACGCCAATCAGGTAGCGGAGGAAATAGTTCCTTGCGCAAGTCGATTATAGGTATCATGCCTGCGGACCCTAAATTTGAGCTGGTAGTCGCTGCTGCCGAGGACATCACCCATACACTCGCGCAGATGGCAGCGGCGTTCGGGGTGGGCGAGCAGATTGCGCAGGCGACGTATATCAGGACGCGGAGCTTGGAGAAGACCAAGTTTATTCTGCAGCAGCTGCGCGATGCGATGGCGGAGAAAGAGAAGGCGCTTTACGCGGCTATGCCTGATTTGGTGGGCCAACCAAGCGACGGTGCAGCTGCGTCTGAAGGTGACGACTCCGACGAGGAGATCCCTGCAGGTTTAGTCCTTCGCTCAAAAGTGAAGGTGAAGGAGGAACCTCGGGAAGAACAGGTAAAGCGGTCTTCGACGAAGTCGCCCATCAAGTCTCCGAGGAACAGCGGGCGGCCGAGTCTTTCTATCCGACCTATGGTAGTTGAGGAAGACCTGAGTCTTACGACGGAATATCTGCCGCCGAACGGGTCTCGAGCGGGCAGGTTTGCGAGGCTGATGAAGCAAGGGCGCGTCAGCGAGGCGGTCGAGCGGGAAAAGCGGCGAATTAGCGGCGTTTTCGTCCCGGATACTCAGAATCCGAGGCGGTCTCCACCACCCTCAGGTACCGTCTCGCCTACGCCTCGATCTCAAGCTCGTGATGCTCCCATGGAAGTGAATGAAGATGGCGAGGAATCTGAAGAACGCGACGAGGAACAGGAACTTATCGCTGGAGTTGTTGCACCAGAAGCCGAAGCAGCTGAAGATGACGATGACGACGATATATACGTACGCGATGACGAGATAGATCGCGAAGCAGACGATGAATTGGACCACCAAGAAGCGGAAGCTGAGAAGGAGGTTCTATCATCGCCACCCTGGCCCACAACAAAGGCGCTCATAAAGCGCCTTTCGGGCGGCCGCGATAACGAGCCAGAATTCCTGGCCAAGGCCCAGAGACATCGGGAGCTGGCGCTTGCGGTGGATAAGGAGAACGATGGCGAGTTACGCCAGTTCGAGAAAGAGCATAATAAGAGTATGCTGAGGCTTTGGTCAGTTCATTGGGTGCAGGAGATGTTAAGCGCTTATCCGAAAGTCCAGGAGGACGAAGCTGCTGATATTTGAATTGTTTATGGCTTGATTATTACCTTCTAGTCCTATTTTTCTTGGTGTCCTATGTTTTAAATAAATCATAGAGTTTATGGGTGTAATTATATGTGGTGGTTGTAGTATGCAACGAAGATTTAGAAGTTCAAACGCTGTCTGACGAGTAACTTTCAATTTGGACTGTGTAATATTACAGTATGGAGGCAAATTCAACGCAAAATATCAGCAGCCAACTTGCCATAGAAACTTAGGACGATTATGTACGGTCTTTCTGGCAAATAACTTGAAAGATCGTTGAGTCAATCCCATTAGCTATCGACGAGGAATCATTGCAACAATGCGAAGACCACATCTCTGGAAACTAATAAGCATTGACACTGAGAATCAAGTATTTCTGTCGGGAATTCTGCAGTACGCGAGATTTATAGGAAATTACGCGTTGTGGTTCTGGACTACGATTCCAATGCGATAACGAAGGGGTTCCCTGGCATCGAGCTAGAGTTCCCAGATCAGAAAACACGTCAGTTGAAGAATTCTGAAATTGAACTTACTTCAACGCCATCGAAACCCTCTTCACGACCCATAAGCTCGGCCTCATCTTCACCGAAATCGCGCTCTTCGAACTCATCCCAGTCGTTGCGCGCTTCCAAGGACGCTTCATCTTCACGGGTCACGTAGTCGAGCAGATCCTCGAGGTCTTCCCGTTCGGAGAGATCTTGATCGAAATACTCCCGAGCGTAGAAGTCTTCAAGATCGTCACCAAATAGGTCTCGTTCCGCGACATCCATGTAAGGTTCCATGACCTCGCGGGCATCGAGGTCTTCCATATCAACGTCGCGAGTTTCTAATGAATAGTCATCGAAGACCTGCATATACAGATGTCGTTAGGAAACTGACAAGCATGTACAATAGAATAAGAAATACCTCGGGCGCCGCGAGAACCTGGCTTCCAGCCATGAGCATTCCCAATAGTGCGAGAGTGACAGAGAAACGCATAGTGATTGATTTTCTTCGTAAATGAACTCGAGATGTGAGTAGAAAAGCTTTTTGAACTTTAGGAGTCAGGACCAGCCTAAAAATTCTAGAAAATCGCAACGAAAGTTATCGTGAGCGCACATTTTCTGGAAGGCTACGGGACGTGCTTACTGAGGAGATGGTTGCACCAGGCAAAGAATGAGAAGGCTGTGCATCCTGCGTTTCAGCTATTTGTACTCCGGAGATAATTCGGGGATCAAGCTCAAGGCCGTTGGATAGATATCAAAATGTTGTTCGATCTTGAGCATGTGCAGAGAAGAAAACGGCAATTATGCTTGATATAAGAAGATAAAATATAACGCATAGTTTGAACTGCTAAAATTAATTTTTTGAACAGACCTGCAGGTTTTGAAGAGGGGTTCAAGGCGGGCTAATTAGTGATTGCCAAATATAGCTGATAAGGCAAATAGTACCAAATACATAAATTAGCGCGACCGTGAGCGCGTTCGTTTTCGGTCCTTTTTGTCTGTTTCTCAACATCAACGACCACATACTAGGCCGAGGACGCGTAAAATTCGTACAGAATGAGTAGAAACAACGTTCGCGGCCCAACTTCCGCCCTGACGGAGTTCTTGAGGGTAAGTAAATAGCCTGGACCTTTGAAAATTACTGAAGGCTGAACGACATGTAGGCATCTGGGATCACACCAACAACGATTGCACGCCGAGCTGCCACTAGAGCTAATAACAACGAGAATGAGCCAGAACCTCAACCAGAAGCCGGCCCAAGTAGGGGGGTAACCACAGGCAGGCCGAGAAGGTCGACAAGGGTGCGTCAAATTGCACAAGTTGAAGTTCATTAGTACGATAACTGTGATCTAGGCCTCTGGATATGCTTCAGACGACCTTGATCAATCAGAACATGAGCAACCTGCAGAAGATGCGATGGAAGTAGACGAAGAGGAGCAAGCTACCCCAGCGAAGAAGCGCAAGCTCACGAAAGCGGCCGAAGCCAAATTGAAGGCCAAGGAGAAGAAGAAGCGAGGCAAAAAGGACAGCGACGACGAAGACGACGAAGACGAAGACGCGTACACTGCCCTTTCGAAGTCTATGTGGACGAACGGGGCCTCTAAGCCATCTGTCGGGAGCTTCGATAATTGCGCTGTTTGTGGGAAGCAATTCACAGTTGTATGTGCCGATTCGATTGCTTCAGGTGTCGCTATCTTATGGGTTTCTCCAGACCAAATACACAATGGCTGCCAGCAACGGAAAAGGCTTTTTGTGTCATGCGTGTGCCAAGGCTGGTGGGAGCGACCCATTCAAGAAACCTGCCGTGCCCAAGAAGCGCAAAGCACCAGCGGAGAGGAGAAAGATCACCAACATCGAAGAGAGACGATTCCCATCTCTCGTTGGTCTTTGTATTCAAGTTAGTATATCGCAGCTCAAAGGTTCTCAGCCACTTTCTAATATCTTTTTAGCTTATCACAAAACACATCAATGACATCGAAGTTTTGGGCGACATCGGCTCGATGAACGTAGAAGCTATCTCGAAAGCTGTGTCCAAACAGCGTGCCTTGTAAGAAAACTACAAAATTTCACATATTTTCTTTGGCTTATTATTTATCAGGACGCCGGAGAACGCTCACTTATTTTATAATTCTGCTAACGAGTCTCTCACTTTGTTTGACGCGACGAGTACGTCCCTTGAATCCGTTCTTTTTGGTTCTCCTCTCAATGTAGTCCAGATCTCCCCTCACCTGCTCTGGAGACACTTGCATACCACAACCGAAATCTAGTTTCTTTGCGCCTCGACTTCTGTGGCCATCTCGACGACGCCGCATTCAAGGTGTTCAGCACATCCCTTCCATCGCTGACACGTCTTGAGCTTCTGGGACCCTTTTTGGTCCGTCCGCCCGGGTGGATTGATTTCTTCCAGACCCACCCCAATCTCGAGGCCTTCCTTATCACCCAAAGCCCTCGATTCGACGACGACTGTATCAAAAGCCTCGCTGAGCATTGCACTGGCATCACGGACCTTCGGCTGAAGGAAATCGGAAAAATGAACGATGTCTTCCTCACTGAGATCCAGGAGCTCCAGGGCTGCTTGCGCTATCTCGATATCTCGGATCCGAGTAACTCTTGCAGCGACGAGGCTGTGATTGAACTCTTGTGTGCTGTTGGTCCGGACCTGGTCTATCTAAATGTGTCGAAGCACAGCGAGCTTACGGATGCCTTCCTCAAAGATGGATTGTTGGCCAACACTACGAAGCTCGAGTCCTTGGCCATATCTCACCTTCCGGAGCTCACCGATGTCGGCGTCTCGAAATTCTTCGACGCCTGGAAAGCCAACACCCCATTGCGCTTCCTTGATATCTCGCGAAATGAGGTGCTCGGTAGCAAAGCGCTCGAAAGTGCTCTCAAACAATCAGGAAAGAAGCTTGAGGAGCTCAACATCAATGGGCTCAAAGATGTCAGCGAAGATGCATTGAACAAAATTGGGCGATATGGAGTCGAGCTGCGTAAATTGGACGCGGGTTTCTGTCGCGCGGTAGATGACTTTGTGGTGAAGATATGGCTTGAGGGGAAGGAGAAGAGTAGGGCGCCCGGCGGCTGTAGGGCCATTGAGGAGATCAAGATCTGGGGATGTAATAGGGTCACTAGTGCATGTCCTAGGAAGGTGTTTATGCTGTTCACTTTTTTCCTTGGAAAATGTACTGATCAAAGATTTTCATTTTTACTCTGTCTTCAGAAGGGTGTATCGATAATTGGAATAGAATCTCAAACTGTACGCTGAATGCAATTCCCATATCTTTCTTTGCTTTGTGGGATGAATTGTAGAACGAAACATCTTTCTTCATCTTTACTCTTTATTTACTCTTATGATCCAATCTTCAAATACAAATTCCACTTAAGGACAACGATGGAGTTGGAATAATTATCTTATGTATTCTTTTTTCGTTCGCAGAGAAATAAAGGACTTGTCAATGCTCTCTTGCGAATTTTGCCAGGCAGGCGGAGATGATTGAACTTACTCAGAATTGCGCTAGCGCGAAAGCAATACCGTGATCATCCTCTTTGCTTCCTGCCAACATCCCGCTGACTTCCTCCTAAACTTCCATGCATTCAGGGCACATATTTGTTCCCGACTCGGACTCAACAGCGCTTCATTCCGATGACCACAAAAGAAAATTCCTCCTGCTTTGTCTGCGGGCCACTACACCTAATGGCTCCGTGGTGGAACGGTGAGCCAAAGTGGCTGTTCTTGTGTTATCGCAGTGGCTAATGCTCAGGTACAGGCTCAGGTTTTGGACGAGACCAATAAACAGTGGGATGTCCGGCAGGTCAACTTGAGAAAGCTTCGCTTGCTGTCACTCAATTACTATAACAGGATCTGGGTCCCGATTCTCGCTTTGGATGCGGATTAGGCAACCGCGATTGGTGAGCTCTTCGCCCTAATATTTTTGAGCTTGAGGCTTGGTCCCTTTTGTACACGACAACCTTTTCTGTTCATCGCTTTATCCTTATTTAGTAATTCATTTGCCTGTTGCATCTGTTTTTGCTTCGCTTCGTTCACCTGTACGTATTTTTTTTACTCGTCTGCTATCTTTATCGTACTGCACTCATCTGTATTTTTACAAGGAACAATGTTAAATGTTACATCTTTGCACGGAAGGAACCAGTATCCTACGGACGGCGCCTTCCATTTCTTGCCCTAATGCCCTAATCTCGTGGAAAGCGCGACACCGAAGCGGATACCTTTGTTTTTGATTGTCGATGGTTGTACAAACTCGGTATCAAATATTTATCTAGGCCACTCAAAGGAGGTCTCTAGGTCAATCCTCGCTTTGTCTACGGGTCTAACACTAAGTCGGTACGGGCTAAGCGACGAGGCCACCAAAAGTGGGACCCAGATATGGCAGTCAACATGAGAAAGCTGCCGCTACTCTAAATTATCTGGGTCTCTATTCCCGTTTTGAATGCGGATTAAGCAATCGGTGAGCTCTTCGTCGTAAGTAAGTACTTTACAGTACTGTAATACATATTTTCGAACTTAAAACATGGGGCTTTGCCTTATTTAGTAATTTATTACCCGAATGGGTACATCGCTTGGTTGATCCGTATTTCTGCTCGTCTGCCACCTGTACTGTACTATATTCGCTGCACTCATCTGTATTTCTACACAAGGGTCCTCTTTGCGCTGCTACCTCGAGAAGGAACCAGTATTCCATAGTTAGCGAAGTGATACTTGGCTTCCTTACATTCTTTCAATTGTAGTTTGTCTATGTCCATGCTAGGCACGGTCACTGTCGATGCAAGTGGTATCTACTTAGCTTTTCGTGTATTTAGACAGCGAATGGATTGGCTTGGAAAGCAATGCAAATTTTTACAAATTATTAATAAGTAACAAGACACAAGTCTGTTAATCAAGGGAAAAGACGGTAAAAAAAAGTGATAGCAAGATAAAGGCGCCCGTCCTAGATAGCATACATCACTGCACATCCAAAAAAGAGTCAAGCGCGGGTATCATTTAGGGAATGTCTGTCGATTGTAAGAAGAAAAGCTGGACGAAATCAGTGAAGAGGAATCGGGTGGGCTGGGAGACGGAGAAGATGCTTGGCTAGGATGTCGGATGACATCGCCGGGCAAATTTTCGGGGTTGTCGATGAGAATACGCTGCTTCATGAATGCAACGAAGGTTACCACTATGAAATCGATTATAGCCAGGCCTGCTGGGAAGATCTCCAAGAATGCTCGACGTGAACGCGATACGATCCCAAGTTTGGCGCGACGGTATCGCGCTATCGGAGTTAATGAATTCGTCGAGGATATCATCTGAAATTCAAAGCTCGAGTTGAATAAGAAATCAAGTACGATTATGAAGAAGACATACGACTGGAGTGTGGGCGAACATCTTCCATTGGAATCGCTCGTTGGATTCAGGATAAGTGAACTCCCATGAGCTAACCATAGCTTCCTATGTTCAGTAATCCACTCCTTTCTAAAAAAAGCTGGTAAAGAACTAACTTCTCGACAGGCTCCTCGCCTTCCGCTGCCTCCTCAATTAGAGTGGCGTCCGCCTTTTCCGTAATCGTTCTCGGCGTCGATTGATACGGCGCTATGTCTAAGCTGTGATTCATTGCGGATAGTTGGAGGTGGCACCCTATTTGTCCGAGATACTCGATGATACCTATTTCGGTTTCAACATGGCCAGTGCTCATGTGGTACCGCTCTAAACGCTTGATAGTCGTCGTCCCCGTGGGCGGTTTCTGCCGTGGGGGCAGGGCGTCCATCGAGGAAGCAGGAAAATGTGGTGTCTCGATAGAAAAGAGCGGGTCGCCATCTGGCGTTACAAGAGTGGTCGATATTGGGTCGTTGTTCACCAGACATAGTTGCATCGACATTTTTAAGTAGCGCTTGGCCAGGACCAGGAGGGCGAGGTAATCAATCTGCAGTCCAGACAAGTCCTGAAATATATATATTACTGTCGCTGAATCTGGCTGAATCCTGAACATGATCTTCGGAACATCCCGAATACAATCGGATTCCGGCCGAAACATATACCTTTGCAGACTGCGAATCTTTCGGGATAGTGGGACAGAAATCTCATGCGTATTTACTTACATACCCTGAATTTGCATGCACGCCTCTTTTTTAAGAGAAAAAAATGGATAAGTGATACAAAAGTAATGGGCGGATGGTGAAGGAATCCAAGGAATCCAAGGCTGTGGGCCTAGCCAGCAAATTTTGATCTAGGCTTTTGACCAATTCCATTCAATAGCCAGACCTATCGAGTTCGACTGGTGTATTCCAAGCTCATCCAGTCGTATAAAAGATGCGTCTTGCCATGGAAGTGCTGATAAACACAAACGCACCATGCGGCTCTACTTGACATCATACAACCCCACCAGCTGCAGCTACTGCACAAGAGACGGAAAGACAGTTTACAAGGTCTCTTGTTCCTCGTCTGGTCTCGGCGAGATTAAGGCGACGATCTGGCGTTCTCTCTCCAAACTCGAACCCACTCCTGAAGAAATACTTTGGGCCGAGAAACACTTCGGGGACGACGCTATCCTCCCTCCATCTATCCCACAAACGTACGAGCAGCCGATAGAGAGCTACAGAAAATCACTGGATTCGCAGGACGGCGAACTTCTGTCGTGGTCAGGTCCGCCGCCGACGGTCAGCGATTTCCAGAGAACTTCGAGCATGATAGAGGCCAAGCAGGGCCTCACCAATATTGCTGAAATCGAGATGCACAGTATCTCATCGACGATCATCCGGCATCTTGGAAACGAGTGGAAGGCAAGCGAGTTTTTCACGAAGGCGGGATGGGGCTGGTACGGAAGGTGAGCTGCTCTCTTGAAACACTTGTTCGCTCCTCTTATGTTTCGCAGCGATCGAATTTTCAAAGGTCCGGACGAAAAGGAGTACAGGTGGAAATGGGTACCAGCCGGCGCCGAGGTATGCAGCTCACTTTCTACCGTGTTCAAGTTGCGGGAAAAAAACTGACGATTGGCCCTTAGCTGTTCCTCGTTGACGCGGACCCGACAGAAGAACATGGAAAGGCGCACGTACCGCTTCTCGTAGCGCGCTTCTGCAACGCAGAGCTGAACGGAGAAAAATCACCCGCGTTCTTGGAGATATTCCCTGCTGGTGAGGATATGGCGGACTGGATTCTGATCACTTTTGTTTACATCAAGATGATGAAGAAACCGACATACAATCGGTATTCGACATGAGTCTTCTCCGAATTCTTTGTTCTTTGCGATGGCACCTATACCCCATTCCTGTGCCTCACCCCCACTTCCGATTTGCAACTTCGTTGCCGAGCACTGATCAATGCACCTATGACTTCAGGACAATTGAATATTTTAAAATAGTTTCCTCTATGTACCTCAGCGACAATTTTTACTTTACTGCAGTTCTATGTATGTATACCATTACTGTACTGTACCTAATTGTAGCTCAATACTTGTTTTTCAGGACAAGATAAATTCCATGTCAACTACACGTGCAGACAATGCTGGACTTAGAAGAAAGAGGAAAGGCCTTGGGGGGAAGCAGCATTGACAGGTGCTCGACGGCTGGGGAGGTCGTGAATGGGATGTTCACCTCAGGCTGAAGAGCCCCATATTTATAATTTTTCGGGTAGCACAGTATGTACATGTGGCGCAAATAAATTTGATGGGCGACGCACAGAGGGCACCAAGCGCTTCTCGAATATTCCTCCCCGCGTCGACAATCAAAAGCAAAGTGTCCGATTCGGTGTCGCGCATTCTGCGAGATTAGGGCGAGGAATGAGACGTACGGTCATAGAATACTGGCTCCTTCTCGAGGTATCAGTGCAAAGACAATCCTTGGGGTAAAAATACGGATGAGGGCAGTGAAGATACAGGTGGCAGGAGCAGAAATACAGATCAGCGAAGCGAAGCGACCAGCCTTGATCCAACAGGGATAAATTGCTAAATAAGGCAATAAAATGAAAGGGTGTCGTACAAAGGGGACCAAGCCTCAAGCTTTAAGCAGCTTTAAGCTCGCGAAGAGCTCGCCGATTGCTTAATCTGCATCCAAAGCGGGAATTGAGACCCAGATAATCTAGCGACACCAAGCACAGTTTTCCCAAGTCAACGTTAACCTGCCATATGTATGTCCCACTTTTTGGTGGTCTCGTCCAAGCGCTGAGCCCGTACCTTCTGAGTGTTAGGCCGGTAGACGAAGCGACGACCGACTCGGACCTAGACGCCTGAGGCTTTGGCACCCTCGGAATCTGCCTTCGAGGTCGTCAGGTTGCCAGATGGCGTAGTGATTGTGTTGCCAACGAAGTCATAGTTAGCCACAGATATGCGGACTAAATGCAGAGATAACGCATCATTCAGAAATGAAGAGTTGGTTGGAAGGTGCGGTCGGAAGGCAGAGATTCACAGAGATTTTGCTGGCATGTCGACGGAATTTCAGAATTAAATTTCCGCCCTTTTGATGGGCCACCGCAATCCTAGCGTCCACTGTTCGTGTCCAACACTTCATCAAGTTCATGATCATACACTCATCAGGTTATGATTATAATTCAGTAAGGACAGGGATATACAGTGAGAGTCGGGTAGCCTGACATACATAGCATAAGGTATATTAATAACCATCCATCAAAACAGAGCGCAAAAAAATCCAGCCCGGAGAAGAAGAAAAAACAAGCCAAATATACACACGCTGCAAAGTATCTCAAAACGCCCCGAAGAAAGCTGCACCAGCCAGAACAGCCGCACACACCGTGCTGAGGGAATAGACACTCAGGTTCACCGTACCGGAGTTCGTCGTCGTGGTCGTCGGAGCGCTGGTTGTGTCCGTTCCTGTTCCAGTGGAAGACCCAGCTCCTGATCCGTCACCCCCAACGGGAGGGCTCGTGGTGCTGCTACCCACAGGAGTGGTCGTGGTCGGGGTTGTCGTACTGTCTCCAGGGGCGGCTGACGTAGTGGTAGCATCGCTGGCGCCAGAAACGGTTGTAGATCCAACGGATGTCCCTCCGATGGAAATTGGGTGTCCAGCAGTGCTGCATGCTTCGGTAAGAGCTAGAGGCGGTGATACAGGACTTCAGTCAAGTCCGGGTGTGATAAGTATATAGAGAGTATACCCTCAATGTTGCCCTGCGCTAGTTCGGGGCGGGGTCGTTGACCACCGCACAGTCGAGACAGGCCTTGAACGCGTTGGCGAGGGTGTCAGTACAGAAACAGGGAATGGGGTCTGCGCATTCGGGGGTCTGTATTTAAGATTGTACGGAAAGGAAGAAAATCAGCAGTGATTAGAGATGATCGAGAGCGTCAATGTGCGTACGTTAGTCGCGTCTGCCACTGGTTTGCACTGTGTCAAACACTCAGCCGGGATATCGCTGGAGTTAATGCCACCGCCATCTTGACGCCTGGCGAGCGCTCTCAGTGGATTTCCGAAGATCGAGACGGGTTCAGAAAAGACTGCCGGCCATCAGCGTCAACGCTCAAAAATGCTTGCATTACCAAGTCAGTACATACCAGGCTGGATGGCAGAGACCAAAATAGAGGCGACGACAACACGATTGAAGTTGGACAACATGTCAGTTTGTGGGCGCTTTCTTGTATTTTTATTGTGCAATGGGCGCTCAGTAAGGCTCTCGTCGAGGGTGATCGTGATTCTGCGGGTTAAAATGAACGGAAGGGTGTGAAGGATGTGGACGTTCGATGAGAAAGTTTTAACTTAGAAATTTGAGATGTGACGGTACTTTATATATACTTTTTTGTCGTGGAGATATCGCCGTCGTGTGAATGTGAATTGTGTTCTATTGATGGACTGTGCCTAGCTCAGGATTGATCCGTTTTTTATGGAAGGAAACTTGAAGCGGGGCAACCTAGCGTAGGCTGCGTAGCTGGGGGCAAACTTATAACTTATGCAGCTTCACACAGTAATGTAAGTGATGATATCTGCTCGGAAAAGGGACAGACATACGTAGGCTCTACCCTCGAAGAACTTGTAGATGTGCTCTGCGACCATCTGCACAACTTGCGTGCGCGTGCATGGTTGTCCTTTACTGAAGCAGAGCATCTGTTCATCGCTGGACGTTATTCCAGGCCACTGGAAAGAATTGGCTCGTTCAGCGATAATAAGACTGATGCAAAGTCCCGAAACAAGATGTTTGGTGTCGGCAAGCTCCTCCATAAACCTCAACGTGGACTGGCTTCGTTCAAATAATCTGCGTAATATCTAGTGCCACATTCTGACGAGTTATCCTACACTCTTTGTCCTACAAGAGCAGGGCATCTGAGAGCGGGGAGTGCGGGGATATCCCTAGACCGCGAGTAGACCGCGCGTGACATACCCCTTCCGTACGATCGCCTAGCTTCGAGGAGAGCAAAACAAGAAAATCTACGCACATCTATAGTTAAATTCGTCTTTTTCCACATCCTCTCCTCCCACACCTCGTCATCCGGACGATCCAACACAAAATGGCTTGTACCGGCGCCTACTTCGCGCAAGTCGCACAATCGGGGTCCAGCGCGTCCGCGCACAGAAAAGGAGATCATGGGGAAGCTCGGGCGGCCAGTGTGCTCCGGCAATCTTGGCACGACGACAACGGCGCCCTCAGGTGTGTTCGCGGCAGGTTCATAGGATCTATAAGATGCATCGAGAATAGCCTTCGCAGTGGGAACCTGGGTCGGAGAGATGGCGTGTGGCACGCCGGGTGGCACGACGCCGAGCGCGTTGATTTCGCTGGGGAGTATCGGAAGTGGCTCTGTTGGATCTATGAGTTCCAGTATCCTGCCATTCCCCGTCGCTGGTTGCTGGCGCTTCAAGATGTGCAAAGGTGAGATATATGCTGCGCCATTATGTGCGCTCTGGTCGTTCGCTGCCATTACAATCGGATTTCCCGAGTCAGAAAACTGTCCGAATACCAAGCACAAAATGCCACCTTATATGATGCGAAAACCAGATAGGCGGCTATGTGTTTTAGATCTTGTGATGAACGCGGTTGAAACGAGGTGTGGTCAAAGTCATTGTCAACACGAAGGCAGAAAGACCGGCCCTAAAGTGAAGACGCAAACATCCATGAATTTTTAAAAGTTAATTATCCTCCTCCTACATATCCGCCGCGAAGCATTAACTTGCTTTCACTATCTTCCCAATGGCGTCCCAGATCACCCAGCAATACGCTTGTACGTGTTACTTGTCTGAAAATCAAGATACTTTCTAACAATGCTTTCAAATTTATGCAGTCCGTGCCCAAAAGTCCCTCGGTCTCGTCAATGGGACACCAGACTACGCCCCTGTCGCTGGATTCGTTGCACCAGACGTTCCAGCACGCATGCAGAACTATAGTGCAGATGGCCGCCTCTATGCCTATGCACTTCCCAACGTGTAGGTCTTCACGGAGGCGGCACTTTGATCTCGGCTAGCCATCGATCTCGCTAACGAACTTCCGATTATCCAGAGTCCGCATCTACCAAGCAGAAGGGGCGAAGCTGTTGCAAGAGCTGCAACTACCCAACATCGTCGATTTCAGCTTCTCGCCGCGTGGAACGTATCTTTCTACATGGGAGCGTCCAGGTATGTCGATTTTTCTGTTTCACGATTGGGCGCATTTCTGAACTCCTAATTGACAGCCAAACTCGAAGACGGCGCGCAGCACAAGAACCTCCGCGTCTTCTCTGTTTCAACTGGAGAGGAGCTCATCGCGTTCTCTCAAAAATCACAAGACGGCTGGGACCTCCAGTACACCATCTCCGAGTCGCATGCAATCCGCCTTGTGTCCGCCGAGATCCAGGTTTTCCGTCCAGCGGAGTGGAATAAGGGCGTTGTGGACAAGCTCAAGGTGGAAGGAGCGACTTCAGTTGCCCTTAGCCCAGGTTTGAACCCCTCGGTTGCGGTGTTTGTCGCCGAGAAAAAGGTGCGCCGTTACGGTCGCATGCTCGGTTCTATCCGAATTAATTTTTATCTCAGGGTGCACCTGCAAGCATCAAAATTTACGGCCTCAGTACCCTCCAGAGTACGCCAACATGCCAGAAGACATTCTTCAAGGCGGACCGTGCGCAGATGAAGTGGAACACACTCGGTACACAGGTTCTGCTCTTGACACAGACTGAGGTCGACAACTCTAACAAGAGCTACTACGGCGAGACGGGGATGTATCTTCTGAGTGCTGGGGGAAACTTTGACTGTCGCGTCACATTGGACAAGGAGGGACCTATCCACGACTTTGCTTGGAGCCCGAATTCGAAGGAGTTCGGTGTCGTGTATGGATGTGCGTCACATTATTTTTGTCTAATCAGTAACTTCTGATCATGATCGATCTCCCCAGACATGCCAGCGAAAACGATGCTGTTCGATCAACGCGTGCGCACGCTGCATGACTTTGGCAGCTCGCCGTGTAACTTTATCTCCTTCAACCCGCAAGGTCGGCTGATCGCCCTGGCAGGCTTCGGTAATCTTGCGGGCAAAATTGAAATCTATGACCGCCGCACGCTCGGGAAGGTGACCACCATCGATGCGCCCAACACCTCGTACTGCGCGTGGTCACCCGATGGACGTTTCCTACTCACTGCGACGCTCTCCCCTCGGTTGCGCGTCGACAATGGCATCAAGATTTGGCACTGCTCTGGGCCACTGATGCACGTCCAGCTGACGGACGAGCTGTACCAGACTGCGTGGCGGCCAACACCTGTGGAGAACGTTCCCCCGTTCGGACCTCAGATTCCGGCTGCGCCCTTGCCTTCCCCAAGTGTGACCGCGGCGGCTCTGGATGGCGCCCTGAAGCCTGTCGCGGCGAAACCCGCAGGCGCTTACCGTCCCCCAGGTGCGCGGGGCAATGCTACACCGTCTATTTTCAAGCGCGAGGATGAGGGCGGGCCCGGGAGCGGCAGCGTCACGCCCACGCGATATAACCGAAGCCCTGTCCCCGGTGCGCCAGGTTATGGCCAACAGCAGCAACAACAGCAAGGCCAGAACGGGCAGCGTCGGAACGTGCCTGGTGCGCCGCCGCCTGGGTCGGCGCCCGCGGGCGCTGATGCACAGAAGAACAGGAAGCGGAAGGTGAAGAAGGAGGGCGCTGCCGGTCAGGGCCAGGGTGAGGACGGCGCTGAGGGTGCAGGACAGGCGTCGTTGGAGGTCCCGCCTGTGGAATATGAAGGCGCGGGGCGCCAACAGCGTCGAGAGCAGAGGAACGGGAACGCCAATGGAAACGCACGTAAAGCCAACGGCAATGTTGGTCCTCCACCTGGGCTGAGCCCCCTTGCGCCCTCGTCTCCCGCCCCACCTACACCTGTGGTGGAGGCAGAGGCCCCCCCAATGACGCCTGGAGCGGACGGCTTGCTGGATGCGGTGGCTAAGAAGACGCGGAATTTGAACAAGAAGCTGAAGGCGATCGAGGAGCTGAAGGAGAAGGCGAAGCGCGGGGAACGCTTGGAGGCAACGCAGTTGCGGAAGATGGAGGGCGAGGCGGAGATCAGGAAAGAGCTGGCGGCGTTGGGAGCGTGAAGGGGCGTCCATGTTTTCTTTTCTGTTGCACCTCGTCGTCTGTTCATCGCTGTTCGTCGCGCATCTGCTATGACACCCATCGCATTTTTTTTCCAGCTATCAACATCAACCACCCCCAGTCTTTTCTTCCCTTGCGGACCCTCCTTAGATCGTCTTTCCATCATCCCGCTTCCTTTTTCTGGTCTTCTTTCTTTTGGTTATTACTCCCACTATTTACTTACGCTTTGGGCTGTTATCGGATGTACTCAGTTGTTGTACTTGTGACGAACGAAACGAAACGCGAGACGATGATTAATGATCATGAATCGGAACTTTTGAGGATGGTGTGCATCTGGTGTGCATGAGCTGAGGCTTCGCACTATATTTTTTGCGCGTTTTGAGCACCAACTTAATTAAGCTTTAGGTTTCATTAGATTGAAGGCACAGCCCAAGCGCAGCCAAGCGCTGAAACGCGGGGTCAGAAATTTATAGAGACATGTTCACGGCCTGTTCAAATGTTAACAATTAGTTCTGTCAACTTGATGGGCATATTGCAGGAAGTCAAGGACTCTATCAACATATTGTATGCATATTGATTATCCACGGAACCTCTCTCGCGCACTGCCTGCACAGCACCAAATTCTAGTTCAGATTTCTATAATAATCGGTGTACCTTCATCGTATTCGGGCCCTGTTCATCATGATGGTCAGAATTTAGTGACAACTGCCAGTATCCTCACCTTACTTCACGGTAGTCCCCTCGTGGTCTTCTTTATTTTGTAATGATTGACCTTATTTTATGTAAACTCTCTAACTATGTTGAAAAGCATTTTTTTTTTTCATTGCGAGCGTGTTGTGGATTCTGTGGTCGAGTGATTAAGCGCCCGTATCATATTCGTGGGAATTTGACTTCTGCACAGTCGCTTGAAGTTTGCATTTCTTGACCTTTGTTGCCAGAGAAATGTCCTGTATGATGAAATAAGAATGATGATGCGGATGCTTTATGCTATTAAATACAAGCTTAAGGTCCGATATTGAAATCATAGTGAGAAGTGGGTACAACTTGGCCCCGATCACCAGCAGCTTTATCTTAGTCTAATATTGGCAACAGAAGGCCTCGTGAGCCATGCATCCTATAGCTGATCTACTGCACATAAACAATTTCTAAGACTGTTCAGGTAATTACACAAGTAGACTGTAAACTTACACAGTATAGGGTCGCGTTAAAATATCATACTGCTACACGGTCCTTTCATGGTACTTCATAATACAAGTACTTGCACATCACTTCAAGGTAGTACCACCTCACTCTCATGTCCCTCCATGGCCGCTTCAAAGGAAAAACCTAGGTCCCAAAAACGCTCATTGTGCCTTCGAGTTCAAAAGCCCACAGTTATCGGCCCGGCGCATAACAAGGTCCTTCGGCCGAAACTGAATCTATTGCTCATAGCCTCATCCCTTGATTGTTTGAGCGAGCAAGAGGGCAATTTTTCTCAAGTGGGTAATTATAAAGATGCGGGCGGTGCAGTTTCTTGTAATTTTTGTGATAGAAGCCTCTTAGATTGGCATCATTGAAAGATGCTAAAGTCTTGTGCGGGTCTGCACATCTAATCCCGTTCGAGTCGCTATCAGTGAGTCAGCCGGAAATTGTGAAATTTCTACGATTCTATGAACGTCGATTTTTATCAGCTAAGTGATATAAAGTAGGTGGGCCATACTTGCCTAGCTTGCCTCCCCACCGCCTCTTCAGCGCACACCTTTATACCTGCTCATCAACTACTCACATAAACCACTAGATGGCGACAACGACAGTTATAACGCGCACCAAATCAGCGCCACTTGCTGCTGTCCGTATTCGCTATTATCAAGAGTCGGACGCGCAGGAGGTGCGCTGGTTATTTAAAACCGCGCTCTGTGTCGGACGTGCGTTGAAATTTTTCTAAATCTGTATTCAACTGCCAACTCAAACGATATTGAAATGACCAGCCGACTCTCCTCGTTACCACCTCTGTCGCTCGGAGCTCAAAACACCACGCGCTTTTGGTTCCCTGGCGCTCTTCATCCTCGGGATCGGCCTTTACTTGTCCTGTCGAACTCCTCGAACGCAATTGGCCGCATATCTGCTCATCATAGCGGGTACGGTCCCTTTCTCCGTCTACTTCGCGCGTACATACGCCGCGTTTATGGCCTTCGTTTACGGGTCTATAAACGGGCCTGATATGGTCGACGTCCCAAAATCCTATGGAATGGTCCGTGGTCCCCAGGGCGATCTGGTGCCCGAAGGGAAGAATGCGTTTTGGATTGCGGAGGCTTATTCGCCTGATGACCCATCGCTCGTGGAAGTTGTTGGTTGTGTTGGGATAGGTAAGCTTCATCGTCTGCGCAAGTTGAATGGATCGGCTGAGATCACCGTCTTTATTTTATTCTTACAGACATTTCAACGAGTGCTGGGGAAGACAACGCCGAGCTTCGGCGCCTGGCAGTCGCGTCGATGTACCGGGGCCGGGGTATAGCGCGGAACCTAATCAAAGCACTAATGGGTCACGCTCGCGCAAATGGGATAGAAAGCGTGTGGTTGCGCACCTCGTCTTCGAACATTGGCGCGCTGCGAGCGTATGAAAAATTGGGCTGGGTCGTGGAGCATGAATACGTCGAGTTCAAGAACATGTTTACCCATCTATTAAATCTCGAGGTTGCTAATAGCATGTTGTAGATTCGGCGAAGGACAGGCACTAATCTCCTATAATAGCATTATATAATTCCTAGAGTTGGTGTACTTATGTATTTTATTTTCTAGTTATAGATGGTATCATAATCTCACACGCTGCACGCAGAGTGTCAAGTTACTCTGATCACTTTCTTCTCCGTCACCATCATGTATGCATGGATCGGCCAACAAATCTCTAATCATCTGTATCCTGGGACCTCGAAAAAGTAAAAGACTACGTTGCCATTTGTCGTGCGCTTCTACCGAAATTCAGACTCAGAAGAAGTACGGCAGATTTTAAGGGAGTCTAAATTGGTTGGAGGTACCCGCGCTTTAGGCTCTCATTGAAACTAATCTATTCAATACTTACCGATATGATAAACACAGCGGACTCTCCATTACACCAAATGATACGCGCTGAGTTCACTAAACCGAGAGCTGTCGCAGCGTACTCCATATGCATCGCCAGTCTTATTCTCGGAATGCGTTCGACAACCTTATGGAAAAAATGCGTAAGCATAGCGTTTGGATCCTCTGCTTGTCTTTTTGCAGCTTTCTGGGTTCTCAAAGTCCAATATGACTTTATCAAATTCGTTGATGATGGTCTCGCAGACGACGTTTCTGCGATCCTACGACATTATCAGATGTTTAGCTCTGAAAAGGACATAGATTTGCTTCTTCCAAGCTACAAAAATGCATTCTAATTTCTGGGTAGCGGAGGCTTACAACGGGGAATCTAGCACTGAAGCGTCAGAGATCGTGGGTTGTATTGGGCTTGGTGAATTTTATCACTGCTTGTTTTAGAATAATTCCACTTACTGCAGTTGGACTATACGCCACAACTGGACCAACAACAAAACTTCGTCGGATGGCCGTAGCATCAAAATATCGTGGAAAAGGGGTGGCGAAACTGCTCATAAAATCTTTGATTCAGCATGCATGAGCGACTGGCATAGAGAGCATCTTTCTCAGGATGTCTGCCGCTAACACAAATGCCTTGGCGGTATATCAGCGCTTCGCGTGGGTGATAACCGAGAGGAACAGTCAGTATAAAAACGTCGAAGGCCATAAACTAAATCTCAAGGTATCTGAGTGTCCTTTATACAGGGTCTTCTCTAGGTATACATTTTTTTGCTCAAATAATAATATCTATTTTACATGGACTGGCGTGATGCTGTCCTTCAGATCCGTCGATCTTCCTAATGCAGTTGGAACCATCTCGAAATCTTGACCTGGATTCATGCTATTGTGCTTGGAAAATATAAGTTGCGAAACGTCGAATCTGGGAGCCTCTAAGTGCGGAAAAATGACTCCACTGTCAGATGCTGTGTATACCTGACAAACATATAATAGAATACCTAGATCATTTTTATATTCTCTCTTCATACCTATGGAAGAGAGCTCGATAGTTGACGCCCTTCTGCCGTCAGCGCTCTTTAAGTTCAGAATCAACCTTGAGACCATTAGTGGGGTGATTCTAAGGAAATAGAGATAAGCTTGGTTTTTAAGCATGGACAAATCTGCGGCACCCACGCTACAGTGAAGCTTGCATTGATGGCTTTCAGGTTTGGCTGAAGGACGATTAGATTAAGAGTCAATATGAGTGACAAGATCACGAACCGGTGCTAACTATGGGAAAGAGCTGTGTGTTAATACGAGCACAATGATTTTATTGGGATATGTTTCAACACATACTAAAAAGGTCATGACAGTGATAAGATTTGCAGTTAAAATGACCCCAAAGTATATGATTCCTGCAACGTTGAAGCCTTCAGTCCTACTATCTCAGCATATAACAACATGACAAACCATCACGAAGAATTAGGTGGACGAGCGAGCGCGTATTTCCTCCCATAGAGTGATTGAGGGAACAAGTTCGCCACAAGGTCAGAATGAATACGATCGAATCTGCGATGTCAACGATGAATGAGCGCTCGCTTTACGCGTAGACTCAGTTGACTTGCCGAATATGAGCTCCACTATCCAAGTGAACGTAAATCGTCTGAAAAATGGTTTTCTTTAGACATTGTAACTCAAACTCCAAGGAAGCGTGCGCACAGGCTATCTGGTCCTGAGGTAAGAATGCAACCGACGAGCCCTGCAAAGATTGAATATTAGGTCCACAATGCACGCAGGCTCTTGGACCGCCATACCTGAGGGTAAGTCCAATTTTTGCCCACTAGTAAATGACCACTAAATAGAAGTTGAATATCATCAAGTCGATGCAGTGTTTAAATCAAGAATGACGCACGATTTTAGTTGCTAGCTCAGCGACCAGGAGACATGACATTGAAATTGCAACTAGTTGACTTCTGGAGTAAGTCGCATATACACGTATGATGAAAATCACTGTTATACTGCCTCAGTAAGGTAGGTTTTTGCAGTAGAAGATACTACAAGCCTCCGATAGTTCCGGAAGTAAAAATTCTGAGTATCTCCGGGAAGAAAACATAGCGTTTGCATGCTTCACCAGTCCAGCCTGAGTCCTGAAATGCTTTAAGAAAAAAGGGGGAGTTCAATTATCCAGATTCGAAGGGTTTCAGCAGAGGGTATGCTCACAAACAGTAATGACTATAAAGCCAAGCGGTGAGAGATATCGATTCTGGTGGGAAGTGAATATTAGTCCGGATGAGGCACTTACGCGATCTAAGCGGCGCACAAAAGACGCACCAGGAACCAAAGCAGAGTGAATTTGGTAAATTTTCTTTTCCAGATGTACTCCACTTCATCGCCGAATGTAATCATGACATCATAGAACAGCATAACTGAGGACGTTATCAGCTTCGGGGCCTTCATGGTCGCTGTGGAGAGCTCACCAAACGACGCCAATGAATAGAGCTTGACGGCCATTCTGCAGGGTAGGGGTGTTAGTGACAAATGAGGCTAGCGAATATACTAATGGGTCTACTCACAGGTTGTGGGCGATCTCTACATATTGACTCTCGGTTAACTGAGATGCGCCTGTAGTGTCCAGCATGAAGTACGCAGCCATGGCTTGCAGGGGTTAAGAACGGTGGATATCCAGTAGTAGAATGTTATAGTCCATTGAGCATCCCATATTTAAACCATCCCATATCTTCAGGATGCGAGCTAACCGACTAATAATAACCATCTCAGCTTCTTTGACGGCTTTTCCACTCGTCAATCACGGAAACGAGTACGAAGTCAACTGCGAGGCGCTTATTTCTCATGCAACACAGGAATGCCATCCAAAGATCTTTTGATAATAGCCCACAGTCGGCTACGTAGCCAGTCGTTCATAGTATAATTGCCCATTTTATTCGCCATTCCGACTGATCTCAGTTATTTTGAAAAGACGTAGACCATGGGATTGATCTTTTTTGAAGCCGTGGCACTGACTGCCTTGCCATCTCACGCTAAGATCCTATATTTTTAAAACCCAAGTCAATACGGGTGGAATGGTTCCGCCTGGTCTACTAATAGTACCTAACTAAGTCTGAATTGTATTTCATATATTTTCATAGCTTACTCTGTATACGATCGTAGCGGAATATTCATAGTTATTTCCTATACGGGAATAAACAGTGGTGTACCCATTGACTTAGAGGAGCTGTGGCGCACAGACATCATCAATTAAACAATGGTCACAAGAAAGAAGAAAGATGCGCGTTGCAATATTGCGACGACGACTCGGAGTGCGGCAAAGGTCCAATTGTAAGTATGTCGCTGATCCGATCAACTTGAACATTTGCCAGTTGTTGGATATCGGTGAATGCTGCTGCCTATAGAAGATTAAAATTGCTCTGTAGATCTAATCATGAGGTGACAGAATGGTTTTCAAGTTGAAGTTAATTCGAATAGCAGCGTGTGCGTTTATGCGTGGGAAAAGTCACCAATGTTTTTTACGCCTCCGCATCTTCATCGAAAAAACACTCGAACCTCTCGTTGGCCTCTCATATCATCGAATTGCAGCTACCCTATGCGCCCACAAATCCAATACAATTATCTGCGCAAATCTCCTAATGGCTCCGGATTATGAGTCGACAAGAATAACCGAGGGAAATATATTTTCAGAAGCGACTACAACCTGAGAAAGCTTTCGTCGAAAGTGAACGGCTAATCTCTTCTTTCTTCTCGCCATCTCCGACTCGAAACGTCAATGACAGCAGAAAACACTCCGCTGCTTTCGTCGCAGGTGAATCATCAAGAAAGCGACCACGATGCCGTTTATCGACGCTTTTCTCCAAGCCGAAAAGCGATGATTGTGGTCATGGTGTCCGGTTGTGGAATTATACCATGTCAGTAAATCTATCAACGCAGCATCGATCGTATGGGCTGATTAGAACCTATTTGCGTCTTTCGGACAGTGTTCGTGACAGGAACATTCACTCCATCTATTCCGCAGGTCGCCAAAGATCTGAATACGATCGGGCCAATCGTTAAGTGCGTTCAAAATTAACCACCTCGATGATCAGCCGGGGACTGAGACCAGAAATTTAGCTTGGCCGTGAGCATATCAGCATTCTCTGGGTCTGTTGGAGGGTTGATAGGAGGCTCGTATTCTACGTTTTGTGCGTATATCATTGCGATCATTCTCTCTTCATATGACTCATACTGTTGAAAGATGGACGACGACCACTGTATCTATTCTCTCTCCCACTTTTGATTTTCGGTTCAATTGGGGTTGCTACCGCATTGACTGGGTGACTTTCCGTAAGCCTTTGGAATATAATATTGATGTATATACATGTTCGGACATTGAAAATTGTATTTTATTCGACAAATTTAATCAGCAATGGCATCCGTAAGGCATTGGAATATTTTATTCCACATCTCTTCGCTGCAGCATCCAGCGCACCCAAGCCTATATGGATCCCGACACAGAAACCGCATGATATCCTTGAAGATGATTACAGCGACTCTAGAGACGAGCTAATCGAAGCTGCCGCAATGGTTCTGGCTGCGACTCTTTCCGTCAGAGATCAGAAAAAGCGACGGATTGCCGAACGACTTGCCTAAAAGCTGAAAAAAGACTAACTTATCATGATAAAGAGCAATTTTCCCGCCACAAAATTGATTGAGGGCAGCAAAGACAGTTATCTGGACATGTTGACCATACAGTTCAGCGGAATTGAGGGGTCGAGAGCTTGCAGGCAGCCAAATCGACGACGACGATGAGAGAGAAACCGCGCGTGAGAACAATGACGGGGATGGCCGGTCTCCCAATTTGGGCATTGCTTGGGTGTGTTATGGCAAAAACGCGTTATTCCAGCATAAATTTATTCTATTCATGGGTGGTTGACCCTCTACACAGATTAAGGTTTATGCAAGGGCTTTGGAAGATATTCTTTTTCCCTCGCCTTCCTAATTGAGCGCGGCTTCACGGCTGAGACCCTTAAAATATTCTATTCTTTTATTCTGCGGATTAAAAACCCTTACGGAAAGTCACCCACTGTCCCTGTTTTGTTATTCTGGAGATTTATACAATCACTGGGTGCAGGAGCTATCGGGGATATTTATAAACTGGAAGAGCGTGGTCGAGCGATGGGTGTTTTCTTCGGGGTACGTTATTCCAAATATCGTTTGTACTGGCTGATATTTTGTGTAGGCGTCGCTACTTGGACCATCTTTGGCGCCGATAATTGGTGGTATGTTTTATTAAATCAATCTCTGGTGCATTCAATGACTCGATACGGAAGGCGCCGTGGGCCACTATTTTTCCTGGAGAGTCATGCAAGGCAGCATAGGCATTGTGGGATTAGCCTCTTTCTTCGTCATGTACCTACTGTTTCCGGAGACAAGTCAACCGGGAGCGTGTGGTATCGATAAGTTGAAGCTCGAGGAGGGCTCGAATTTCAAGAAGCGATTTATCTTCATAAATCCACTGCGACCGATGTTGCTGCTTCGCAGTCCTAATTTATTTCTAATTGTACGTCCGTGCACCATTTTGTTCTGCTGACGTGCGAATTTACGAGCTATTGTGACAGTGCTTGGCGACGTCTGCAACGTTGATGTCGGTGTTTGGTTTGTCTCTTCCACGGATGGTCGCTCCAAATTGAACACTAAAACAAAACATATAATTTAAAACAGCTCTACTGATACCCTTACCTTATACCATTGTGAGTAGGATATTCAAATGACATGTGCGCAGAAAATAATTGCGCCTTGTAGGGTATACGATATCACATAAAAAATGAAGCTCTGCTGGGGCTCTGTTTCATGCCTGCAGGATTAGGCAATATTCGTTCGTCCTTTACATTAATCACACCCTCGCCTCACTGAATGTTCCATTAGTTGGTGCTCCCATCGTTGGAAGGATTTCTGATCGCACAGTGGTCAGATGGCGGGAGAAGCGCGGTGGTGTGTGGTATCCAGAGGACCGTTTGAGGGCTGGGCTGCTTCCATTCGCACTCTACGCGCCGATACCTATACTCACGTTTGGGGTGGTCAACAAGTACGTTGATGGAACTCCAGGTCTAGTATTGTGTCTGATCTGCCTGTTCGCCAATGGCATGGGGGTGAGTTTATCAATCCATTGCCTTTGGACGTCTGATTTGTTGTCTATGGACGTCTGATTTGCTGTCTACAGGTCGAAATGGCATTTGGAGCGTGCGCCGCTTATCTAGTCGACGTCATGCACTCCCGAAGTGCGGAAAGCTTGGGCGCCAACAAGTGAGTCATTTGCGCTATCCGTTATCTTTCAAAACACATCTAAATGCAATTCAAGCGGCCTTCGAGCGGTTTTAATGGCGATTGGCATTGCCACTATTCTCCCGATGATCAATACCTTTGGTATATTATTTACGACCATAATACACGCCGTACTGCTCTGGTTTGGCTTTGGGTGAGTTAAATTTGTCACATGAATCATCGTTCTACCTAAACTGCTGTAAATTTAGAATGATTTTGTGTATCATTCGATATGGCGATCAGATGAGAGCATGGGTTGATGTTGGCTTTTCCACTGCTGCAAATAATTGAAGAACTTTATGAGTACACGCGCATTCATTTGTCCATGAGAGCTCTGTGGCAATAAAATTCCAAGGCGAATACAACTTTGAGCGAATTATTCGCCGAAGAAGGCGGAGAATCGGCAAAAATGTTGTCCGGATCTGATTTGCATTTCCCCACGCAGCGTTTTATTATGACCATTGACTCGAGATACTTTGTCTACTACCATACTCAAAAGGTATCTGGTGTTAGTCCTCCTCTCACCAAAATGACTAACGCGTCGAGTGGACCGTCTGAAGAAGCGCCCTTGCTGCCGACACCAAAACATGAGGAGGTTTATATGCGATTCCAGCCCGCGAAAAAGCGCGGTATCGTCGCTATCGTGTCCTTGACTGGCCTTCTTGCACGTTGAGTCGATCTTATATCATTCTGACTCATTAAAGTTTCTCATTTCCGATCTCACAGTGTTTGTATCTGGAACATTTGTGCCTTCAATACCCCAAATCGCGAAGGACTTGAATTCAACACCGGCAATCGTTAGGTGAACAGGCTTCCAGTAGATTTGATTCAATTGCAAGACTAACGATGAATATGCAGCCTGGCTGTAAGCTCCTCGATTCTTGCAGCGTCTATAGGCTCCCTCATTGGTGCCACGTATTCTGGGTTTTGTGGGCGCCTCTATATTATTCAATAAGAGTCACTGCTCACCTAAGCTCTTCTTCACATTAGACGGCAGGAAACCGATTTATCTCATCGGGACACCCCTTCTCTTCCTAGGCTCCGTTGGAGCTGCTGCGGCACAATCTATACCGCAACTCATCTTCTGGAGAATTATACAAGCACTAGGCGCGTCACCTGGCCTTGCAGTCGGTTCAGGAGTCATCGGGGACATCTATAAGTTGGAGGAAAGAGGTAGAGCCATGGGGTTTTTCTTCTCAGTACGTCGCACGTATATTCGGAACGCATAGAGAAGCTTATCGTGTGTAGGCTGTACTTGCTGGTCCTGCTTTGGCACCTCTTGTGGGAGGTGAGTCATCCAACATTCAACATCTTGTGGCCGGTTTTGCAATAATAAATTTTTGTAGGGTTCGCGACGCACTACCTCTCATGGCGTCTTCTACAGCTTTCGCTTGGAGTTGTTGGCTTGGTTGTATTTGTTGTGGTCATATTTTTCTTCCCCGAAACCTTTCATCCAGGCGAGCGTGGAATCGATAAGGCTGACAGGGCTTCACTCCCGAGATGGGGACCGGTATTCCTTAATCCGCTTAAACCTTTGTGGATATTGAGAAGCCCGAACTTATTGGCTGTTGTACGTTTTGATTCTGCTATTCGTCAAGAATTGTGAAACTTAAACTGAATTTTGGACGCAGACCCTTGCAGGGTTTACTACACTACTTACTGATTATGGTAATTCGTCTCCTTTTCGGCTTGTTTACGACCTAAGGTTTCTGTCTTATAGTTCTCTTGGTTCCTCTGGCATTTACTATCGTAAGTTTTGGGATTGATTCAAAATGGCCGACCTCTCAATAAATCCTTTGTATGTAGGGCAAGAAATATGGTATCGGTAATGAAGCTGTGATTGGCGCTTGCTTCTTGCCCGCTGGTCTGGGAAATATGAGTAAGTTCGTTCGTGACGACGCTGAGACTTTAATGCTGAAATTCTTGTAGTTGGTGCTCCCTTGGCAGGATATCTCTCGGATCAGATCGTAATTCGCTGTCGCAAACAACGTGGAGGCGAATGGTGCCCCGAAGACCGACTTCGCGCGACCTACATAGGATCCTTATTCCTGGTTCCTATGACGACTTTGGGCTCTGGCATACTCACGCACTACGTCTCTGGCCGAATTGGTCTTATCTTAAATCTTGTCTGCATATTCTTCAATGGAATCGGGGTATGTGTCTAGTACAGTTTTATGTTAGCGCACAGATCCACTTAATGCAGAGGGGGATTTCTTTTTGTACTGTGACAGGTTGACTTTGTGCTGAGCCCCTGCGCAGCATACGTTGTTGATCTAATGCATGCGCGTAGCGCCGAAGCTATGGCCGCAAACAAGTACGCCTATACCGTTCTCGAAATATTGTATAATCGATTTAACTCCATCGCTATAGCGGCTTCCGCGCATTCCTCATGTCATTGTTTATCGCTGGGATTCTCCCCAGCATCGAGAAGTACGGCGTCCTTGCTACTGATACAGGTACTGCGATCATTGCGTGGATCGGCTTTGGGTGCGTGGTCGTAGTTGGTTTACGTTGCGATACACTTTGTACTAACTGCTGCGTCATACGAACAGCCTCATTGCTGTCACCATCCGTTACGGCGACCGCCTGAGGGCGGTGGTCAATGTTGGATTCTCCACCGCGGAGAACAACTGATTGTGCGACAGGTATACATATACCGCACGAGAGAATAGCATGAAACATATTAACTAGATTCTTTGGCCTTTATTCGGACCCTTATGTCATGGCAAGGGTCTCTCTGGATACCACTGTATTCTTCCCTTAACGAGAGTACGAAGTTGATGCATTTTCCAAAATCATTGAATGCGATGACAGTAACAATGATTCTTCAGTACTTGGGATTTCGCGCCGGCCTTCCTCTACTCGACGGTCAGCAGGTAGTCTGGCGGTGATATGTAGGTATGTGGACAACGTAAATTCCAGAAACTCCTGGATGTTGCGATTTTATCCGGAAGAGTCCAGGTGGACCGGGTTCCAACATCTCTGTCTCCGAAGAGGGTCCAGGAAATGCGTCATCGATGCAGATAATAATGTGTTGGCGTGCTGAAGGACGAGCATCTGACGCTAGACCCCCGGGGACTGCCAACGCTAATTGATTGTTCTTTTTCTTTCACTTCCGTGGGTGGATCCTGTCCGAAATGGCTTTTGTGTGCTATGCGAGATGTCAGTTTTCGTTCAAATTTATGATGTCACTGCATATGGGAAACGGGCTTGGAGTGGGTCTATTCATTACGTGCAAGAGGCATTTAATATTCAAGGCTTGACCGTCATATCTGGCTCCAAGTGTACATCGATAACATCAGTTGTAGGTGATGCGAGCTTGGAGAAGAAATACACATCGATAAGATATCATGAAGGCGCGTTCATCGATCCTCATTTACATTTGGTATTCCTCATATGTTCCTTCGCATTTTATATCACCAAATTCTTCGGACTTCCTTCTCCGAGTGAAGGACGTCGACGACTACGATCATCAATTGGGTCCTGGGAGACGGTTAGTACTTGTAAACGGAGTTCCTTTGCAGACCCACATGTCAGCGACCGCCGACCCAGAGTCAAAGGCAAAGCAAATCACATATAATTTAACGGCGTCGGAGGTTCCATCAGCCTTTCATATATTCATCGTCCGAGGGCTGATACCGAGCACCAAATGAATGAAGGTCAACATTCCCCCAAGGGTATAAGAATAGTATCGCATTATTAACGGGATATCGTCAGCGTACCGAGAGGATTTTGGCAGGGGGATAAGTAGACCGGACGGTGACCCCGCTTCTTTGCCACTCTTCCGTCTTTCGCAGTCTCTACTCTGTCGTCGCCGCGTTGAGGGTCTAGCCTCCCGTTGCTGTTCGGGCTGGGGGGACAAGACAAAACGCCCCAAGTATATTAACCCATACGGCCAATTGACAGACACAGCCTCGCGAGCGCGTGAGTGGCAAAGGGTCGCTCGAGGGAGGCTCCTGGAGGCTTGAGAGCATTCAATTGGCCATGCCAGAATAGAATAGAATAGAACGGAATAAATGTCTTTACCCACCAGATATGAATAGACTTCCAAATTAACCTTTCTTACCCCAAAATTCGGATAATGGAAGAGGGACCGATACCCAGTCCATCTCTCTGCTTGTATTATACATAGACCTGACGGACTTAGCTGATGCTGCGTACGCACGCACCCGTGCGCGTCGTAGGTTTGACGACGCTCTACGTACGGTATTGCCAGAAATAGGCATGCATTCTCAGAAACATTGTTTTGCTGCAAAGGCGCTGGTCTGGGCAATGCGGGGCGCGGGGTGTTCGTTTTCCGATAAACGTGGTCTGAGCCTCCTTGGGATAGGTAGGTATATATGTATGTACTTGCGTATATGGAGAAAGCGTCAAGTCCGACCACGCGCGTTTTGGCATCGCGCGCGCACGGGTTGGACTCTTCGGAGATCGTGGGCACCTCGTGGGGTGCGTGCCACTGGGGTGTCCAGCACGATATGCAGATAGGATGTAAGTATCATGCGATATACTGCACTGCACTAATGCACAATAACGCACAGAGTTGAGATCATTTGTCCGCATCAGTTAGACGCGAGTCGTCGAGGCCACGCCGCACTGCGTCGCTGAAACTTGCCAGAGATTTTTTTTGTGCATTGCCCAAAGACGGTAGCTTTGTTTTTTCTATGAAGTAAGAAACGTGCATGCATGGGGTGTACGGAGCTATCATAATTTTTAGGCTGGAGGGATGTATTCTGAGTTGCGACCTTGGTGATGCTTAAAGGACATACTGATGTAGATGTTTTTGGGATGATATTACATCAAACCGTCACCGGAGTGTAGGGTTATGGGCGTACTGGGCGTCAAGACGCGAAGGCGAACTGCATTTTCTTCAGGCTCCATTTCTGAAAGAATGGATGTATTTTTTGTGCGCCGCCATTTGCTTTCTGTCGAGTCGATTTCCAATTTTCCATTCGCTCGCACGACGCTCAATGGGAGACTTCTTTTTTTTGCCACAAAATCCGCCACAGACATAAATAGCAATGCAGAGATAGCACCTGAAATGAAAAGGCATTCATGTCAATCAGAAATCGGAGGCCTGAGGCCTCGAGGCCTCCCTCTGGAATCTGCAGCGTAGAAAATTTGACGCCATCAACGCTGGGCTAGAAGCGAGCCATCGTGACCCAAGAAAAAGTGATCGTTGGTGCAGCAGAGCTCAAGCAGAGCTATATCTTGAGATTGGAGACCATCGTGAGTAAGTATCGGGACGTGTGTGGACAGAATGAAGATGCATGGCACGGACACCCGCGGCCTACCGCACAGCCTCTTTCAACTTAATGAAAACTGTTTAACAACAGCATTCTGAAAGAGAAAACGTGTCCTCTTCATGGCAGCTGGGCACATGTGGCCTCGAGGCATATTTATTCTGTGTCCGCGGAGTCCGGATATCATCAAAAACATTTACTCTGGCTGTCGAGCAGGCGCTTTGCTGGCAAAGAATAGGCTGGGAACCAGTGGAATTGGCCGCTGGCCGCGTTGATAAAAATTTGGCGAGGTGCTGTGAGAGCGACAGGCTCCATTTCTTGAGATGTTCGTCATGATGCTGGCGGTCAGGAAAGTTGATACCGCCGCAGGACATACACACAAAATTGTCCCGATTGCTGGATGCAAGCAGAAAAAAAGGCACAAAAATGCATTTGTGGGTGAAATAGCGAGTAATACATGGTAGGCTCAGCGGGCTAGGACCTGGTCGGCTTCTTGTGGGATTCGATTGATAAGATGGATGCCGATACCAGAGATTCGAGAGATTTGATGGTGCCAGGAGTCCGTGAGTTCGGGGGAGTGCTGACATAAGCAGTTTGACATGGACCTGGCGTTGGATAATTCCCTCCTTTCATCCTCCCAACATTCCACCTTCATCTCCTCGCGATTTCCCTCCGATTATATCCTCAATCTACAACCATGGACGACTCTGAACAGATGCCCATTTAACGTGAGTCCTAGCTCTAAAATGTATCCTTTTTCAACCGCCGTCAGCAAAGTCTGGGGACGCTAGTTTAGGTGCCTAGCGCTTCACTACCGAGTTGGTTGATGTTTCGTGAGGGAAACCGCGATTGGTGGACAGGTTTATGTTTCTTCAGGAAAGCCATGATACTGTTCACGATTTTACGCTTGTGTTGGAAATTTCCATTTCTTTCGACGACAGCAATCATCACCAGCAGTAGCTGCTTGCGTCATGAACAAGAACCTATGCCAGTGCACTATGGACTGCTGGTAGACGCATGTAACTGCTTTTGTGTTTCAAAGCAGCACACATTGTCGTTTTTGCGCCCGAAACCCTCAATATTTGCTGATGCGCTATGTCATGCCCGAAGCGCTTGTTAACATCCCCGTCATTTTCTAGATTCAAACGCTTTCAATGGCTGCGGAAGATTTGAAAGTTCATTGGGACTATCAGCACGACATATTTTCCCCCGGTCCCCTTGTCTTCTTTCCTAACGACCCAACCCACGCTTTGAACCCCTCTTCCCGCGATCTCTCTGGACATCCGTTTGGAATGAGCTCCATACGAGGTTCTAGTGCTTTATTGCATGGCGAGAATCTCGACGAAAATTCTATGACAAGTATTCGCATCTGGTTATGCACTATCCCTATCGTCCTGGACGTTTCCGAACTCGGATACTTCTGCCACGAGGCATTTCACGCATTCTAATAAGTTCGGGGACAATGTCGACACATTGGGCCTTTCAGGGCACGTGGAAGTGAAATCGCAACCGCCTTCATCCAAGCCTGCCCCTCAATCCACGTTGGATGGGGTCTTACCGCCGTCACGACCCGGAAAAGACTTTACGGACCACGATGCTAGTGGTATATATCATCATCTATCCCCCGATTCAAGCGAAAGCCTGTTATCGCCCCTACCTGTATCATGGCCTGGTAACAGACTATCTTTGGGTACGGTTCCGGGGGATATTTACTACATGTTATCTGGAGCCGCCAATGGTTCAAAAGACGCCCCAGTCACTGTGGGAGATGATGATGATGGATTTTCTACTGATTGTCCATTTTCACAACTGCTTTGGACTAGCCCCGGTTCCGATGACACAGACCTGGACGATGACTCTTTAGTTTCCCCTACATCGCTGTCTCCTCCGGACTATCCTGACAACGAATTGCGCCACTCACCCCTCGATTCGGACGACGAGGAATTCGAAGATGACCACTATGACTCTCAGCTTTCTCCACCCATGCACCACGATGACCACAGATACCACATAGACCAATACCCATCACATTTTGATTTGTACGATGAAGCGCTTTCGCCTCTCTCTCTATCTTCTCCCCATCAGCGTAGGCTCTCGCCGGAGTCCCAGCCGACATCGCCGCCGTCGCCTATTTCCGATTCCTTCGGATTATCTCCATTGTCGTTCAGTAGGCAGCCGCAATGGTCGTTGTACAACACAGATGACGTTTCTACTCATGTACCATGCTCACCATCGCGTCGGCGGTCCGCCGATCTCCCTCTGCTCGACGAGGACCCCTTTGGTCTTCAAGAGGGCTCATCATCATCCTCCTCCACTTCCTCATCAACAAACGAGCGACAGCAGCGAAACTTTTGGCTTTCTCTCCCGGGTGCGGAGACCGACGACGACCTGATACCACGCGAACTTGGATCGAAGAACTATGTTCCCGATCCAACGATCACGGTACCACGACACCGCCCTCGTCAAGCACTGGAGGTCTCCTTCTCTGGGACGTATATGGAGGCGACGATCTCGTGCGTCGGCGCTCGCCATCGCCGGAGGACTTCTATCTTGACCCCACCATTCTCGCGGAGCTACCAGACGACGAAACAGGTGCGGAAGCGCAGAAGTTGTACGAATTGAAACAACGAACTACTGGTCGGGAAAGTTGGGAGCGCGAGAAGTCGCGAGAGCTGTCGACGCTGTTGCGGCTGAAGCTGAAGTTGGACGAGACAGGTATCAGTGCTTGCTCTTCGTTGCACAGTCGAATGATTTGCATCGTTCGACTTTGCAGGAGTCAGGCGCTGCTACTACATCGCCTCGAGTTCAGGTCCAGCGACAGCAGCCTCGACGGCTCTCGCGACTTCAGGCGCTTCATGTCCTGAAGCAGCATCATCTTTATCCCTTATCAAGCGCCCGATCCGCCTCCGGTATCGACCCCGAACTCGCATCGAGTTCGCGCAGTCATCAGTTTCGGATACCGCATCACAAGCCGGCGATCTCTAGCATAGACCAGCTGGTTGCGAACATGGTGTTCCACCGCAGCAGGAGCCGCTGCGGAAGAAGCCCGTGCGCGCACGGACGTGGTCGCCGCCCGCTGTGGGCGTGCCCAAGTCGCACCCAACCCCGAAGTCACCCCTGCGACAAGAGTTGTTGCCGGAGGATTGTGATGAGGACGAGGGTCTGGGCCAGCTCGTGGAGTCTCCACTACCACTGAGCCCGCTGTGTCTGATGGAAGTCGACCTTGGACCAAGTTCGGCCATCCATTAGTTGCGGTGATTACCCTGGGGTAGGAAGGTACGTACTATTGTTCTGCTGAAGCGAATGATGGAGATTGATGATCTCTTGAAGCGTGCAGGTTGCGCATCGTGCCAATCCGTTACGGAGTCTCGAGATATGCCCGCCTTCATCTTTTGTCTCCAATTTAATCATACCATCTACAATCTCATACCTCATCATCCCTAACATATCAATATGATTTTCAACAATCCATGTACCAAAAATCTATCCTCCATCCATCCTTTTTCATTATGCGTGATTTTTTCTGTATCTGTGTTCCCAGCCCGTCCGCGGTTGATTATTCTGGTCTGCCCTCTTTGTATGCATTGCGATTTTTTTCTTGCCTTCATTCGGATTGACGAATGGCGGACTCAGCCTCCCTCGTCGTGCGGCGGGTGAGGAATGCGGATTGGAGAAGATCACGCACAATATGATGATATACGCGACACCCAGCATGTACTACCCTACTCTACTACTCCCATGTAGCTATATTCTCCCAAGGTCTGTTTTTCCTTTCTGATTTGCATTTTCCAAATTCCTGTGCTTTTCTTTCCTGCTGTGTTTGAATGCTTCTCTTCTCTTTGTCATCTTTCATCCCATGTATGCGACACCTCATTTTGCCTGTGCAACTGTTTTGTCAAAAACTTACAGATTGTCTACATAATATTTCTGTTTTATTCAATGGACTTGCTCATCTAGCTTCTGACTTCTTGCTTACTTACTTCTCTTGGATGTGTTAATATATATTATTGTCCTTTGCGAATGCCCACAAGGCCTTGAAATGTTGAAATTGTAAAAAAAATAACTAATGCTTATTTCATCTTGCAACGCATCAAGCTCAAGACGAGTTACCTTGCTTGCAAAATATCTATCCTTGGGCAACTACCGCTAAGCTTTCAACGTGTCATCTTGTCGTTACACCTCTTCGCATACTTGGACCTCATTTTCTCTGTCATTATTGACTTTTTGTATCTTCATCCACCATCAATGTTTTAAAGCTGTTCATGCTACCGCTGTGGTCAATAAAATACCGTCTACAGTACATATTCATATATTCATACCTCGCAATCTCGTTCAAAGTTCTCCAACTGATTATTTCCTTGAGAGCTGAAAGCAAGTCATAGTCCAAGTCTCAACAGATCTTCCTGAACTCCAGGAACCGTGGTGCAAGGGGGTCTCGGTAATAAAAAATATGACCTAGGGTCGAATTTTTTTTTAGTGGAGGATCAACCAGCCAACGTAAGCAGGCACGTGATAATATATGTCCAAATCGGGAAGCAATTATTCCAAAAGTGTATATGTGATGTCATTTCCGTGCCACTTTCCCCTCCTTTTCCCCCTCCAGACACTTTACTGAGTACATTTTCTACATACCACCTTGTTGCTGCAACTACTTATCATAAACTCACAGCATTCTCGTGCACTGCCCTCGTGCCTAGCCTCCACTGCCCTATCAAATGTCATCATTGCACTCAGTACCCCCGCCATTACTGCCAACTGTGGCACTGCCACTGCATTGAACCATCTGTGCACACTTCTGGGCCTGTGGGTTGGCACCCATCATTGTGTTATGGCACTGTCTCCCATCTACACACGGTGATGGTCGGCAACCCTACTTAAGACTGGTGTGAAGCGAGGTGACGAGGTTGAGTAATAATAATTGTTATTTTTTGCTATTTAAAGACCACTACTTTGCATTTAGCACTGATATCGACTCAAATCTGAATGCAAACAATATAAAGAGTGGTTTGCAACATTTAAGCATGAAAAAATATGAAGTCCAAAAAAAAATTAGCGGTCAAATTCTTGAACCAACCAACCACCTTGGTGCAAAATTTAAAGTCCGAGACCCCCTTGCCGTGGTGTAAAGCTTGAACATTGAAAATGGACGACATTCCTGACATATAGTTCCACTTATTTTTTCTGTTCAGCCTGCAATATGCAACCATATATTCTCCTGTCTTCTGCAAATAATCCTCCCAAGTCCTCAAGGTTTCTGTCTTTGCCGCGTTCCTTGTACCAAAAAATTGGATACTTGAGTACTTATTAAGCGTAAGGCTCATAAGTAGAGGTGATGCATGATGGTTTTATTAGCGCTCTCCTCCGATTTTAATGAATTCATTCGCTCTGTCCCTCTCTATAGCTACATTCATAACGATTTGATAACGATAAGTAGACCGGATTTTTTGATTTAGCCCAGGGCGGAGTCAAGCGAACCCCAATATTCAAAGGATGCCTTGATGCCGCCCCCAATCCCAACGTATATTCGCTAGCTGGCCTCTCGCATCACCCAAACCTCGACTCCGCTTGACTGCGCCCTATGCACTATTTTTTTTTAATTATTTAGGTTCTTTCAGCCTATAAAAAGCGAGAGCTATTTTTACCCTGCCTATGCCACAGTGCATTTTGGAGTCTTGTCCCACTTATTTTGAAGATTACAATAATCGTTGATGATTATCGACACTAAAGGGGTCTTCAAAGGTCCTCAGTAGCTGTGCATGTGGGCTAGCATTCCCCCTCGATGAGAACACATCGCATTTTTCGACTCACAGCTAACGCCAAGAAAAGTACCTTGGGCTGGGCATCAGACATAAATAGCTGCAGGCGTAATTCCGACCTTCAACTTGATCCACCACCAAGAGTCCACCCGCCAGCTTCAAGATGCCTGGTGGCCGCCGAAACCCCCTCAGCGTCTCGCACATCGTTGAAAAAATCGGAGACGCTGTTCATAATGCGAAAGACAGTGCGCACAACAAGAGGTCGTCGTTGACGAAGAAGTTGGGCGAGCTTGGTCTGAGCATCCCATATGTGGATCTGAGCATTCAGGTGCGTTGTATTCATCTTCAACGAGCTGAAGAGTGGTTAATGTTGGGCGCTCAACAGTTCATTGGAGCGAGTGGGATCCCAAAGATGGATGTCGTCGGTGCCGCCGATCCGTATTTCGTCGCGAAGATTGATGATCAGGTCTCCTTCGTGTGCGTGTATTTCGTGGAATCATACATATTATGTGTACTGAGGACATCCTCTAGCTCATCCGTGCAGAATAACGCTCTCTCCTGTGTGGAACGAAGTCTGGCGTATCAAGAAGTACCTGCTACCGCGGACCTCGTGATAACCGTCATGGACAAGGATGAGGGCTCACTAACGGACGACTTCATCGGGAAAGTAACGAGCAGCGTCACTGCTGGAGCCAAAGAGATTGAGATTGAAGGACACTCTTCAAGCTTCGGAGCTCGCGGGGGACGTTCTGGTTCAAGGCATGTTCGAGTGTTTCAAAAGTCTCTTCAGGCATTGGGCTATACTCATTTCATATTTAGATCGAAAGCAGGTCCGCGGTGGACCAAGATCCGACTGCTTTTCCATATCTCTTCAATGGCCCTCAGGTTTTCGCGGCATTACTCCCCCACTGTCGGCGCCTTTACCAATCTGGATAACGCGCGCCTCTATTCCACATGGAAGATGTTCATTATGGGCGTCCCTCTTTTCTTCGGGGATGTACACCAGCACTGGAACAAGGATTACAAGGCCGCGCAGAGCATCTTCCAGGGCCCGAGAAGTATCGCCGTGCGTAGTGGAATCCAAGCAGGTCACCGCATGCTCTACGCGCGTACATCGTCGAATAGGTTCGGTGTGATTAACGATACGACGGACGTCTTGCAACTCTTGCATGGCGAAGCGAGCCGAACAGGCGGCGATAGCGCGTTTGCGCACCGTGTCAAGCCAGCCGTTTACACGTATATCATTTCATCCGAGGACGACTCGTGGCGGTTCTCGGAGACGGGGGCGGCGTTCTTCGTGGACTTTGCTAGCAAGCACGCGCTGCACGCTAACTGCGCCGAGACCGTGCGCTACAGCGGTGAATTCCACCCACGTCCAGAGGGGGGATGGCAGAACTTCACGGATGATACTGCGGACGACGCGGTGAAGTGGGAGCTCGTCATTGACAACAACTCTGGGACGTACGCCCCGGATAAGAAGTTGCTCCCCACGCTGAAGGCGCTATTCGAGTATAATTTCCCTGGACTTGGGATATTCGCGCTGGACCACGGGGACGAGGAGCTCACAAAGAGCCGGGAGGCGTGCAGGGAATACTCGCTGAAGTACCGCGGAGTCAAACAGGACGAGCTTCAGCCACACGCACAAGCGGGTGAGGAGACATTGAGTCATAAGGTTGCCACTTTGCTGAACCCTGCCACAACCGAGGAGCAGAAGAGTTCAAGTGGGTGAATTTCTTCTATCGAATTTGACGTTCATACTTTTGGACCAGGTTTCTTCTGAATTTACTGTTATGTTTTTATATTGTAAGTGCAGCTGCTGTATGTATTTATGGGTCTCAATTATTTTATTATCTATGCTTGGGAGATCGTTGGACACCCAATAATCTGGGAGACAGGGATGTATAAATTCTGATCCTCATACAACTGCGACATGATAGCAGAAAGTAATATTTGCCCATCGCTTCATCGGCATCTTCGTCGACACATTATGTAACGCCAGCGAACATGAGCGAGCGACTATATTCGCTGACTCCGTCCGCTCTTTTAATTTCTTTCTCCTTCAGTCTCATCTGCTGTTCCAGGATAACGAAAGACGCTATTATTGCGTCCCTGAAGCTTTCTGTGCCATGCTTCATTACAAGGGAGAATGAATCATCAAGCTGAAGCCATGCAATTGGGTGGTCAGGATCGTTCTCAGGACAGAGCTATGTAGGGAAGGATGGATGATAAGCTCTCAAAATTAAAAAAATCAATGCGTTGTGAAGCCTGTTGGGGACTCACTACTAGACGAAACACTTTGGGTACGTGCCAGACGAAGGTACCTGAAGGGGTATTTACTATCCACTTCGTACTGGAAGGTCAAAAGTTAAGCTCGTTTTAATGTCACGTCGCTGCAAAAATATAATCTTACTATTCTCCTAATGTTTTGACTTCCTGCAGCCATTCCTTTATCTTCAAAGGCTCGCCTTTATATCGCTGCTCGAATTTAATCACGTCCGAAAGGAACGTCCTGCGCTTGATAGTCGCCAAGAGTTGGTTTGCCGTCAAATCCGTGATTTTGGTGACAGCAGCAGCGGGGTCGACGGTAGATACAGCGATGATGGGATTTCCTTTGACGAGGAGGAGCGTATTTAGGACACTTTTGGTCGAAAGTGTTAGCTCCGTGATAGGTTCTGGGTTAACCAGAGTCGTTTTTGGGACTCGGAAAACATTGAGTATTGAATTTGGACGAGAAGGGGGTTATTCTCCTGTGTCGCCCTTCGGTGAACTTTTCACCCATTAGTTTTATACATCCTGGCCAATGTTCTCTCTCCTTTTGGCATCTTCAAATGTCGCAGCGCACTACGGCGATTTAAAGCTGTGTTGATATCTGGTACACAGCCTTGCCTTCGAAGAGACAGACCTGTCAAAACCTCGAGCTCTCAGGCCCAGGCCTCATTGCACAACCTGAACTATATGCACGTCGATGTAGGGACTTACCGATGTGTTTGCGTACGCCGTACACACACGCGCCGTCGAACTGTCCTTAGGCTATTACGTTTTTGCGGGACCATTCTGAGTGCAAGCAATTTGCAAAGGTCAGAAGGCCTACCAAAACATATGCATTGGAGCTTACAAGCATTCTGGGGTTTCCTCCCGGTATGTAGGCCTGTCGTTGCCCTTGTGTCCCCGTATAGAAGCTGAATTATTTTTCTAGCTGAATCATAGAGCAGCATTCGCTGTTTTCTGAGCCGCTTTCAGCATTTGTTTTAGCATACTTACAAGAAATGATCGCCCAAGGCCGGTTGGAGTTTGCCGGATTTGGTGGACTTAGCCGTCTGCAAAGCAGATGAATATCATATCTTTACAGCCTTACACCACATGTCCATCCACCTGTTCTTCTTTCGTGAGAATGCTGCTGGATGAATGGACGATGTTATAAGACACTTACGCAGGATATCCCCGCAATATGCAGCCGACACATAATAAAGAGGCGCGAGTTCAAGACATGGATTTAGATATCCATCATGGCGTCCACTGAAATCCCCAAAACCCAACGGGCTGCTATCATCACACAACTCTCTGCACCATACGTGCTTACGGACAACCATCCTGTAACGCAGCCTTCGGAACTTGCCCCCGGTCAATGTCTCGTGAAACTCGAGTACAGTGGTGTCTGCCACTCAGACCTCCATGTACGCAACGGGGATTGGGAAAAGAAAACAGTACTTCCCCTTGTGGCTGGACACGAAGGAATCGGACGCGTCGTAGCGATCGGAGAGCACAGCGAGAGCAGAGTGAAGGTTGGAGACCGCGTTGGGTTGAAGTGGATTGCCAAAGTTTGTGGAAAGTGAGTACTTATCTTCTAATGCCTGGACCAAAGTCTGACATTTTTATGCTCGCTACGAAGGTGCGAGATGTGTTGGAGAGGTTATGAATCTTGTGAGTGCCATCAATTCGTTATGTTTGAATCTATCAAACATGGCGCCTTTCAGCCTGCATGACTAGTTTGATGAGCAGCCATGGCTACAAACTCGATGGAACATTCCAAGAGTATGCGGTAAGTGTGCCCCTACAGTGCTCGCTATCCAATTCTCAATAGATTATAGGTATCATACTGTAACTATGTTACTCCCATTCCAGAGGGCCTTGACGGAGCTTCTGCGACCCCTCTTTTATGCGCCGTGAGTTAAGACCAACACGGACAAAATTAACGTCTGACTCGACCGTATAAATCAGGGATTGACTGTCTATAAAGCCCTGAAACAAACCAATTTGATCGTAGGCCAATGGGTCGCTATATCTGGTGCCGGCGGTGGACTTGGTCATCTAGGTAAAACCAAATCTAGAACTCTGACCTACGTTTACTTACATCTATTTTCTGGTAGCCGTTCAATACGCCGTTGCGATGGGTCTCCGAGTATTAGCAATTGGTTGGTTTCAGCTCCGTTTCGTTTGGTTTTCTCGAATTAATTTCCGTGTTCGGGATCCATCTAGATACCGAGAGAAACCAAGAAGAAACTGTGTTTGAGTCTCGGAGCCGAGAAATGGGTCGATTTCAAAGAAAGCACTGACCTCATTGCCGATGTCCAAGCGGCCACAGAGGGACTTGGTCCGGAAGCGGCGGTCATTGCAGCTGGAGATGTACGTTTTTGCTATGTGCTGAAGGCGAAGAACTTGAGAGATTGAAACCTTTTCAGGCGCGACCGTTCAATCAGGCTGTTATGTATCTTCGCCGAAAGGGTACTTTGGTATGCGTTGGAATGCCAGCTGCTAATGCGCTCTTAAGCGTTCCAATTATACTCTTGATTGCGAAGGTATGCCATTTTTGACAACGCCCCCACTCTGTACCAGCGCGCTAATGTCGTTATGTGTCATTAGTCGTTAACCATTGTTGGATCATCCATTGGGTGAGCCGTCCTCCCTCCGTGTATCCCCCGCTTCAGCTGAACGCGTTGAAATACCGCAGTAATCAACAGGATGTTGCGGAAGCTCTTCGGATAGCCGCTCTGGGAAAAGTTAAATGTCAGTATGAAGTCAAGAAGTTGGAGGATGTCAACGAGTACGTGTTTTTATTTATTTTATCAGATGAGATAACTGTAGTAAATGACTTACTTCGCTTTTCCTAGTGTTCTTGATGATCTGGAGGCTGGTAAAGTCGCTGGAAGAATTGTCATCAAATTCTAAATACAGTACGAATCACATTTTTTTGGTTCTGTAATTACAAGATCGTACAGACCCGTTACGAGAAATCTCAAACTGTTTTATATATGCAGAAGAATGTGGGATACACTCAAGGAGGCGAATTGACTTGGAAAGTATAGAATGCTGAGCGCTGATTATATCGACAGCTTGCGATTATGCCATCCCAGAAGAAACAGGTCCATACATCATGGCGTTTGTTCGTCTCTTCTCTTTCATACGCAGCTTTTGTTCGAGAATAATGAACGAGACCAAAATATTCTCGATCATCTCCTCGCAGTCGGTTTTCAGGACGAGAACCAATGACTCTGGTGGACGTACGCGTGTCGCATAAGCTTGAGGGACTTTGGCATCGTCTTCTGAATAGAGCTAGAAACATATGTAAATCAATCAGTATCCACGAAACAAAATAATATTAGGACGCACCGCCAACCTATGAGCAGCATCTGTTTTCCAAACGAAATTTCCAATCTCCGTAACGAGAGACGTCAATGGCCTGATGATAGTAATAATTAGCCATGGTCATCATAAGGCGCAGTCATTTACTCAATATGACCAGGCAAAGTAATCGGCCTTAACCATGTCTTGATCGCCACTGCATTGCCGTCATTTCTGTTCTCGAACTTGACGGTATCTGGGAGTATCTCTCGACGCTTGATGGTCGCGACGACACGCTGCCCAGGAATGTCACAGATATCTGTACGCGCTCCAGACTTGCTGGTAATTATCCTAAATGTGGGGGAGCCGTTTGAATAGATTGTTGCATTGAGGATGCTGTTTCGGTCGAAGATATACGACCGTCCGCATGCTGGTGAACTACTGGAACTGGAGAGCTCGATGGATTCGGACTCCATCAGAGACGAGGATACAAGTGAGACGACTCGAGCATGTTGGATTATATCGCACGCAGAGATTCAAAAAAATCAAACTGACTCCGAATCCGGAGGATCTGGTGGGTGCTCTCTCCCGAATAATATGTCTTTAAGAGACCGAATCCCATGTTCGCCAATATTTCGAGGCACATACGGCAGCGAACAAGACTTACAAAACCTCCGCGGCCGCGGTCATGCGCAAGGTTGTTTAGGCGAGCGTCACCGTCTCTGCACAACTGAAATGATCGATTTCAGCCTCGATTAAGCCAATTATGGAATCTGACATAGACAAATGACAGATTGTGGCGTTAGAAAATGACCATTGCAATGGGGTTACCCTCTCTTCAGGTTCCTGGACATCGCCATGAAACTTTCAGTGACCTACCCTGACCTACCACAAGTGCTAGTGAGCACTGATCGCTGTCGCTGTCTGACGATGCATTGCAATCAGAGGTGCGACTCGGCGCTTAGATAAAGTTATAAGCTTGACAAAACAAGTTTAAGGTTATCATTAGTCCACGAAAAAATTGTAGAGATCCGAATCAATGCAAGATGTTAGAAAAACTGAGGCAAAAGTGTGTAGAAAAGGTGATGGCTCCATCCTATGAGAGTAGCAGGCAAGGTTATGCGAGATCTATTCTATAAAAGAAGAGCTTTACGAATTGAATGTCCCTGGTATCCAAAGTTAGGAATCAAAGCATGATCATGAAGACGGCGCTCGGTGCGCATGATTTTGTGAGGTGCCCACACTTCCTGCGTGGGGCGGGTGCATATGATGCGTCTGGAAGTCGGATAGGACCGCCTCGGCGTCCTCGAAAGTCGACAAACGGCGCCTGATGGGAATATTACCCTTAGGACGCAGGCGGCTCTCCTCCGGCGTCTCGCCCTCATCCCTATCGCTATCGCTGTCGCTTTCCTCGGATTCGAAGGGAGATTCCACGAGCGTAGGGGAGATAGCTGTTCCTGGTTCCGGAGCGGGTGGTAGATGGGCAGGAGGCTTCTTCATATCCAGCTGTTTATCAGGGATCTACGAAGGCGATGGTAACGTAAGAGTAGCACAATAGAAATGAAATAATGATTGGCACTCACCGGGAGGCGCACCAGATACGCAAGGAGGGTAGAGCAAGCAGCGAAGAAGAAGACGCGATGTAGACTCAGATCGTACGAATCCCGAGCAATTCTTTGCAAATATGGAGGCAGTGTGCTGACGAGCCGTGCGTTTTGCCTGATATGCATGATGGTCTGGGAAAAGGAAGAGGAGGTCTGATTAATTTTTTGTTCAGGGTGAGAATTGACGTGTTCACTCACCTCATCGGCGTTAGGACCATGTATCCGTTGGCGGAGATTATATTCAAGGTTCGATTGGAAGATAGATGACGAAATCGCCACTCCCCCGACTTGACCTGACAAGGTGGAGACAGTATATTGAGCAGGGAAGACTTGTGAAAAACCGCTACTTGCACTCACCAACTCCACGGAATAGCTGGCCGAAACCAGTCCCGACGGCCATAGAGTCCTCTGCAATCCCAATCCGATGAGCCAGTGAAAGCAGAATATAACACAAAGCTTCCTACCAGGAATATGAACCAGTAGCGCAACTGTGTATCCAATATTCAGTCATGAAAAATAGGAGTGCCGAGAACAAAAACTTACTGAGAACCGTCTGGAGCACAACAGCATTTCCGAACCCCAAAGGAATCTTTGTACACGCCATTTCAGTATAGCATTCGTGCACCAAAAAGACCAAGGAAAAAGAACTCACGATACTCAGCCACATCTGAATCGGGCCTGAACCCTCCTTCATATTATAAATCAAGATGGCACCAATGAAGGGGCAGGCACCGAATATCAAGTTGATGGCCTTATACCTCCCCGTTTTGTGCATCATCCACCCAGCGAAGACGGAACCAACAGACATCGAGATGCTGTTAGGAAGCAAATGTAAACCTAGGAATAGCGCGTTACGTCAGAATCTTAAGCGGGGAGTGCGGTAGACAGCGAAATAACACACCTGCGGTCGATGCGTTCGTCATGAGCACGGTCTGGAACCACATTGGGAAGAAGTACATGACGGAGAAGTTGCACATCGCGACGAGCAGGTTGGAGCAGCCCACCAAAACCGGGATCCTCTGTTTCAAGAGGAAAGGCGCCATCACGGGTTCGGGGGACACAAATAGCTCAACATACAGGAACAGAAGGGCGAACACGCTGAAGGATGAAATGGAGGCGATGCAAGCGGGGTGTGTCATCTGCAGTGAGAGACGGTGAGTACAAATCCAGAAGACATTTAGCGGGGGTGACATACAGGGAAACTCGCGTTGTAGCGCACGCTGAGAAAGATAAGCATAGAACCGACCTAGAGACCAGATAAGTGACTCAGTCAGGTGTATGCCGTAATGCAGAGCTTACGGTCATCAAAAGACTCCCAGCACCGAGAAAATCAATTCTTTTCACCATGTCCATTGTGCTTTTACCAGCCCCCTAAAGAACTTTAGAGGTTGATGCAGAAGTTGATCAAAGGGAGATTACCTCTGTGACGTAGTTGAGGTTCCAGTCGGTTAGGATGAACGCAACAAAGAAAAAGGGAATCTGGATGAGAAATGCCCATCGCCAGCCGAGCCTTTGAAAGAGAGCGGTCGTGAGCACTTGAAAGACAACAAAGAGGTCTGCTCACCAATCTGTTATCAGACCACCGAGCGGTCCTCCGAATCCCATACCAAGCTAGATGCTCGTTAGATTTGTTTACGTGGATTGACGGAGAAATAAATGATTTACCCCATTGAAAACGCTGGCCACCCCTTGTGCGAGGCCCCTGCTCTAAAGAACGTCATGAAATATTCTGGCGGTTCTGACGGTCGTTGCTCTCACTCTGATGCTATACATATCGCTGACGACGATCCTAGGAAACCGAATTAGTAATCGAAACGTAAAATAAAAATACACCGCTCACGATGAAGTGGTGAACACTCCTCCCCCTCCAATACCGGCAAACTAACGGCCCTCTTGTCAGCAACAATAATCTTGCGTCACAGAAACAAGGAACGCACGAAACGGGCCAAGATCAGCATCTCCATGTTGGTGGAGAGTCCGCACATCAACACACCAACCCCCGCGAACAGCATCGCAACTTGATTGGCGCCTTTTCGCCCCAGCACATTGCACAGGCGGCCGTACAACGGGGTGAATGTACATGTGGCAAGCAGATACGATGTGCCCAGCCAACTAGCCTGATTGGATTTATTAAAGTCTGATGAGATCGAGGGTAGCACTGTGATTTTCATTGTTAGCTAGACGGTGCGGTGAAAGGAATGTAACCTACTCGTTGGAACTAGTGTTTCTGTCAAGGAAGGTTTAGACTTGTGAGAACCAGTGAAAAGAGTGAACTACGTACGGTTCAACGCCTATTTGGGGTTCAGAAGAGCGCATATTAAGAAAGGAAAGCTTTGGGAACTCACTGAGAGGCACGTTGCTGTCCATATTCCTGCCAAAATCCCATACCTTGTGGACCGCGAGATATCTCTTGGCCCCACCCTCTTTCGTCCTTTCGTCTATGGACAAGCTCGTCCTCTTCACCCAGCCGTTCCGAGTCTCGAGGGAGAAGTGGGTCGCGTTCTGACATGATAGGCGTAAAAATGAGTCGAAATTCGTGTCGTTATGTATAGTGGGGGGCATTGGTATATATACGAAAGAAAGTTCGGAGCCTCGGTCAGTTCTTGCGCAATGGCGAACCCTTTCTGAGTTTCTCCCGGATATGCAGCCGCATCATGTGATCTATTATTTCCCTTTCGTGGATGACTCCGTCACTCCGACGGTAAATAGTCAGTTTCCACCGCCAAAGCCTTTTCTTTGCTTTTCTATTGTGGGCAGTCACTCCAACAGCAGAACACTGGAAGTAGTTGTTCTTGAAGTAGTTACTGTATCTGCTAAGTACGCCTTTTTGTTTTGCTTTTCAGGTTAGAGTTTGACTCACAGGACATATACGTCAAATTGGCACTACGGACGGCACTTCGAGATCCTCCATTCTGCGCTGCTATCACTATCTACACCCCACTCGCCACCCTTTCGTTTAGCGCCCGTCCCTCGACCTCGACCTTGCCCTTGCCTGCCTTCTTATCTGCGCCCTCCTCCCGACGACGACGCCCTCTGCCAAGACCCCGCCCTCCTCCGTGCGCCAACTGTCGGTAAGTGGATGTTTGCGTCAAGACCGTGGACGTGCTCACCTTCATTTCGCAGCCCCCGCTCCTTCCGGCACGGACTCACATGCACCACGCCCTCCCTCTCTCACAGCTGTCGGCCCCTCTCCCTCCCCTTCCTGTCTGGTCCACTCCCTCCCGCCCTCGGTTGCCTTTCCCTCCCTCCCCTTCCCTTGTCCGCTCCCTCTGCGTCCCTCCTTCGCCTTGTATGCATATGCGGCCCTGCATCAACGCCGCCTCCCCTTTACGCTCGCCGCGCCCATCCATCGTCGCCCTCATCCGCCGAGTGCGATCCCAAACGTCTACCGCATCCTCCGATCAGCATCGATGACGGCGATCAACGCGCAGATGGGCCCGTCATACCGACGGCGACAAAGGCCGCGAGTACGCGACAACGACGGTGTCGTCTTTGGATTTGGGAACGTGACTGCGTGCTAGAGAGCACGACGCACATCAGTAAGTCAATCTACATCTTTACGATGACGACTTACTCACCTCTCCGTCGTGCAGAACCCTCCCGTCGACGTTAACGGCTATACCATACGTTCAAATGGCGCCGTCGTCGCGCAGTGTGCTCCGGACCAGGGTAAGTCAATGTTTTCACTAACACTGAATTGACGTACTCACCTTTGTTTCGTTCGTCTAGTGACCCAGCGCACCTCTCTCTCTCATCAACACCTCGCCACGAGCAGCAGCCGACCGAGATCAACGACGATGTGAAGTTAATAGCGTCGGACGTGCGGCGGCGGTACATGGAAACGAGGCGCTGACAGAGAAACAGCGAAGGTAAGGCTCTTGTCAACGTTTCTCCAACGTATATGACACTTACTTTGCATAGAGATGCACGGCGCGGCTGAAAACGACGTCCTCGAGGCGCAGGTAAGCATTATTTCAACATGCGACGACACCTTACTCACTTTGTGCACAGAGGACGGCCTCGCACCCCCACAACCGACCCGCCGTCCACCCGTTTCGACGTGTTGTGTACGCTGCCAAGGTCTCGCACTGCAGGTAAGTGTTTTGTCGACGTTTGTGAAGATGACAATGCTTACCTTTCGTAGAAATACGCCTCGAGGCGGCGCCGTGATGTTGCGCACGCCCAGCCGTCGTTTTCGGCATCCACAACGAGGATCTAGACGTCTTCAACCCGTCGTCGACGTGGAGGTGTCCTGGTCATTGTCATTGCAACGCGCAGAGGTAAGTCAGTTCTCATACGACGCTGTCAATCAAATAAACTCACCTTCGACGTCAGCGGCCGCGTCTCTGCGCCGTGGCTACGAGATCGATCAACGAACGACGTTGCAAGGTCGCAAGACACTCACCTAGCCCAGAACCTCGACGTTACGACCCGCCCATCCTCTCCACGCCGCCGCCCGCCTCTCAGATCCAACGGCGCATCGATCCTGACCACCACATCCACGCCGCTGCTTCAAACGTCGAAGTTTCAGTACAGCGCAACATCAACGAATAGGCATGGACTTACCGTATGCAGCGTGCAGCGGGATGCGGACAACGAAACGAAGATGAAGACGCCTAGAAGACGGCGCTCGGTGAGCGGATGGGCGGGGATTTTGGAGGTAAGCACTCACTTTATCTCAAGTGTAGGACACTGCTTGCAACGAGGGGTGGTTAGGGCATTCTGGACAACAACAAGGACGAAGAGGACAGCTTACCGACGTCGGAAACCAAGAGCGAGCTCGCTGGAGGCGGGAACGCGCTAGGATACGGCGGGTCAGCGAGCGGGTATCTGTCGACGAGGGCGGCACTTACTGCGACGAGCGGCACCTGTCGACGATGTAGGCCATGCATCGAGGCAAGGCAATGCGAGGCGAGGACGAGGCGAGGACGCCAGAGAGAGGAGGAGGGCAGGAGAGGAGAGGAGGAGAGGAGGGAAGGAATGGGGAATGAGGAAGTTGACGTCGAGCCAGGAGGGTCTTATAGCTTTTCGGTAGCCCTGTACGTACGTGGATATGAATAGAAAGGGTTGCGTTTCGGAGGAAATCCGTTCCAGGGGGCGTAGTGTCCGTTAAGCGAATCTTGATCAGAATCACATCCCCCGCTCGTTCGTCCGCGTCCGCATCCGTATTAACTATTATCATCCTGTAAATATTGGTATTAGCTTTAGTTGTCCTTTATGAAGCTACCCTGGCGCTCTCAGCCTCAAAGAAAGAGTTTTAGATTTTCGTGCAATAGGTAGATTTCATGTGTTTTGAATGAATTCATCTACAATCCCACTTCAAATGCTCGACATCCCAATTCTCTCGAGCGCCGTCCCCCCACCGAGCCCAGAATTACGGATTCTAGACCACCAGCTACATGTCTACCTGATTCTAATCTCCGGAACGACACGCACTCGCCCCACAAATGCGGATTAACGCAACGATCTGCGGAGAATACGCACCCAAATGGCCCCCTCCAACCGTCGTTCCTTCAGTCTGACGGAATATTCTAGCGCAGGATCGGCGCTAGCAACGTAGCCGAGGTGATGCTTACCAAGTGTATCGGATCCATCTTACGTTTGTTAAATCCAGGTCCCCGTTGAAGTGCTGCGATGCGATGCGGGTGAGGAGGCGAAGGTGCGTTGAATTGCGGGTTTCTTCTATCCCCTTGACTTGGGAGCCCCAATCTTTTTGGAGTGGGTAGGTGGTATGTAAATATGTGTGTATACGTGCTCTGGGGGAGTGGAATTGAGATTCGGTGGGGGAAACGACGATACGGCGCATGCGCGCCATTGCATCTTCGGAATGCAATGTGCCTAATTGTCGTGTTGGAATGGGTGGCAGTCTAGACTCGGAATTAGTATATATATAGATTGATGTGTCAGATCGGACCGTGCGATGGAAACGAGGGCATTTTCTGCGTCGCAAACGGCGATTCGGGGGAGGAGGAGGGGGGCCGGTTGGCATTTGGATATCTCACTCGTACATCTTTGCCTCCCGGGAAGATTATTTACCAAGTGAGTGTAGTATGTACTCTTCGTAATGAAGTCCCCGTTCTATGAGTTTAGTGCGCTAATGCGGAGGAATCGAGAGCGCGAATGTCAGGAAAGAAATCAAGGGCATGAGCGGTGGCACACCGCGCCCCGTTCGCAGCGCTTTAGCTATCATGTTGAAATTAAGAGGACGTTTAGTATATGCATTAATCTACATACTGACAAGAATTCAGGAAATATAATTAGAAATTAGGGGAGGAATGTGCTGTACGGCGCAAACACTCTATTCAATCTTCCTGAGTCTTCGTGCCTTGCTACGCTCAGAATTCTGATACGCTAGGCTCGGCGGTAGTCATATACTAATAATAGGTGCATATTACGTGACTCTGATGTGGAAATAGATACGTTTTCTGTGTTGCAAACAGCGATTCGGGGGAGGAGGAAGAGGGCCGGGTGACATTTGAATATCTCACTCCTACATCTTTACCTCCCGGTAAAATTATTTACCAAGCTCGTGTAGCATGTAATCTACCTATCTTAATACTTGTTTATATATATGTACTGCGCTGACGCTGAGTAATCGAGAGCGCGAATGTTAGGAGGACATCAAGCGCATCAGCGGTGGCACACCGCGCCCCGTTCGAAGTGCTTTAGATACCATGTTAAAATTGAGAGGACGGTTAGTATCTGCATTAACCTACATACTGACGAGGTTTTAGGAAATATAATTAGAAATTAGGGGAGGAATGCGCTGTACGGCGCAAACGGTCTATTCAATCTTCCTGAATCTTCGTGCCTTGTTACACTCAGCATTCTGATACGTTTAACCCGGAGGTAGTTATATACTATTAATAGGTCCATATTACACGACTCTGATGTAGAAATAGGTACGTTTTCAGTGGTGAAAATGGTGATTCGGGTGAGGAGGACGGGTGCAACTGTCGCTTCAATTCCTCGCTCAAATGATGAGTTTATTCTATCGGTCGACCTTCATATGTAGCTTCGGTGACATGTAGTAAGCATAATATAGCTCTTAATTGTATGCATTTTATATGTGCGCGCCGCGAATTGGTCAGCGCGCGCTGTGTGCCACAATCACAATCAAAATCGGTGGCACACCGTGCCACGTTCGCAGCGCTTTAAAGTTCGAATCCCGTATTCTGTAACTTTGGTGAACATTACATAATAAGTATATCTACGTGCTCTATTAGCGTTGGACGAGATAATTGAGAATAGGAGGAGGAAATCACTCAGCAGCGGGGTTGCTCCGTGCAATCCTCCCAAGTCTACGTGCCTTGTTGCGCTCAGCGATCTAACGCACTAGGCCCGGAATTAATATATTTCTATTTATAAGTGACCCTGTGTCAGAAACGAGCCTGTTTCTGTGTTTCCAATAGCGATTCGGGTGAGGAGGAGGACGGCATGGAGCAGTTGGCGGCGGTGAGATGCTGTCCGCTGATGCTTGACCGATCCGTTTCGGCTTCTGTATATTAGTCTCACGTATATGGTACTGTAATATACTATGACTCTCCATTTCAGTGCGTATTGCGCCAATTCTCTGAATTCGGCGGTGCGCTTTGCAGTGCGCCACACTTGGTACTAAAATTAGTGAATGTGACCGTGCCGCGTTCGCAGCGCTTCAACCTGCAGCGCTCGCTACTTCAAAGCGCATCCATTTTAAAAACAATGCTCCTATGTAGTATATATTGCTCAATGACACTCGTAGAATAGATGCTATGTATTTGTGTAGGACGCGCTCTTGCATAGGAGAGTCCTACGGAGAAAGACATTGTACACATTCTCTTTGGAATTCTACCATTGATGCGGTGGACCGAGTGTGCGCAATTAGTGATCCTTACGGGGTCATTGTATAATGCAATGTCGCAATGTAATAAAGAAAACGAGATGTCCCGGAAGCGTCTGATATGCGGAACAATTGATCAAAGAGCCGGATATCTTGTAGTCGCGTCAACGGTCACTTTGGGTCGAATCTAGTCTGAAATACGGCATAGATTAGTTAGATTTCACAGCGATCTTTTGAGTCCGAGTCATTTTGAGCACAAAATTGGAAATAGTTTGCTCGCAGCGCTTCAACCCAATCTAATGGGGCACAATCACCGTCTGAAATCTGACCACCGTTTTTGTGCATTGTATCATCTTTGTGTTTCTGATGAAAGTAGGCGAGGTGTGTTGATAATTAGAGATGTTTGTATGCGACCAATATTAGGGGACTTCGTAAATGACAACACTTCCGCTTACGTGTACAAATTTGGTATGTTTCGACGGCACTAGATACGCGTCGGGGATGGAGGCAAGATCGATCTCGTGCTGTGTGCCGGTTGCTGCATCCAGGCCAATGGGTTGATCAGTATCATCAACATTGACATAGACCTCGCTATTTTATATCCCCTTAAATGTATTCTATTATCTACAGTCTGAATATCTAACTACAATTCAAATGACTTGGAACATGAAGCAGTGAAGAAGTAAAATAAAGAGGGGAGGGGAGCGAGTGGAAGAGACAGTAAGTACAGAATGTTCGGAAGAGATGTTTGGCGAGTGGGAGTCCGGAGAATCGCATGGAAATATATGTTACAATGAGGAGAAGTTACGTTGAGTTTGTTTATTCGACTTCCGTGTAAGTCAATGATTACTATTTTTGGAGAGTGCGCTGTTGCGCGCACAGAATGGCAGAAGACAAAGCTGAATTGAGAATAAACTAGAGTAGATGCTTGGATATTATATCACGAGAAAATATGGGTTTGGGGAGGGGGAGGAGGCCACAGAAATGGACAGATTCGAGCGGGGAATGGAAAGATACAGTCCGTGATCGATCGAGCTTCCCTGAATCACTGCTAATATAATGCTTTCTAATGGAACCAGCGGGTAACGAGGGCGTGAAGCTACGAAGTTTGTCATGATGCATATCTCTGATTGCGGAAGGGAGAAACCGGGTTACGTTGCCGCTGAAAGTGTATAAAGAGGGGAGTGATTTTGAAGTAAACACATCCCCCTCTTTCCCGTCGTAATGTCATTTTCCACTCGCACTCCGTCATTGTCATCGTCTACGGTGACCTACCTTCACTGTGAGGACCTACTTGCATATATTCTTCATCTCATAGCTCACCACACACGTTATTAGGTCGTCTGCTGTTGCGCTGTGTTTAAGCGCCCGTGGCCGGCTGTGCATTGACGTGCATTCACACAGTAAGTCATCGTCAACTCACTTGTTATATCATCTAATTGTATTACTATCTACTAGCATCTGTGTTGGCCATTGACACCTCGCGCGGCTCTTGGAACCCATCCCATGCGGAAATTTTGAATTTGGATGTCCCATCATGCCCACGCCATGCTATCCTTTTCCCTAGCTACTCGCAATGTACTGTATACTCACCACAGTCAGTAAGTACTATCAACTCACTGTTTATGACATTGCTGACCATAGTCTTTATTTTCTAGTATTTGTATGAGCCGTTTACACGTCGCGCGTCCCTTGGAGGCCATGTCCCACGCTGTTACGACGAAATTTTGGATTTGGATGTCCCGCACTGCATACCATTACCACACCCATCAGCCATCCTTTCCCTAACTACCCACTGCGTACCGCATGCCCACCACCTTCGTGCAACCTAAATTTGATATTTGGGCTTCCCGCGACCTGGGCCATGTTGCAGCCTTCATCTTGCATGCCGGGGCCATATGAAATCGCAATTCTGCTGCAGGATATGTGCCCCAGCCTCCCAGGAAGTCGAAATTTGATATTTCGACGTCCCGCGGTCGCCGTGAATGGTCCCCCACATGTCGCATGCTGTGCAACGTCATCCCACTCCTCCGACATGTTCTTTCGACTCGCCGGCACATTCCCACTCCTCTGACTCTCCGTCACTGCACACCATGCGCATACGCTGTCACCTTGACGTGGTGACCTTGTCCCACGGACGCCGCATGCCTCGAACGAGGTAGACGTGGAAATTTGATTTTTCGAGTTCCCGCGGCCGCACCTGCACGCTGCTCATTGTGTCCCGACTCCCTCCTATGTCCACGTCTCAATTTGCATCGCCTACGTCTCTCAATTCGATTTTCGGAGTTCCCGCGAGCATTCCCACACGTCGCTTTCACGAAGATGCGAGACGATCCATTTCAGATCAGACGTTGGACACCTTACACACCTACGCCTTGATTTCTGCGCATCTCCCTCACTGTCCCAGGGTCTCGTCGACGTGTCGCCCTTGACGAACTCGACCTTCTACGCACTCCCAGCCTATGCCTGAGTCGCACTCCGCCTATTATTCTTACTGTCCCACGGTCTCCGACCTCTCGAACTCGTCAATTTGTTTTTTTGGACTTGCCGCTACCTCTCCGACATGTCACAATGCCTCCCATGACCGCCGTCACCTTGCCTTGGTTGAGCTTTGACTTGTCTAGGATTTATGCACCTGATGCGCATTTCGTGAGTTAGTCCTTGATTTGTAGACTTTGAGATACTAACCACTGGCCTAGAAACATCTACGGACATTTGGCACTTGTAAGTCATTTATTCATTAACTACATACACAGAATACTGACTATTACCTTAGATCTCATCCTACCTCCCGCCGAAACAGTATGTGCACTCACCTTGCTCGAAATGCTGTTATACTGACACTCCACCCTCGCAGGACTCTGTCGTCATTCCATAGTCAGTAGATAGACTGTGGGGGGTGCCGTTGCGCCACCCGGATGGCCTTGCCCTTCGGGGTGGGCTAACCTCTGGTCGCATGAAACGGAAAGGTGTTGATGTAGGGACTACGCTCATTTCAGAAAATTTAGTCCCATTTAGGCAACTTTCAGACACAAAAAGGTCAGTTTTCGTGAGGATTCAGACGGAAATGAGCATGAATTGCGCACAGAAATGAGATTTCGAGACAACAAAGCACCGAGCGGTCCTCCAAAACTCGCGTTGTAGCGCACGCTGAGAAAGATAAGCATAGAACCGACCTAGAGACCAGATAAGTGACTCAGTCAGGTGTATGCCGTAATGCAGAGCTTACGGTCATCAAAAGACTCCCAGCACCGAGAAAATCATTCTTTTCACCATGTCCATGTGCTTTTACCAGCCCCTAAAGAACTTTAGAGGTTGATGCAGAAGTTGATCGAAGGGAGATTACCTCTGTGACGTAGTTGAGGTTCCAGTCGGTTAGGATGAACGCAACAAAGAAAAAGGGAATCTGGATGAGAAATGCCCATCGCCAGCCGAGCCTTTGAAAGAGGGCGTGTGAGCATTTGAAGACAACAAAGAGTCTCGCACCAATCTGTTATCAGACCACCGAGCGGTCCTCCGAATCCCATACCAAGCTAGATGCTCGTTAGATTTGTTTACGTGGATTGACGGAGAAATAAATGATTTACCCCATTGAAAACGCTGGCCACCCCTTGTGCGAGGCCCCTGCTCTAAAGAACGTCATGAAATATTCTGGCGGGTTCTGACGGTCGTTGCTCTCACTCTGATGCTATACATATCGCTGACGACGATCCTAGGAAACCGAATTAGTAATCGAAACGTAAAATAAAAATACACCGCTCACGATGAAGTGGTGAACACTCCTCCCCCTCCAATACCGGCAAACTAACGGCCCTCTTGTCAGCAACAATAATCTTGCGTCACAGAAACAAGGAACGCACGAAACGGGCCAAGATCAGCATCTCCATGTTGGTGGAGAGTCCGCACATCAACACACCAACCCCCGCGAACAGCATCGCAACTTGATTGGCGCCTTTTCGCCCCAGCACATTGCACAGGCGGCCGTACAACGGGGTGAATGTACATGTGGCAAGCAGATACGATGTGCCCAGCCAACTAGCCTGATTGGATTTATTAAAGTCTGATGAGATCGAGGGTAGCACTGTGATTTTCATTGTTAGCTAGACGGTGCGGTGAAAGGAATGTAACCTACTCGTTGGAACTAGTGTTTCTGTCAAGGAAGGTTTAGACTTGTGAGAACCAGTGAAAAGAGTGAACTACGTACGGTTCAACGCCTATTTGGGGTTCAGAAGAGCGCATATTAAGAAAGGAAAGCTTTGGGAACTCACTGAGAGGCACGTTGCTGTCCATATTCCTGCCAAAATCCCATACCTTGTGGACCGCGAGATATCTCTTGGCCCCACCCTCTTCTCGTCCTTTCGTCTATGACAAGCTCGTCCTCTTCACCCAGCCGTTCCGAGTCTCGAGGGAGAAGTGGGTCGCGTTCTGACATGATAGGCGTAAAAATGAGTCGAAATTCGTGTCGTTATGTATAGGTGGGGGCATTGGTATATATACGAAAGAAAGTTCGGAGCCTCGGTCAGTTCTTGCGCAATGGCGAACCCTTTCTGAGTTTCTCCCGGATATGCAGCCGCATCATGTGATCTATTATTTCCCTTTCGTGGATGACTCCGTCACTCCGACGGTAAAGAGTCAGTTTCCACCGCCAAAGCCTTTTCTTTGCTTTTCTATTGTGGGCAGTCACTCCAACAGCAGAACACTGGAAGTAGTTGTTCTTGAAGTAGTTACTGTATCTGCTAAGTACGCCTTTTTGTTTTGCTTTTCAGGTTAGAGTTTGACTCACAGGACATATACGTCAAATTGTGGCACTACGGACGGCACTTCGAGATCCTCCATTCTGCGCTGCTATCACTATCTACACCCCCACTCGCCACCCTTTCGTTTAGCGCCCGTCCCTCGACCTCGACCTTGCCCTTGCCTGCCTTCTTATCTGCGCCCTCCCTCCCGACGACGACGCCCTCTGCCAAGACCCTGCCCTCCTCCGTGCGCCAAGTGTCGGTAAGTGGATGTCTGCGTCAAGACCGTGGACGTGCTCACCTTCATTTCGCAGCCCCCGCTCCTTCCGGCACATGCACCACCTCTCTCACAGCTGTCGACTCTTCTCCCTCTCCTTCCTGTCTGGTCCACTCCCTCCCGCCCTCGGTTGCCTTTCCCTCCCTCCCTTCCCTTGTCCGCTCCCTCTGCGTCTCTCCCTCGCCTTGTATGCATATGCGGCCCTGCATCAACGTTGCCTCCCCTTTACGCTCGCCGCGCCCATCCATCGTCGCCCTCATCCGCCGAGTGCGATCCCAAACGTCTACCGCATCCTCCGATCAGCATCGATGACGGCGATCAACGCGCAGATGGGCCCGTCATACCGACGGCGACAAAGGCCGCGAGTACGCGACAACGACGGTGTCGTTTTTGGATTTGGGAACATGACTGCGTGCTAGAGAGCACGACGCACATCAGTAAGTCAATCTACATCTTTACGATGACGACTTACTCACCTCTCCTTCGTGCAGAACCCTCCCGTCGACGTTAATGGCTATGCCATACGTTCAAATGGCGCCGTCGTCGCGCAGTGTGCTCCGGACCATGGTAAGTCAATGTTTTCACTAACACTTAATTGACGTACTCACCTTTGTTTCGTTCATCCAGTGACCAGCGCACCTTCTCCCTCTCATCAACACCTTGCACCGTCCGCCACGAGCAGCAGCCGACCGAGTTCAACGACGACGTGAAGGTGATAGCACCGTTCCGGGGTGCAGCGTGCCAGCACTCGTCGGACGTGCGGCGGCGGTACATGGAAACGAGTCGCTAACAGAGAAACAGCGAAGGTAAGTGTCTTGTCACTGTCTCTCGAACGTAAACAACACTTACTTTGCATATAGATGCACGGCGCGGCTGCAAACGACGTCCTCGAGGCACAGGTAAGCATTATCTCAATGTTCGATGTCATGCTCGTACTCACTTTTTGCAGAGAGGACGGCCTCGCGCCCCCACAACCGACTCGCCATCTAGCCGTTTCGACGTGTCGTGTACACTGTCAAGGTCTCGCACTGCAGGTAAGTGTTTTGTCGACGTTTGTGAAGATGACAATGCTTACCTTTCGTAGAAATAGGCCTCGAGGCGGCGCCGTGATGTTGCGCACGCCCAGCCGTCGTTTTCGGCATCCACAACGACGATCAAGACGTCTTCGACGCCATCGTCAACGTGGAGGTGTCCTGGTGATTGTCATTGCAACGAGAAGAGGTAAGTTAGTTCGCATACGACGCTGTCAATCAAATAAACTCACCTTCGCTTCAGCGGCCGCGTCTCTGCGCCGTGGCTACGAGATCGATCAACGAACGACGTTGCAAGGTCGCAAGACACTCACCTAGCCCAGAACCTCGACGTTACGACACGCCCATCCTCTCCACGCCGCCGCCCGCCTCTCAGATCCAACGGCGCGTCGATCCTGACCACCGCATCCACGCCGCTGCTTCAAACGTCGAAGTTTCAGTACAGCGCAACGTCAACGAATAGGCATGGACTTGCCGTGTGCAGCGTGCAGTGGGACGCGGACAACGAAACGAAGACGAAGACGAAGACGCCTAGAAGACGGCGCTCGGTGAGCGGATGGGCGGGGATTGGAAAGTTAAGCACTCACTTTATCTCAAGCGTAGGATACTGCTTGCGACGAGGGGTGGTTAGCGCGGTCTGGAACGATAGAGAGTACGGCTTACCGACGTCGGAAACCAAGAGCGAGCTCGCTGGAGGCGGGAACGCGCTAGGATACGGCGGGTCAGCGAGCGGGTATCTGACGACGAGGGCGGCACTTACTGCGACGAGCGGCACCTGTCGACGATGTAGGCCATGCATCGAGGCAAGGCAATGCGAGGCGAGGACGAGGCGAGGACGCCAGAGAGAGGAGGGCAGGAGAGGAGAGGAGGAGAGGAGGGAAGGAATGGGGAATGAGGAAGTTGACGTCGAGCCAGGAGGGTCTTTATAGCTTTTCGGTAGCCCTGTACGTACGTACATATGAATAGAAATGGTTGCGTTTCGGAGGAAATCCGTTCCAGGGGGCGTAGTGTCCGTTAAGCGAATCTTGATCAGAATCACATCCCCCGCTCGTTCGTCCGCGTCCGCATCCGTATTAACTATTATCATCCTGTAAATATTGGTGTATGCTTTAATTGTCCTTTATGAAGCTACCCTGTCGCTCTCAGCCTCAAAGAAAGAGTTTTAGAATTTCGTGCAATAGATAGATTTCATGTGTTTTGAATGAATTCATCTACAATCCCACTTCCAATGCTCGACATCCCAATTCTCTCGAGCGCCGTCCCCCCACCGAGCCCAAAATTACGGATTCTAGACCACCAACTACACGGATACCTGACCCTACTCTCCGGAACGACACGCACTCGCCCCACAAATGCGGATTAACGCAACGATCTGCGGAGAATACGCACCCAAATGGCCCCCTCCAACCGTCGTTCCTTCAGTCTGGCGGAATATTCTAGCGCAGGATCGGCGCTAGCAACGTAGCCGAGGTAATGCTTACCAAGTGTATCGGATCCATCTTACGTTTGTTGAATCCAGGTCCCCGTTGAAGTGCTGCGATGCGATGCGGGTGAGGAGGCGAAGGTGCGTTGAATTGCGGGTTTCGTCTATCCCCTTGACTTGGGAGCGCCAATCTTTTTGTAGTGGGTAGGTGGTATGTAAACATGTATGTATACGTGCTTGGGTGGAGTGGAATTGAGATTCGGTGAGGGAAACGACGATACGGCGCATGCGCGCCATTGCATCTTCGGAATGCAATGTGCCTAATTGTCGTGTTGGAATGGGTGGTTGTCTAGACTCGGAGTTAGTATATATATAGATTGATGTGTCAGATCGGACCGTGCGATAGAAACGAGGGCGTTTTCTGCGTCGCAAACGGCGATTCGGGGGAGGAGGAGGGGGGCCGATTGGCATTTGGATATCTCACTCATACATCTTTGCCTCCCGGGAAGATTATTTACCAAGCGAGTGTAGTATGTACTCTTCGTATTAAAGTGCCCGTTTTATGAGTTCAGTGCGCTAATGCGGAGGAATTGAGAGCGCGAATGTTAGGAAAGAAATGAAGCGCATGAGCGGTGGCACACCGCGCCCCGTTCGCAGCGCTTTAGCTATCATGTTGAAATTGAAGACGTTTAGTATACGCATTAATCTACATACTGACAAGAATTCAGGAAATATAATTAGAAATTAGGGGAGGAATGCGCTGTACGGCGCAAACACTCTATTCAATCTTCCTGAGTCTTTGTGCCTTGCTACGCTCAGAATTCTGATACGCTAGGCTCGGCGGTAGTCATATACTATTAATAGGTGCATATTACGTGACTCTGATGTGGAAATAGGTACGTTTTCTGTGTTGCAAACGGCGATTCGGGGGAGGAGGAAGGGGCCGGGTGACATTTGAATATCTCACTCCTACATCTTTACCTCCCGGTCAAAATCATTTACCAAGCTCGTGTAGCATGTAATCTACCTATCTTAATACTTGTTTATATAATGTACTGCGCTGACGCTGAGTAATCGAGAGCGCGAATGTTAGGAGGACATCAAGCGCATCAGCGGTGGCACACCGCGCCCCGTTCGAAGCGCTTTAGATACCATGTTAAAATTGAGAGGACGGTTAGTATATGCATTAACCTACATACTGACGAGGTTTTAGGAAATATAATTAGAAATTAGGGGAGGAATGCGCTGTACGGCGCAAACGGTCTATTCAATCTTCCTGAATCTTCGTGCCTTGTTACACTCAGCATTCTGATACGTTTAACCCGGAGGTAGTTATATACTATTAATAGGTCCATATTACACGACTCTGATGTAGAAATAGGTACGTTTTCAGTGGTGAAAATGGTGATTCGGGTGAGGAGGACGGGTGCAACTGTCGCTTCAATTCCTCGCTCAAATAATGAGTTAATTCTATTGGTCGACCTTCATATGTAGCTTCGGTGACATGTAGTAAACATAATATAGCTCTTAATTGTATGCGTTTTATATGTGCGCGCCGCGAATTTGACAGCGCGCGCTGTGTGCCACAATCACAATCAAAATCGGTGGCCACCGTGCCACGTTCGCAGCGCTTTAAAGTTCGAATCCCGTATTCTGTAACTTTGGTGAACATTACATAATAAGTATATCTACGTGCTCTATTAGCGTTGGACGAGATAATTGAGAATAGGAGGAGGAAATCACTCAGCGGCGGGGTCGCTCCGTGCGATCCTCCCAAGTCTACGTGCCTGTTGCGCTCAGCGATCTAACGCACTAGGCCCGAATTAATATATTTCTATTTTAAGTGACCCTGTGTCAGAAACGAGCCTGTTTCTGTGTTTCCAATAGCGATTCGGGTGAGGAGGAGGACGGCATGAAGCAGTCCACTGATGCTTGGCTACCGATCCGCTTCGATATATTAGTCTCACGTATACGGTATGTAATATACTATGACTCTCCATTTCAGTGCGTATTGCGCCAATTCTCTGAATTGCGGTGCACTTTGCAGTGCGCCACAGTTGGTACTAAAATTAGTGAATGTGACCGTGCCGCGTTCGCAGCGCTTCAACCTGCCGTGCTCGCTACTCAAAGCGCATCTATTAAAAACAATGCTTCTATATAGTTTGTACTGCTCTGAGACTTAGAATAGAGCTATGCATTTGCGTTAGACGCTCGCAGCTTTCTTGCGCAGGATCCTAGTATGGAGAAAGAAATTGTAAACATTCTCTTTGGAATTCTACCATTGATGCAGTGCACCGAGTGTGCGCAATTAGTATCCTTACGGGGTCATTGTATAATGCAATGTCACAATGTACAAAAGAAAATGAGATGTCCAGAAGCGTCTGATATGCGGAACAATTGATCAAAGAGCCGGATATCTTGTAGTCGCGTCAACGGCCACTTTGGGTGAATCTAGTCTGAAATACAGCATAGATTATATGTGCATAGTTGATTTCACAGCATCTTTTGAGTCCGTCATTTTGAGCACAAAATTGGAATAGTTTGCTCGCAGCGCTTCAACCCGATCTAATGGGCACAATCACCGTCTGAAATCTGACCACTGTTTTTGTGCATTGTATCATCTTTGTGTTTCTGATGAAAGTAGGCGAGGTGTGTTGCTAATTAGAGATGTTCGTATGCGACCAATATTAAGGATTCGTAAATGACAACACTTCCGCTTACGTGAATATTTGGGATGTTTCGACGCACCGCATATACGCGTCGGGGATGGAGGCAAAGATCCATGTGTGGTGGGTGCGCGTTGCTGCATCCAGACCAATAGGTTGATCAGTATCATCAGTGTTGACATAGACCTTGGTAATTTGTATCCCTTAAATGTATTCTATTATCTACAGTCTCAATATTCAACTACATAAAATGACTTGGAACACAAAGAGTGAAGAAGTAAAGAATGAGGAGATGGGAGCGAGTGGAAGAGACAGTATGTTTCGAAAGATGTTGAGGGAGTGGGAGTCCGAAGAATCGCATGGAAATATATGTTACAATGAGGAGAAGTTACGTTGAGTTTGTTTATTCGACTTCCGTGTAAGTCAATGATTACTATTTTTGGAGAGTGCGCTGTTGCGCGCACAGATGACAGAAGACAAAGCTGAATTGAGAATAAACTAGAGTAGATGCTTGGATATTATATCACGAGAAAATATGGGTTTGGGAGGAGGGAGAGAGCCACAGAAATGGACAGATTCGAGCGGGGAATGGAAAGATACAGTCCGTGATCGATCGAGCTTCCCTGAATCACTGCTAATATAATGCTTTCTAATGGAACCAGCGGGTAACGAGGGCGTGAAGCTACGAAGTTTGTCATGATGCATATCTCTGATTGCGGAAGGGAGAAACCGGGTTACGTTGCCGCTGAAAGTGTATAAAGAGGGGAGTGATTTGAAGTAAACATCTTTCCCGTCGTAATGTCATTTTCCACTCGCACTCCATCATCCTCATCGTCTATGGTGACCTACCTTCACTGTGAGGACCTACTTTGCATATATTCTTCATCTCATAGCTCACCACACACGTTATTAGGTCGTCTGCTGTTGCGCTGTGTTTAAGCGCCCGTGGCCGGCTGCGCATTGACGTGCATTCACACAGTAAGTCATCGTCAACTCACTTGTTATATCATGTCTAATTGTATTACTATCTACTAGCATCTGTGTTGGCCATTGATACCTCGCGCGGCTCTCGGAACCCATGTCCCATGCAGAAATTTTGAATTTGGATGTCCCATCATTGCCCACGCCATGCCATCCTTTTCCCTAGCTACTCGCAATGTACTGTATGCTCACCACAGTCAGTAAGTACTATCAACTCACTGTTTATGACATTGCTGACCATAGTCTTTATTTTCTAGTATTTGTATGAGCCGTTTACACGTCGCGCGTCCCTTGGAGGCCATGTCCCACGCTGTTTACGACGAAATTTTGGATTTGGATGTCCGCTGCTGCATACACATTACCACACCCATCAGCCATCCTTTCCCTAACTACCCACTGCATACGCATGCCCACCACCTTTGTGCGACCTAAATTCGATATTTGGGCTTCCCGCGATCTGGGCCATGTTGCGGCCTTCATCTTGCACGCCGGGGCCATTTGCAGTCGCAGTTCTGCTGCTGGATATATGCCCCAGCCTCCCAGGAAGTCGAAATTTGATATTTCGACGTCCCGCGGTCGCCGTGAATGGTCCCCCACATGTCGCATGCTGTGCAACGTCATCCCACTCCTCCGACATGTTCTTTCGACTCGCCGGCACATTCCCACTCCTCTGACTCTCCGTCACTGCACACCATGCGCATACGCTGTCACCTTGACGTGGTGACCTTGTCCCACGGTGTTTTGGACTTTGGATGGACACGCATGCGTCTCGAACGAGGTAGACGTGGAAATTTGATTTTTCGAGTTCCCGCGGCGCACCTGCACGCTGCTCGTTGTGTCCCGACTCCCTCCTATGTCCACGTCTCAATTTGCATCGCCTACGTCTCTCAATTCGATTTTCGGAGTTCCCGCGAGCACTCCCACACGTCGCTTTCACGAAGACGCGAGACGATCCATTTCAGATCAGACGTTGGACGCCTTACACACCTACAGGCTACGCCTTGATTTCTGCGCATCTCCCTCACTGTCCCACGGTCTCGTCGACGTGTTGCCCTTGACGAACTCGCCCTTCTACGCACTCCCAGCCTACGCCTGAGTTGCGCACCCCCTGTTTTTCTTACTGTCCCACGGTCTCCCTCCTCGCAAACTCGCCAATTTGATTTTTGGACTTCCCGCGACCACTCCGACATGTTACAATACCTCCCACGACCACCATCGCCTTGCCTTAGACGAGTTTTGAGCTTGTCCCACCAAGATTTAGGCGCCCGTGTGTGTGAGTGCGCATTTCGTGAGTTAGTCCTTGATTTGTAGACTTTGAGATACTAACCACTGGCCTAGAACACCCTCTATGGACACTTTGGGCACTTGTAAGTCATTTATTCATTAACTACATACACAGAATACTGACTATTACCTTAGATCTCGCCCCACTCCCCGCCGAAATCAAACACAGTATGTGCACTCACCTTGCTCGAAATGCTGTTATACTGACACTCTACCCTTGCAGGACTCTGTCATCATTCCATAGTCAGTAGATAGACTGTGGGTGTGGTGCCGTTGCGCCTCACCCGGATGGCCTTGCCCTTCGGGTGGGCTAACCTCTGGTCGCATGAAACGGAAAGGTGTTAGATGTAGGGACTACGCTCATTTCAGAAAATTTAGTCCCATTTAGGCAACTTTCAGACACAAAAAGGTCAGTTTTCGTGAGGATTCAGACGGAAATGAGCATGAATTGCGCACAGAAATGAGACAACAAAGAGATCTACGCCAAATCTGTTATCAGACCACCGAGCGGTCCTCCGAATCCCATACCAAGCTAGATGCTCGTTAGATTTGTTTACGTGGTATGATGGAGAAAGAAATGATTTACCCCATTGAAAACGCTGGCCACCCCTTGTGCGAGGCCCCTGCTCTAGAGAATCATCATGAGAGATCCTGACGAACCCTAACGGACGTTGCTCTCACTCTTATGCTATACATATCGCTGACGACGATCCTAGGAAACCGAATTAGTAATCGAAACGTAAAATAAAAATACACCGCTCACGATGAAGTGGTGAACACTCCTCCCCTCCAATACCGGCAAACTAACGGCCCTCTTGTCAGCAACAATAATCTTGCGTCACAGAAACAAGGAACGCACGAAACGGGCCAAGATCAGCATCTCCATGTTGGTGGAGAGTCCGCACATCAACACACCAACCCCGCGAACAGCATCGCAACTTGATTGGCGCCTTTTCGCCCCAGCACATTGCACAGGCGGCCGTACAACGGGGTGAATGTACATGTGGCAAGCAGATACGATGTGCCCAGCCAACTAGCCTGATTGGATTTATTAAAGTCTGATGAGATCGAGGGTAGCACTGTGATTTTCATTGTTAGCTAGACGGTGACGGTGAAAGGAATGTAACCTACTCGTTGGAACTAGTGTTTCTGTCAAGGAAGGTTTAGACTTGTGAGAACCAGTGAAAAGAGTGAACTACGTACGGTTCAACGCCTATTTGGGGTTCAGAAGAGCGCATATTAAGAAAGGAAAGCTTTGGGAACTCACTGAGAGGCACGTTGCTGTCCATATTCCTGCCAAAATCCCATACCTTGTGGACCGCGAGATATCTCTTGGCCCCACCCTCTTCTCGTCCTTTCGTCTATGAACAAGCTCGTCCTCTTCACCCAGCCGTTCCGAGTCTCGAGGGAGAAGTGGGTCGCGTTCTGACATGATAGGCGTAAAAATGAGTCGAAATTCGTGTCGTTATGTATAGGTGGGGGGCATTGGTATATATATGAAAGAAAGTTCGGAGCCTCGGTCAGTTCTTGCGCAATGGCGAACCCTTTCTGAGTTTCTCCCGGATATGCAGCCGCATCATGTGATCTATTATTTCCCTTTCGTGGATGACTCCGTCACTCCGACGGTAAAGAGTCAGTTTCCACCGCCAAAGCCTTTTCTTTGCTTTTCTATTGTGGGCAGTCACTCCAACAGCAGAACACTGGAAGTAGTTGTTCTTGAAGTAGTTACTGTATCTGCTAAGTACGCCTTTTTGTTTTGCTTTTCAGGTTAGAGTTTGACTCACAGGACATATACGTCAAATTGTGGCACTACGGACGGCACTTCGAGATCCTCCATTCTGCGCTGCTATCACTATCTACACCCCCACTCGCCACCTTTCGTTTAGCGCCCGTCCCTCGACCTCGACCTTGCCCTTGCCTGCCTTCTTATCTGCGCCCTCCCTCCCGACGACGACGCCCTCTGCCAAGACCCTGCCCTCCTCCGTGCGCCAAGTGTCGGTAAGTGGATGTCTGCGTCAAGACCGTGGACGTGCTCACCTTCATTTCGCAGCCCCCGCTCCTTCCGGCACATGCACCACCTCTCTCACAGCTGTCGACTCTTCTCCCTCTCCTTCCTGTCTGGTCCACTCCCTCCCGCCCTCGGTTGCCTTTCCCTCCCTCCCTTCCCTTGTCCGCTCCCTCTGCGTCTCTCCCTCGCCTTGTATGCATATGCGGCCCTGCATCAACGTTGCCTCCCCTTTACGCTCGCCGCGCCCATCCATCGTCGCCCTCATCCGCCGAGTGCGATCCCAAACGTCTACCGCATCCTCCGATCAGCATCGATGACGGCGATCAACGCGCAGATGGGCCCGTCATACCGACGGCGACAAAGGCCGCGAGTACGCGACAACGACGGTGTCGTTTTTGGATTTGGGAACATGACTGCGTGCTAGAGAGCACGACGCACATCAGTAAGTCAATCTACATCTTTACGATGACGACTTACTCACCTCTCCTTCGTGCAGAACCCTCCCGTCGACGTTAATGGCTATGCCATACGTTCAAATGGCGCCGTCGTCGCGCAGTGTGCTCCGGACCATGGTAAGTCAATGTTTTCACTAACACTTAATTGACGTACTCACCTTTGTTTCGTTCATCCAGTGACCCAGCGCACCTTCTCCCTCTCATCAACACCTTGCACCGTCCGCCACGAGCAGCAGCCGACCGAGTTCAACGACGACGTGAAGGTGATAGCACCGTTCCGGGGTGCAGCGTGCCAGCACTCGTCGGACGTGCGGCGGCGGTACATGGAAACGAGTCGCTAACAGAGAAACAGCGAAGGTAAGTGTCTTGTCACTGTCTCTCGAACGTAAACAACACTTACTTTGCATATAGATGCACGGCGCGGCTGCAAACGACGTCCTCGAGGCACAGGTAAGCATTATCTCAATGTTCGATGTCATGCTCGTACTCACTTTTTGCAGAGAGGACGGCCTCGCGCCCCCACAACCGACTCGCCATCTAGCCGTTTCGACGTGTCGTGTACACTGTCAAGGTCTCGCACTGCAGGTAAGTGTTTTGTCGACGTTTGTGAAGATGACAATGCTTACCTTTCGTAGAAATAGCCTCGAGGCGGCGCCGTGATGTTGCGCACGCCAGCCGTCGTTTTGGCATCCACAACGACGATCAACGTCTTCGACGCCATCGTCAACGTGGAGGTGTCCTGGTGATTGTCATTGCAACGAGAAGAGGTAAGTTAGTTCGCATACGACGCTGTCAATCAAATAAACTCACCTTCGGCTTCAGCGGCCGCGTCTCTGCGCCGTGGCTACGAGATCGATCAACGAACGACGTTGCAAGGTCGCAAGACACTCACCTAGCCCAGAACCTCGACGTTACGACCCGCCCATCCTCTCCACGCCGCGCCCGCCTCTCAGATCCAACGGCGCGACGATCCTGACCACCGCATCCACGCCGCTGCTTCAAACGTCGAAGTTTCAGTACAGCGCAACATCAACGAATAGGCATGGACTTACCGTGTGCAGCGTGCAGTGGGATGCGGACAATGAAGCGAAGATGAAGACGCCTAGAAGACGGCGCTCGGTGAGGATGGGCGGGATTTTGTAGGTAAGCACTCACTTTATCTCAAGCGTAGGACACTGCTTGCAACGAGGGGTGGTTAGGGCATTCTGGACAACAACAAGGACGAAGAGGACAGCTTACCGACGTCGGAAACCAAGAGCGAGCTCGCTGGAGGCGGGAACGCGCTAGGATACGGCGGGTCAGCGAGCGGGTATCTGACGACGAGGGCGCACTTACTGCGACGAGCGGCACCTGTCGACGATGTAGGCCATGCATCGAGGCAAGGCAATGCGAGGCGAGGACGCCGAGAGAGGAGGAGGGCAGGAGAGGAGAGGAGGAGAGGAGGGAAGGAATGGGGAATGAGGAAGTTGACGTCGAGCCAGGAGGGTCTTTATAGCTTTTCGGTAGCCCTGTACGTACGTACATATGAATAGAAATGGTTGCGTTTCGGAGGAAATCCGTTCCAGGGGGCGTAGTTTCCGTTAAGCGAATCTTGATCAGAATCACATCCCCCGCTCGTTCGTCCGTGTCCGCATCCGTATTAACTATTATCATCCTGTAAATATTGGTATTAGCTTTAGTTGTCCTTTATGAAGCTATCCTGCTGCTCTCAGCCTCAAAGAAAGAGTTTTAGAAATTTCGTGCAATAGGTAGATTTCATGTGTTTTGAATGAATTCATCTACAATCCCACTTCCAATGCTCGACATCCCAATTCTCTCGAGCGCCGTCCCCACCGACCCCAGAATTACGGATTCTAGACCACCAGCTGCATGGATACCTGACCCTACTCTCCGGAATGACACGCACTCGCCCCACAAATGCGGATTAACGCAACGATCTGCGGAGAATACGCACCCAAATGGCCCCCTCCAACCGTCGTTCCTTCACTCTGACGGAATATTCTAGCGCAGGATCGCGCTAGCAACGTAGCCGAGGTGATGCTTACCAAGTGTATTGGATCCATCTTACGTTTGTCAAATCCAGGTCCCCGTTGAAGTGCTGCGATGCGATGCGGGTGAGGAGGCGAAGGTGCGTTGAATTGCGGGTTTCGCGTGTCCCCTTGGCTTGAGCACCTCAATCTTTTTGGAGTGAGTAGGTGGTATGTAGGCGTGTATGTATACGTGCCCTGGGGGAGTGGAATTGAGATTCGGTGGGGGAAACGACGGTACGGCGCATGCGCGCCATTGCATCTTCGGAATGCAATGTGCCTAATTGTCGTGTTGGAATGGGTGGCAGTCTAGACTCGGAGTTAGTATATATATAGATTGATGTGTCAGATCGGACCGTGCGATGGAAACGAGGGCGTTTTCTGCGTCGCAAACGGCGATTCGGGGGAGGAGGAGGGGGGCCGGTTGGCATTTGGATATCTCACTCGTACATCTTTGCCTCCCGGGAAGATTATTTACCAAGCGAGTGTAGTATGTACTCTTCGTATTAAAGTGCCCGTTTTATGAGTTCAGTGCGCTAATGCGGAGGAATCGAGAGCGCGAATATTAGGAAAGAAATGAAGCGCATGAGCGGTGGCACACCGCGCCCCGTTCGCAGCGCTTTAGCTATCATGTTAAAATTGGGAAGACGTTTAGTATACGCATTAACCTACATACTGACAAGAATTCAGGAAATATAATTAGAAATTAGGGGAGGAATGCGCTGTACGGCGCAAACACTCTATTCAATCTTCCTGAGTCTTTGTGCCTTGCTACGCTCAGAATTCTGATACGCTAGGCTCGGCGGTAGTCATATACTATTAATAGGTGCATATTACGTGACTCTGATGTGGAAATAGGTACGTTTTCTGTGTTGCAAACGGCGATTCGGGGGAGGAGGAAGGGGGCCGGGTGACATTTGAATATCTCACTCCTACATCTTTACCTCCCGGTCAAATCATTTACCAAGCTCGTGTAGCATGTAATCTACCTATCTTGATACTTGTTTATATAAATGTACTGCGCTGACGCTGAGTAATCGAGAGCGCGAATGTTAGGAGGACATCAAGCACATCAGCGGTGGCACACCGCGCCCCGTTCGAAGCGCTTTAGCTACCATGTTAAAATTGAGAGGACGGTTAGTATATGTATTAACCTACATACGGGCGAGATTTTAGGAAATATAATTAGAAATTAGGGGAGGAATGCGCTGTACAGCGCAAACGGTCTATTCAATCTTCCTGAATCTTCGTGCCTTGTTACACTCAGCATTCTGATACGTTTAACCCGGAGATAGTTATATACTATTAATAGGTCCATATTACACGACTCTGATGTAGAAATAGGTACGTTTTCAGTGGTGAAAATGGTGATTCGGGTGAGGAGGACGGTGCAACTGTCGCTTCAATTCCTCGCTCAAATAATGAGTTAATTCTATTGGTCGACCTTCATATGTAGCTTCGGTGACATGTAGTAAACATAATATAGCTCTTAATTGTATGCGTTTTATATGTGCGCGCCGCGAATTTGACAGCGCGCGCTGTGTGCCACAATCACAATCAAAATCGGTGGCGCACCGTGCCACGTTCGCAGCGCTTTAAAGTTCGAATCCCGTATTCTGTAACTTTGGTGAACATTACATAATAAGTATATCTACGTGCTCTATTAGCGTTGGACGAGATAATTGAGAATAGGAGGAGGAAATCACTCAGCGGCGGGGTTGCTCCGTGCGATCCTCCCAAGTCTACGTGCCTTGTTGCGCTCAGCGATCTAACGCACTAGGCCCGGAATTAATATATTTCTATTTTAAGTGACCCTGTGTCAGAAACGAGCCTGTTTCTGTGTTTCCAATAGCGATTCGGGTGAGGAGGAGGACGGCATGAAGCAGTCCACTGATGCTTGGCCGATCCGCTTCGGCTTCTACGTATTACTCTCACGTATACGGTATTGTAATATACTATGACTCCCATTTCAGTGCGTATTGCGCCAATTCTGAATTCCGGTGCACTTTGCAGTGCGCCACAGTTGGTACTAAAATTAGTGAATGTGACCGTGCCGCGTTCGCAGCGCTTCAACCTGCAGTGCTCGCTACTCAAAGCGCATCTACATTAAAAACAATGCTTCTATATAGTTTGTACTGCTCTTTGAGACTTGTAGAATAGACGCTATGCATTTGCGTTAGACGCTCGCAGCTTTCTTGCGCAGGATCCTAGTATGGAGAAAGAATTGTAACATTCTCTTTGGAATTCTACCATCGATGCAGTGCACCGAGTGTGCGCAATTAGATCCTTACGGGGTCCTTGTATAATGCAATGTCGCAATGTACAAAAGAAAATGAGATGTCCCGAAGCGTCTGATATGCGGAACAATTGATCAAAGAGCCGGATATCTTGTAGTCGCGTCAACGGCCACTTTGGGTTGAATCTAGTCTGAAATACAGCATAGATTATATGTGCATAGTTAGATTTCACAGCATCATCTTTGAGTCCGAGTCATTTTGAGCACAAAATTGGATATAGTTTGCTCGCAGCGCTTCAACCCGATCTAATGGGCACAATCACCGTCTGAAATCTGACCACCGTTTTTGTGCATTGTATCATCTTTGTGTTTCTGATGAAAGTAGGCGAGGTGTGTTGCTAATTAGAGATGTTCGTATGCGACCAATATTAAGGGATTCGTAAATGACAACACTTCCGCTTACGTGAATAAATTTGGTATGTTTCGACGCACCGCATATACGCGTCGGGGATGGAGGCAAGATCCATGTTGTGTGTGCCGGTTGCTGCATCCAGGCCAATGGTTGATCAGTATCATCAGTTTGACATAGACCTCGCTATTTTATCCCCTTAAATGTATTCTATTATCTACAGTCTGAATATTCAACTAGACATAAAATGACTTGGAACACAAAGCAGTGAAGAAGTATAAGAATGAGGGAGGGAGCGAGTGGAAGAGACAGTATGTTCCGAAAGATGTTGAGGCGAGTGGGAGTCCGAGAATCGCATGGAAATATATGTTACAATGAGGAGAAGTTACGTTGAGTTTGTTTATTCGACTTCCGTGTAAGTCAATGATTACTATTTTTGGAGAGTGCGCTGTTGCGCGCACAGAATGGCAGAAGACAAAGCTGAATTGAGAATAAACTAGAGTAGATGCTTGGATATAATACGAGAAAATATGGGTTTGGGAGGAGGGAGGAGAGCCACAGAAATGGACAGATTCGAGCGGGGAATGGAAAGATACAGTCCGTGATCGATCGAGCTTCCCTGAATCACTGCTAATATAATGCTTTCTAATGGAACCAGCGGGTAACGAGGGCGTGAAGCTACGAAGTTTGTCATGATGCATATCTCTGATTGCGGAAGGGAGAAACCGGGTTACGTTGCCGCTGAAAGTGTATAAAGAGGGGAGTGATTTGAAGTAAACACATCCCCCTCTTTCCCGTCGTAATGTCATTTTCCACTCGCACTCCGTCATTCATCGTCTATGGTGACCTACCTTCACTGTGAGGACCTACTTTGCATATATTCTTCATCTCATAGCTCACCACACACGTTATTAGGTCGTCTGCTGTTGCGCTGTGTTTAAGC